>CM037075.1:60403023-60875497 GCA_020882685.1 Aphelinus atriplicis | reverse complement strand
TTGTGTGTGCGTACGTGTATGTGCGAGTGTGGAAGTCCGCGGGGTTTACTTTATAGGGCGGGGCAATTAGTTTGTACGTTACAGACAATAAATGATTTTAACCGAATTGAAGTGAGTGTTGTGTTTGTGATTTTTCCCCCACCCATCCAACCTATCGAGTCCCATACGACTGACGTCAGTGAATCTCCTTTTGACGCGCGGCGCTGTATACAATTATTGTGCGGGAATCGGGAGCTCGAATTCATAGATATTTTACCGGGTGAAATTCCACGTCACACGTTCACCAAATTCCTCGCATATATTATCATGGGCGATCGAAGAATTCCTCCACTATGGAACTAATCTCAACACTTTGCCAACATGAAAAGATAACTTTTGGTGGGTATAAGATCATGATCCGAGTGATCGAAATCGATTTCTGCTTGATTCTGAATACAACATCATGACATTCAATCGACCACGTATCACCTTGAACATGTTCTCTTTGAATTCTCGGTTGATTTATAGAAAGAAAAGTCATCATCATTGTTTTGCCCAGTACAAATCTAATGGATATTGGTTGGGATCAAAAGTAGCTATAATATGGCAAATATCCAAAATTCGCAACTTCAAGCGTCAGACAGTATGAATTATGGGGCCTCGATTCTAAAACTATTTAGGTGACATCGTGGAATCCCACGAAATGTTTGAATCACTTCTCTTATATTCCGATATTCATATATTCGTTTACTCTCTTACTTCATCAAGTATCACCCATATAATTAAGACAAGCTAACATCGATGCAAAATTTTAGCAAAACCTCCGACAATATTTGCCGCTTCCACGGACGGACCGGTCAGCAGATCTACTCGTTGATGAGCATAGTCTGGGCGTATCCAACTATCATTACAACGCGTATCAGGAATACCCCTCCCCTTCACGCGCGCAACTATCCAGTTACAATATATATCACATTTTATAATAATGTACGACACAACAATTAAGAACGAATATGATATGAGAATATACTTCATATTCCAAGATTAACAAACCTCCATTCATCATATACCAGATCAACTCAAATTTCATCATATGAGAAGAAAGATTGACGATATCTGAATAGGTGAAAGGCGGTGAGGTAAGGTTGCGACCTAACGACGGAGTTCATTCTCGTGGCAGCAGGCACATTTAGGTAGCCTGTACATTTTGAGTCGATAGTGTGAGCACGTGGTTGAGAAATAGCCTCTAAGAATATTAGGTATCGTGGTATGGTATGGTGGTATCATAGTATATGATATGTGACACTGAGCATTGGGTCAAAATTGGACAAATTCTAGGATAATGTTGCAAGTTACCAACACACATGTGACTAACTATTAATTGTAACATTCACGGTTGACTATTCGGAGTCACGAATAATCTTTGATGATCGGAGGACTCTTGTTTGAGCTCGTATGAGATCTTGAAGAAAAATAGCTATCTATTGATACTTATTTTCTCTGACTCATTCTTATGTATAGAGAATCAAAAATGTGAAAAATAATGCTCAATGTCCCAACATTTCTGAACATAATAATAAAAATCATTTACCTTCTGATGAATACGTAAAGAATTTCCTGAGGAGGAATGTCGTTCAAGTAATTTGAACAAACACCGAAGTGAAGTGACCCAAACTCTCCTGAAAATTGATATTTTAGAAGATTTGAATATAAAATTAGATATTTTTTTGGTATTTGAACATTGGAGGAGGTGAATTCATAATTCATCAAATCATCAATTGATAGTAGAGGAATACTGACAAGGAGAGTCCACTACCTCCGGGTCACCAATCTTGACCAAAATTTTTTTGGTGTTTCTCGGTGACAAGAATAGAGAGTATGCAGAGTTTTAGGGTCCAACGCTCCCAAACTTCCAAGATATTAATTTATGTATCCTGGGTGGAGCCGTTGTTCTCGTCCCAAATGACAATATGTCATCTGAGACGTATTTCCCTCACTGCAATGCACTTTAACTGTTTACAGTTGACCACCACATCACATTCTATCCTAAAAAACATATAGAAGGAGTAAATAGCGTGTACATGCAACAAATCTTATTTTCATGTCTTACTCACATAGAGTAAAACATGAAATTTATGGAAAAATCATCGATTATCAACTTTTCACTCTGTGCTCGGATACTGAAGCAATAATAACATGTATCCAAGCACAAAGACAACAGATGCAGTATAATTGGACGACAATTCAGTGTCAGAATTAATTTTCACTCATGAAAACTTCAATTCTGAGCATGTGTCGACCAATATCATACAATAACCAATAATATTAAAACTTATCTACTCACAGTTTTCTACACACTTCAATGCAGTTTCTGGCTCTGGACAGCATACCTGGAACACAAAAATTATCACAAAGAAACATCTTTCAAACATATATGAAGAAAGAAAAAGGTTAAGTTTACTTATCTGAATTCCCTTGCGTCTTGAATGAAAATCCATTAGCTGCTGCACACGATGAAGCTCCAAACTTGCAGGTGAACACTGTGGTGGAAATTAATCTGAAAACTTGTCTTACAATTACTCAAACTGTAGTGAGTAAGCAATGTCTACTTGATGAGTACACATCACATGTCTAACTGACTGTGTTTACAAACGACGCTTATGGTAACCTGCAGCGCAGTACCTGTGTTACCGACCTCGGCCTGCAGGTTACCATAGGCGTCGTTTGTAAACACAGTCAGTTAGACATGTGATGTGTACTTATCAAGTAGACATTACTTACTCACTACAGTCTGAGTAATTGTAAGAAAAGTTTCCAGTTTAATTTTCACCACAGTGTTCACCTGCAAGTTTGGAGCTTCATCGTGTGCAGCAGCTAATGGATTTTCATTCAAGACGCAAGGGAATTCAGATAAGTAAACTTAACCTTTTTCTTTCTTCATATATGTTTGAAAGATGTTTCTTTGTGATAATTTTTGTGTTCCAGGTATGCTGTCCAGAGCCAGAAACTGCATTGAAGTGTGTAGAAAACTGTGAGTAGATAAGTTTTAATATTATTGGTTATTGTATGATATTGGTCGACACATGCTCAGAATTGAAGTTTTCATGAGTGAAAATTAATTCTGACACTGAATTGTCGTCCAATTATACTGCATCTGTTGTCTTTGTGCTTGGATACATGTTATTATTGCTTCAGTATCCGAGCACAGAGTGAAAAGTTGATAATCGATGATTTTTCCATAAATTTCATGTTTTACTCTATGTGAGTAAGACATGAAAATAAGATTTGTTGCATGTACACGCTATTTACTCCTTCTATATGTTTTTTAGGATAGAATGTGATGTGGTGGTCAAGTGTGAACAGTTAAAGTGCAGTGCAGTGAAGGAAATACGTCTCAGATGACATATTGTCATTTGGGACGAGAACAACGGCTCCACCTAGGATACATAAATTAATATCTTGGAAGTTTGGGAGCGTTGGACCCTAAAACTCTGCATACTCTCTATTCTTGTCACCGAGAAACACCAAAAAAATTTTGGTCAAGATTGGTGACCCGGAGGTAGTGGACTCTCCTTGTGAGTATGCCATTCGTAATACTCGACTGACTTGAACTGGAATCATGTCGGAGGATGGAAATTTGGTTCTCATCCAAGTTTGAGTGCAAGCAAAATTACTGGATATGGAACGAATTGATTGTATGGGTATGCATTTCGATTTTCTATTTCACATTCTCTATCATTCAACTGGAAGATATTGGAATAAATGCAATCCAATGAAAAACGTTACTTTTGGGTTTTTACTATTCAAACTGTACTCCCTGACTTCTCAGTTCCATTTTTGAGTGATTGGTTTAAAAGTAACCAAATCGGTGGATTCGAGTCGAAGCATGACGTAGCTATAAGAATTATTTTGATTAATTCTTTTATTCAAATGCTGGGAGTACCTCGACTGTTGTTATCTCTTTACAAAGAGAAATTGTAAATTACCTTTTTCATCTTGGAATAATGTCTGAAATAATTCTCCCCGAAAATTCATGTAGGGCAAGGTCAACCTATTTATGCGTCGTTGAATAACCGAGACTCAGAAATCACAATTAGGCTTGCACGCGCGTTATGTCTTTCAAACAGGGTAGCGAATTCTTCTGACATAGTGCTGCTGCATCACTACCTGGAAAAAGAAACGACGAATAAACTCGGGCTTGGTGGACTATCCCAGAGTGATATTGCGAGAAAAAAATTCCACGCTCCCCGGGCTAGATTTGAACCAGCGATCTCCTGATCAGATGGAATTTTTTTCTCGCAATATCACTTTGGGATAGTCCACCAAGCCCGAATTTATTCGTCGTTTGAAATATACTTATAAGTAAAATGTACTTTTATTAGTTCACAAATCCTTGATGATTCTAGGCTCGTGTGATTACCAACCTCGTCTTGCTTGGATGGAGAACCTCGCGCGAGCTTAGAACTCGTTTTTTGCGCTTTCTCAGATAACAATACACTTTTTCAATAATCCAAGAAATGAAATTATCAGATTCTAGAAATAATATAAAAAATGCATGGTCTTTGCTACAAATGTTTTCGAAAGATGAGTAAGAAACTTGTTGTGGATACTCTCAATTACAGAATTGTCTCTCCTTCTTAGTCCTTGTAGGAAATTTTCGTCTCACGTCTAGATAAATATAAAGAATAAATTCTTCATATTGTTCCATGTGTCGTTCGCAATTCCCGCGATTATCAAGTTTTATTGAAAACTACCTATGCTATCGGCAACAGCTGCTGAGTACGTATTCACTCTGATATTAGTTCCCACATCTTTACATTTCGATTTGATAATCTTCGAATTTTTTCAACATTCAGATATTATATAACATTTCATGTTTACATTAACTCATTCTCTCATTTTTAGATCATAATGACTTCAGATTATGTACTCGATAGAATCGAAAATTGAGTATCAATTAATAATAATTAGTGAATTATTTTCTATACTCCATAGCTGGATTTCGCAGACTATCATCAGAAAGCCCGCATTGGTTAGCTGGGACCCGTATCAACGAGCTGGGATGAAGGTCAAATCTTCTTTATAGATTCCTATATAGATTTGAAACTAGATTTATACATGTGCTAGCCGGAATCACTCACTCGCTATCGCTCGCTCGTGTCTTTCATTTGCTCTATCAAGAATAAAGAAGAATAATGAAATTTTTATTGGAGTTATTGGTGAATAATTCAAAGTATCTACGGACGCTTTTACATCAACATGTATCTCACCTCTAGGCTATCAAAAATAAGGTCCCGATGTCTGATTTGAGATGTCAATTTTTACCTCATTCCAAAGCTTTGTCTTCGAGGAAGTAGAATAACATAATCAGAAATAGATTTTGTTATGATCATGAATTTTCGTCAAACCTCGAGAAATATCAATGGAAATAAATATAATTTCTACTATATTGCATCTTATTACTATATTGCAACTTGATAAATTTCGCCATGAAAACATGCAAATTTCTCGTAAAATTAACGCCCACGCATCGAAATTTTTCAATTTTTCACGATGGAAACGGGGAGCGCTCAATCAGCTATATCTATCGTCTGATCAGAATTTCCGTCACGACGCTGATTCGTAGATTTTTTAACGATTTATGTTGCCCAACTTGCTAGAAGTCAGTTTTCACATATTTCTCGCACACGCATCGATTTTTCCAAAATTCTTAATTTCTTTCAAATATCAAGTATTTTTTTCAAATGAATTCTAACTTTTTACAAATTGAAATATCGAATTTCAAGAACATACTTCACACCCATGCATCAATATTTTCAATTTTTTCACGATGAAAAATTGAAGCGCTCAATGAGCTCTAACGATCCCTCTAATCAATATTTTCATCAAGACGCTGTTTCATGAATTTTTTTAACGGATTATGCGGTACAACTTGAAAAAAGTTAGTTTTATCCATATTTCATGCACTCGCATGAATTTCTCTAAAATTCTCGCCATGGATATGAAAGCCCATTCCATGTTCTTTCGATCGAACATACTCAAAATCGAACCAGACTTTAATCTCACGTATTCATCTGAAAGCATAAAAATCGCAAAGTAAACCACCAATTTTCAATCACATACTTCACGCCCACGCATCGATAGTTTTGAATTTTTCACGATGAATAACTAAAGCGCTCAATGAGCTCTATCGATACCTCTAATCAGAATTGCTGCAATATTTGAGAGCCGATTTTTTGAAACCCTTTAAATCTCTTAATCAATATTTCTGCAAGGTTGGTGCAATATTATAGTTCCTTTCGGAAGATCAGAATTTGAATACAGCATTGACGGAATTATGTATTATAAAAGTGTGTGCTGGTCTGGTGGCAAGAATTTTGCGCCGCGTCCAAAGAATCACGGGTTCGCGCCTGGTCTCATAGTGAGAATTCGTATACATTTTCCCACATTGAATTCGATGTAAGCGACCAGAATCTTTCAGAAATCTTGCAGCAATATTGCATGAAATCTTCCATCGAAATATTTGTGCAATATTTCAATGTAGCCTTCGACTTTACATGAGCTTGCAGAAGAATCTTGCAGAAATCTTGCAGCAATATTGCATGAAATGTTTCAATGCAATATTTCTGCAATATTTCAATACAGCTTCTGACTGTCCTCAATCTTGCAGCAGAATCTTGCAAGAATCTTGCAGCAATATTGCATGAAATCTTGCAATGTAATATATCTGCAATATTTTACTGGAGTCATTGACTTCTCAGGGTCTTTCAGTTGAATCTTGCAGAAATCTTGCAGTAATATTGCATGAAATCTTGCAATGCAATATTTCTGCAATATTCCAATGTAGCCTTTGACTTTACATGAGCTTCCAGAAGAATCTTGCAGAAATCTTGCAGCAATATTGCATGAAATCTTGCAATGCAATATTTCTGCAATATTTCAATGCATCTTTTGACTGTCCTCAATCTTGCAGTCAAATCTTGCAGGAATCTTGCAGCAATGTTGCATAGAATATTTCAGGAAAATATTTCAGAAATCTTGCAGTAATCTTGCACTGCAATATTTTATTGTAATATTGTGAAATATTTCGTTGAATCTTTCATGAAATGTTGCTGCAATATTTTGGAAATATTTCATTGAAAGATACCAAATCCGCTTCCGAAAGCTGCATTGAAATATTGCAGCAATCTTGCTGAAATCTTGCATTGAAATATTTCAGTGAAATATTTCAACGCAATGTTGCATGCTATGTGGGATTCGTCGGATCAGAATTTCCGTCACGACGCTGATTCGTAGATTTTTTAACGATTTATGTTGCCCAACTTGCTAGAAGTCAGTTTTCACATATTTCTCGCACACGCATCGATTTTTCCAAAATTCTTAATTTCTTTCAAATATCAAGTATTTTTTTCAAATGAATTCTAACTTTTTACAAATTGAAATATCGAATTTCAAGAACATACTTCACACCCATGCATCAATATTTTCAATTTTTTCACGATGAAAAATTGAAGCGCTCAATGAGCTCTAACGATCCCTCTAATCAATATTTTCATCAAGACGCTGTTTCATGAATTTTTTTAACGGATTATGCGGTACAACTTGAAAAAAGTTAGTTTTATCCATATTTCATGCACTCGCATGAATTTCTCTAAAATTCTCGCCATGGATATGAAAGCCCATTCCATGTTCTTTCGATCGAACATACTCAAAATCGAACCAGACTTTAATCTCACGTATTCATCTGAAAGCATAAAAATCGCAAAGTAAACCACCAATTTTCAATCACATACTTCACGCCCACGCATCGATAGTTTTGAATTTTTCACGATGAATAACTAAAGCGCTCAATGAGCTCTATCGATACCTCTAATCAGAATTTTCATCACGACGCTGTTTCATATATTTTTTCAATGGTTCATGCGGCACAAGTTGACAAAAGTCAGTTTTTTCCATATTTCATGCACACGCATCATTTTTTCCAAAATTCTCTCCATGGATATTCAAGCCCATCCGATGTTCTTTCGATCGAACATACCCGACATTTGTTCACCAAATCATAATCTCACGTATTTATCTGAAAGCATAAAACTCTCAAAATAAACCACCAATTTTCAATCACATACTTCACGCCCACGCATCAATATTCTTGAATTTTTCACGATGAATAATTGAAGCGTTCAATGAGCTCTATCGATACCTCTGATCAGAATTTTCATCACGACGCTGTTTCATATATTTTTTTAATGGTTTATGCGGCACAAGTTGACAAAAGTCAGTTTTTTCCATATTCCTCGCCCACGCATCATTTTTTCCGAAATTCTCTTCATGGATATTCAAGCCCATCCGATGTTCTTTCGATCGAACATACCCGACATTTCACCAAATCATAATCTCACGTATTTATTTGAAAACATAAAAATCGCAAAGTAAACCATCAATTTTCAATCACATACTTCACGCCTACGCATCAATATTTTGGAATTTGTCACGATGAATAATTAAAGCGCTCAATGAGCTCTATCGATACCTCTAATCAGAATTCTCATCAAGACGCTGTTTCATAGATTTTTTTAACGGTTTATGCGGCACAAGTTGACAAAAGTCAGTTTCTTCCATATTTCACGCCCACGCATCTTTTTTTTCAGAATGCTCACCATAGAATAGGAAAGATTTTCGATTGATCAATAAATCAGTGGAACTCAAATGTGCACCATACAACTATTTCACAGCTTTTTCCTATCGTACTACAATCACGTTCGATGCTCATTCGAGTACTGGCACATGCAGTTTTGTTATCGCACCATAAAATCATAGGTAACATTGATATATTTAGAATCTCCGAGATCGTAATGTGTAGTGCAACTAGTTATTTGCAAGCTTCGCTTGTTGCGATATACGCGGCTCGGCATCCAGATAAAGCCATGTGATTCTGTTTGTAAGTTTTCTAGGTAATGGTGTCACAAAAAAGTTGCACAGCAAACCCACTGGTGGTGATCGAATTTTTGAAATCTGCAAAACTCGCATCAGAATATGCCCTCAAGCATTCTAACTCTCTTTCGAGCTTCATTTCAACTTGTTTTGTAGGTATCAAATACCTCATGACTTTTTATCATTTTTCATGCATTCTCGGTTGAATTGATCTGATGTCTGCTCAAAACGTTTCTGGCATCTATCTAGCATTTTGTCAATCTAACTTTCAAGCGCCAGTGTCATTGTTCGCTTTTCTCTGTTACTCTTGATTTTGATCCCCAGGAAATTTTGTGGTTTCCCAGGATCGGTCATATCAAATTCCAACATCAGCTGATTCGATATTCATTTAATTTTTGAGAATCATTGCTGGCCATCAACATGTCATCTACAGATAGCAACAAATTCAAGAATTCATCGAACTTTCTCCAATAAAGCAGACAGGGTTCACTACTGTGGGATTGGAGATCAAGTTTTAGAACAGTTTATAATCCCAAGACATGTGTATGTATGTCGATATATAAGTGTATATATTTATATATATACGTACCCATTATTTTGTTTAATCAATGTAATCATTTATGAAAATTGCGGAAAATCGCAACAGTATGCACAGTAGCATACGTATTTTGATAAAATGAGACCGTTAAAAAATCGATCTAAGTTTTCGTTTACGAGTAAAACGCCGAACCGGAATTTGATTTAGCGTAGTTATATGGCGTGATGTATATATCGATAAAAATAAGATTATTAATGATTTTTGGTTAAAATCGCAACAGTGTGCACAAGTTCACGAGTAGATTTACCTAATACGTTGAAGTAATTCTTTTGTGCGCGAGCGAATTCGACGCAAAGTCGCGAACAAGAATCATATTGATGAAAATCGTGAAAATACACGTTGTTCGCGATTTTCAACCGAGAAAAATTATTCACTTCGCAAGAATCGCAACAGTGTGCAATAGTATAACTAATTGGGATGTGCACACTGTTGAGATATTGTAAAATAACTCATTATTTCATTTCTGAAAGTAGCGAACAATATGACACGCTAGGCAGTGCGAAATCCGTCGGTGCGCTGTTCGCGGAATTCCGTTGCGAATTAATCAATAAATGCGAAAAAGCGAAACAGTGTGCAATACTACAAATATCAATGATGTGCACACTGTTTGAGAAATTTGTAAATAATCACTACCATCCACGAGATTTGTAGAACAAGTCGCACAACTCGATACGACCATTTTCTATATAAGTGGAGCAATTCAGAGCTCCGCATGCATTATTGCGCCGGCCGCTGAAGCGAACACTTCGCGCTATGACATACACGAGCCTCGCTCACTATGTCTGACGGTTACTTTCGGGTCGTGCGACATGTTCAAGCTTTGAACTTGTACAACAATCATCATCTAATAAATAAATTAATTTTTGTTACTGTAACTCATGCTTTTTCAATTATCATCAATGTAAAATCAATGTAAAAATTTATTTTCATGTCGAATCAACAAAGCCAAAGGAGTGTAGTAGCGATCAAGGTCTTATCTGCATAGTGTCGGATAAGAGTGCGATCGTGGCTCACTTGCACGAATTGCGCACCATAGTCAAGGTCCTTCTTACATAGTGTCGAGTTGGAGTGCGACTATACGCGTAATGCAAGGATCCTAAGGCTCGTTGGGCGTAATCGTCAAATTAAATGTATTCTTTTCATAACTCAGGAGTGTAGTGATGATCAAGGTTTCATCTGCATCGTGTCGGATGAGAGTGCAATCATAGCTCCTCTGTACAAATAACGCATAACGTCCAAGGTTCTACCTGCATCGTGTCGGGTAGGAGTGCGGTCGTGAGCGTAGTACAGGGTTTCTCGAGTTCGCGCCGGGTTTCAATTAATTAATATTATATTTTCTTATGGCCAATATAAATTTATATTATTTTCAACTTTAGTAGAATCTTGAATTTTGAAATTTTTATTACAAAGTTGAATAGATGCGAACTTATCGATATTAAACGATCACTCAATTTAAATAAATTGCAAATGGCCTTTTCTAAAGAAGTTTGATGCGCTTTAAGCATCTGGCGACCGTGTCCGTGCGTTCACAAAATAACGTGGATTATCCAAACAAACGTGAACGTTACAAGTTCCCCTGAAGCGTTCGTACCATACCTTGGGACTAATTTTTGATCCGTACAATACTCACCATAGTTTGCATACCCTTCTTAATCTTTCTGACTATGTACACTCTACTCCTTCTGGTATTTCCATGTGAATCTCGTAATCAATTTTTCTATTCAGGAAAGCTGTCTTTACGTCTAACTGTCGAACTTCTGAGTCGAACTTATTTATTATCGCGCGCGAGACTCTTGTGACTTGCATGCGAGACACTGGAGTATAAGTTTCGTTTAAATCGTACTCGTTCTTATCTTTAAAGCCACAAATGACTAATATAGTTTTGTATTCGGTCTCACTATCTATTCCAATTTTCAAACGACGAATAAATTTGGGCTTGGTGGACAATCCCACAGAGATATTGCGAGAAAAAAATTTCACGCTCCCCGGGCTGGATTTGAACCAGCGTCCTCCTGATCTCCGGTCAGTTGGGCTACCAACTGCGCTACCGGAAATACGGCAGCTCTCCTCATCCCTGGAGCATGAATTCATTTTCTCACAATATCACGTATATACACGATCAAATTCGATCGCTTGAATCTGCACGATCAAGGTCCGATCGCATTTTTGCAGAGCTGTTTAATGCGTCTAACTCTCCTAAATCTAAACTCAAGCCGGCTATCAAGCGTTCCAGCTCTGTCTATATCTTGGAAACTAGCGTGATCATTTCATCTAGCTTTTCGAGCTTCTTCATTTTCTAAGGACTTGGCCTTCACAACTCTTTGCATTTCCTCCGATCGAGCAATCATGTCTGTGAGGATAAGGAAAGGAGGGATAATCGACAATCGCACGCCAAAGCTATCAATTATTAACCAAAAATAACAGCACAGCAAGTTATAAGTGGTCCGTGTATGTTAAGAGTGAAGTGTGGTAAGTTATGGAAAGAAAATCGACTGACTGTATAATAATTTCTTGCTGAAAGTTTACCACAAGAAGATCAGATGATAACTGCACAGCAAGCTAACAAGGATCTGACTGTGTTGATAATAACGTAGTTCAATTGATTTCATTTGAATAGATTGGGTTGTCATTATTTTACTCCTTCATTCACTAGTGTTACATTCATAAGATCAATCTTACTTCCACCGCTCCAGCTGCACGCAGCTGCGTTGTTTCGGTTGTGTTAACCGTAACCCCCGCGTCGTAAATTAGCCGCCGCTAAGGAATGCACCGCCCGTGTCGCCGCTCGAAGAGCCTAAGATGATGCGCCCCGGACGTCTAGACAATAGGCTTTTTCGGCGGCCATTCAAGCATCGATCGCTGCCCGACAGAATGCAACTTCACATCCGTGTGAAGCTGAGAAATTAGTTTGTCAAGCTTCCCCAAAATCCGAGCGTCAATGACGACCGGCTCAGTGCACCTTGCTCCTCCCACATGCGCCCTGGAAAAGCAAAATGACGCATATTTATACTACTATTAAAAGACATTCCGAAAGACATACCCGCGATACGCCTATTGATACGCGCGTAACGGTCGGTTCGATCGCGTCTTTGTTCCACGTGACGCGCTCGGCTTCGCGCACAACGACATGCCCGTCCAAAAATACTCCCAAATGCGCAGGAAATATATATCGACGACTAAGATTCGTCCAGCCCAAGACACGCGGTCCACTAGATATGCCGCGTTCCGTTTGGCTACATACAGATGTACCGCTAGACAACCAGTGGAACCGCGCCAAGACAACCCGAGATCACGCCAAACCGCGCCAAGATAAACCCGAGATTACGCCAAACCGCGCCAAAATAAACCCGATCGCGTGCTGACAACTCTCCCGAGCCGGTCGCTCGTCACGCTAACGGCAGCGCGCCATATCGGACGGGAGAGCCGGTCGTTGCACGCTCGCTGCGTCACAAATTGCTTAAGCCGTACGCGCTCGCGGGAAAGAACCACCAATCTCGCTAACTAGTAGCGTCGATCCTCTCCGCTGCACCTCGTAGCCGCTTCCTCGGAAGGGTCGTCCTGGCTCCGCGAGTCGCTGTTCCCTGGGCTCGCTTTCGCTCGCTCGAACGCTCGGTAGAGAAGTGCCGCACTCGCCGCGCTCGCCCGCCATTTGCACTGGGCCCTGTTGCCGCGCGCTCACGTTCGCCCGCTACGCACTCTCCACACCAATCCGCGCGCGCGCCTACCCGGCCGCTACTACGCAGTTTCTTCTCGCCGGTTTCTTGGCAATGCATCTGTATCCCCGATGCATTGTAAAAAGCCCTCCAAATTTTCCGTGCATTATTCCGTAGTCCAACGCATCAATATCCTTCTCGTTTTTGCCTGGTAGAGATAGCTTCAACCGCTTTTTTCCCGTAGCCATCATGGCGCCGTGTTCACCCTCCTCTACGCTCGGCTCGGCTGAGCGCCGTTGGCAGCCTCCGCTTGGCGCGCGTGAATAATAAAAAACAAGACAAAACGTGTTGAATTCTCTAACTGAGAGTCCGTTTTCAAACCGACCTGGAACGCTCGCATGGTCTATTTCCCCCCAATTTTAAGCTTAGCATGCTAACTTTGTATCATTGCAAAATGCAATGTTACAATGGTCCCCGGAATATAGCACCCCTACGTCACTTTCTCTTTCGAACCGCCAAGTCGCGGACAGCAGCATGCTCTTAAAGCATATTCTGTTTGGGCTATGAACAAGTCCCCTTTTTTCCGTATACCGCGGTAGAGCTGCTTTTCTCCAGGTTCAAGGACGAGCTTCATTTACAATTATATATTAAAAGCTGATTCACCGCCGCCGTTACCGTCGTCATTTTCCTTCTCACGGTTGCTTCCCACGGTTACTACCCATGGACGTTCCACAAGATTGCTCCCCACGGTCGCTTCTTACGGTTGCTCCCCATGGATGCCCCCACGATTACACTCCACGGTTGCTACCCACGGTTGCTACCCACGGTTACCCCCCACGGCTGCTTCCTACGGTTGCTTCTCACGGTTGCTCCCCACGATTTCTTCCCATGGATGCTCCCCATGGTTGCTCCCCACGGATGCCCTCCCCTCCTCACAAATGCTCCTCATTTCCGCCCCTCGTATTTGTTCCATATTTTTGACCTTCATTATTGTTCCCCAAGGGTGCTCCTCACGATTGCTCCTTTCATTTGCTCCACATTGATGCTCTCCATTATTGCTCATCTTTGTTTCTAATTTTGCTCTTCATTTTGATCCTCCTTAATAATGTTGTTTGCTACGATAACACGGTCACAAATCTTAACATCACCATAGTCAATTTCAGAATTGATAATTGACAAAAATCTGAATCGAGCAGAAATTAAAAAGTCTTGTAACGTGTTACTGACTGTTAGAATCGATAGAATACCAGCCAGACTCGATTAATCCCTTTTTAATCACATTCGAGAAATGAAAAAGTCTGAAAATGATCAAAGTAATCGGGACTCATGAGTATAGCTCATGCTATTATATGCTCAAATCAAATATTGCTAAAAAAATAAAATCAGAATTCAGAATTCATTGATATTAAAGTATTCCAAGTGTTATTGAGAGGATTCAGGGATAAAATAATAAACACGAGTCATGCAAGTGTAGCTTCAAAAAGTTCTGTCTATTTATTTATAAAAATCAATGGGCACTGTCTATGAATGATTATCTAGCAATCAAAAGGTACGTCCTGTCAGTAGGCTGACGAAACAACGAATGAATAGAGCTTCGCGCTGTGCGCGAAGTCAGCCGCTTGGCGCTGCTGGTTCAAATGTTTTGATGTGCTGTCTGTCTCTTTCTCAACACTCCCTCCCAGACAGCTCCATCAAATTCTTCGTTTGAAAAACTAGTCCCAAATTTCACTGTCTCCACCAACTCCGAACATAAGAATTTCAGTAAAGCGTACTTTACGCTGGTTCTGATCGTTTGATCATTTATTTGTTGGCTCTTAAGGCAGAAGAAAAACATGATTAAATAGTGATATAAGAATTATAATTTATTATCTGTCTATTCAATATTCATAATTCTGTCTCGCAAATTCTCATGCAGTACTAGGCTTTGTAAAAATATCAGCTATCTGCTCCTCTGAGCATACCCATTCTACTTCAATTAAATTATTTTTGATACATTCTTTGATGTAATCTGATCTAATTTCCACCATATTTCTCAATTTATTTTTCCCGTCAATTTTGGTACATGATATTGCCGCTCTGTTATCACACCACAACCTGATTGGATAGAATTTTCTTTCTATCATAATCTGAAGAGATTTTGCCAGTCCAATCAGTTCTTGAGTCGCTTCGCTCATTGCCTCAAATTCAGCCTCACAAGTTGATAGTGCAACGCTAGTTTGTTCATGAGTCCTCCACGTTACAGAGTCTCCAGAAAGCTTGATCACATAGCCACAAGTTGTGAGTGATCCCTTACAGTCTCCAAAACTAGAATCAGAATATCTTTCCATCTCATTTGTCTCACCTTTGTAAATCAGACTCAGTTCATTAGTCTGTTTTAAGTATCCCAGGACTCGGGCCACCATTTTCCAGTCTTCATCTGTCGGATCGATTTGGTGCCTGCTGAGTACATTAACTGAATATGAAATGTCAGGTCTCGTTGCATTTGCAAGATAGAGTAGACTTTCAATTACTTCTCTATATGCAGCATTTTTCAAACTCAGAGTTTCTGCAGTTCTTTATCCCAATCTGTCTCTTCTCTGTCTCTTCTTTTTCGATTGGTAACTTTAGAGGTTTCCATTAGCGTCTTTCTCTTTGGCAATTTATCAAGACTAAATTTTTCTAGAATTTTATCCACATAGGATTCTTGGCTTAACTCAATCAATTTATTTATTCTGTCTCTTGATATACCCAGAAACTGTTTAGGCTCACCTAGATCTGTCAACTTAAATTTTTGTTCCAATTTCGTTTTAATTTCCAACAGTTTTGGTTCATGATTACCAGTCATTATAATATCATCAACATACAGAAGCAAAATTATGAACTTCTCCTTTTTCTGGTCTCGTCCTTTTTCTGGTTCCAAAAATTGATAACCTCTCCTTGAATATCCAACTAATATCACTCTCTTCGCTTTCAGTCTAAACTTTGGTCCAGTATTTCTCTGGATAGTGACGTATGAAATACATCCAAACCTTCTTAACTGATCCAGATCAAAGTGATATGCTGGCGCAAATTTTTGGAGCGGGACTATCATTTCGTTTGCACTGTGTGGAGTTCTATCATAAGCATAGACTGCAGCTCCTAAGGCCAGGTCCCACATGTTTTCAGGTATGCCTGAATCAAACATGTATGCTCTCTCTCTCTCTCTCTTCTGAACTGTCTGGTTAAATCTTCCAGCACCTCCGCTATGCTGAGGAGTGTCAGGACAGGCCATTTGTAACTCCGCTGTCAATTTCTCCAGTACTTCCACAGTGTATCCTCCTGTATACTCAGTGCCTTGATCGCACCTGAGAAAGCATACCTTTGCGTCCCTTCCAAGTATATGTCGTGTGCTCTTCACGAATGACTCTAGACAGTATCCAGTTTCATTTTTATGACGCATAGGATATGCCATAGCCAAACGAGAATAGTCATCAACAAAGACTGCCACAAAACGATATCTCTTGGGATGTGTAGTTGGGCTTATTGGCCCCATAGTGTCTGCATGAATTATCTGGAGTGGCTCTGTGGCTCTTACTCTGACTGCTGAAAACGGTCTCTTTTTCAGTTTTGCAAGAGCACAAACTCTACAATCCAAAATGGATCCATCGAACACCGCTTCTTTCAATGACTTGCTTACTGCGTGATTTGCCTGCAATTTCTTCAGATACTTGAGTGACACGTGTCCCAGTCTCGCGTGCCACAGCAAGGCCAGATTTGCCAGAAATTCCTTGTTAGTATTTTCAAACAAGTTTTCACGTATTGGAGTATCTGTCTCAGATAATTCATCCACACAGTTAAATTTTCTATCGCAAATAGTTACGTCAAAGTTTCAAAATTCCACTAGTACATTCATTCTCTGTACCTTTTTCATTTCGTATTTCAGTCTCAGATAGGATATCATTCTGGCAAAAATTACTCTCTAATTTTCTTGCCATGCTTCGAGTAAAATGACCGTCACTTGCTAATTCAGTCAGATTCACGTATAACTTTCTATCAATAATCGAACTTTCACTGTCTATTGAGCCATCCTTATCAATTTGTAATTCTATTATCCAAAACGGTCTACTGTATATTCCCGTAAGGAAAAGCTCGTTCGATTCTCGATCGAATATGTTGATACGCTCATCATCCATATAAATAGCAAGACCCGTCTCGGCAAATTTCCCCAGGGAGAGCAGATTTTCTGACAAGTTAGATGCATAGATTAAATTATCAATTTCAGTCTTATCTCCATTACTCAACTTTATTTCTATAGATCCAGCTCACGCCGATTCGAAATTTGCAAAACTGTTATCATTAGCACACCTCATTGTTTCTTAATTTGCAGGGTCAAATGATTTGAAAACAACTCCACATATTTCAAACGACGAATAAATTCGGGCTTGGTGGACTATCCCAAAGTGATATTGCGAGAAAAAAATTCCACGCTCCCCGGGCTGGATTTGAACCAGCGACCTCCTGATCTCTGGTCAGTTGCGTTATCCACTACGCCACCGGAAGGACGGCAGCTCTAAACATCCCTGGAGCATGAATTCATTTTCTCGCAATATCACCTATATACACGATCAAATTCGATCGCTTGAATCTATACGATCAAGGTCCGATCGTATTGTTACAGATTCCCTTTTTACCTATTTTTTCCCCCCACCCTCCCCCCGTACCCAACCCGAACTATTGGGCTACTACATCTTTTCACCCGAAGTAGTATTTTACAAATAATTATTTTTTAACATCCACATATTTCAAACGACGAATAAATTCGGGCTTGGTGGACTATCCCAAGGTGATATTGCGAGAAAAAAATTCCACGCTCCCCGGGCTAGATTTGAACCAGCGACCTCCTGATCTCTGGTCAGTTGCGTTATCCACTACGCCACCGGGAAGACGGCAGCTCTCCACATCCCTGGAGCATGAATTCATGCTCTCGCAATATCACCTATATACACGATCAAATTCGATCGCTTGAATCTGTACGATCAAGGTCCGATCGTATTGTTACACATTCCCTTTTTACCTATTTTTCCCCCCACCCTCCCCCCGTACCCAACCCGAACTATTGGGCTACTACTATTGCGTATAAAATAAGTTTGTTTGTCGGGATGTTGGCAAATTGGAATATCGTCGGTCGTTGATGCGTCGAGCGTGCGGAGTGCGAAGAAACGCAAATTGTGATGAGTGGATTAGGAAATAAGTTGAGTGCGTGAATGAAATAAAGTGTCTTAAGAGAAAGACGCGGCGTGTCTGGGTATTAAGCGTCGAACGTACGGGATGCGGGGCGAACGGGGAAAACGCGTTGTGGTATGGGAACGGATCAGTGTGGATCGGCTCGAGCCACGCGGTCGCGCGGGATATTGTAATTCGAATGTTTTACTATATGAATGTGGGGCTCGACGATATGAATGTGTGATGTGCGAGAGTTGATTGAGCCGCGAACGGGAAATTACGGTATTCTGCATAGTTTTAAGTGGATGTACTCCGTATCCGTTGGGGGAATCGTTGAGTTGAAAATGGTCGCTGCGATTATTAGGGACGAGAGCAGAACATGGTCGCGTCGGGACGCGTGAAAAACTGAGATATGCGTTTCTCAGATAGACGGAGCGGGTAGTTGCCTTATCATTCGAGTTCTTCAGTGTGAATGAGTTGGTCTGTCTTGGATATCGCGTTTTTCTATTGAATTAACCCTTGTAATAGATTGGTTTGTCGGGTTTGTCTATTGGATGAATAAATTGAGTGTTTTCCCGTCTTCAAAATAAATGAGTTGAGTTATTATCCTGGTCGATATTGTCCCTGTTATACTTTCTTGAAAAAAGGTTAGCAAGTTAGAGTGAAGCCGAACCGTCCCCTCTCAGAATCCAGAATAGCGGAGCTGAGCTGCCGGTAACATCGTCTCAGTGAGAACGGCGCGGGTAAAGGGGAGAAATCCCTGATACTGTAAGTATCTGGCGCTCCCGCGCACGTTCGAGGAGAGTAGTTTTGTCAACGTGTCCAAGGGTCAATTGCGGAGTGAAGCAGAGCAGAGGAAAACGTTACAATATATATATATATATATATATATATATATATATATATATATATATATATATATATATATATATATATATATATATAATATATATATATATGGGTGATTCTCTGTCAAGTGAGAGAGTGGAAATAAAAGAAAATTCTGAAAATTCTTTTATGAATTCTAGAAGACTCCATCATGTCCCCTTAATTTTTTCAGAATTTCTTAGACCATATGTCCCATCCTGACAGAGGCTCGAAGTGGTGGAGTTTGCAATATTAGACCTTTTTTTCAGGACCTTTGACCACGATTTTGAGCTATCTAGAGATGTTTTAGAGCAAAAAATCATGAGAACTTTTTTACTGGAGAAATGCCAATTTTTTTAGAAAAATTGGTTCCAGGGTCATTGGTAGACATATAGCTATCACTTATCTTATTTCCAGGCTTAAAACGGATCAAAAAGTAGTTTTGATCACCCGCAGCATAATGTAATACATACCAAAAGAAAGCTCATTTTATTACCAAAATGTCCTGACTAGTCGCAGAGTGCTGCATTTGATCTATTTTTTGTAATCAACCAATACATTATGAGAATTAACGAAAATATTCTAAAAATGGGTGACCGCATACGCCACTTATAAGTATTCTTGTTACTCTGGTTACAGTTATACCGTTGAATCAAGCTGGTCATAATGAAATTTGATTCGTCAAAATCGGTAAATATTATTCAAAACAAATACGTATTTCGAATTTGAATCAGATACATGCCAGCCACGGTCGTATTAGCTGATCGTAAAATGTAAATCACTATGAACTTTTGAGCTCGATTACACTGCCTAAAGTATCTCTAGATTGACTTCTTTCCGAAGTTTGTGCAAAGCACAAACAAAAACAGTATACTTGTAGGATAAATTCTCGATATCACCAGTAAATGAAAGTATCTTTCCGGCTATGCCGAAACAGTCGCAGGTATACATTTTTCAAGCCGAGCGGATAGGTGGGGGCCAGTGCATCATTTATGTCAAGGTTCCAATTTGCCTGTAGTACACTGCGTCTCCGAGATTGTTCCGAGAGAGGACGAGCCACGCAAGTGCAGTAGCGACTATAAATAAATGAAATCTGGTTAAACAGAAAAGATCATTTCGACTTTCCTACTTCAAAACTTGTTTTCTTTGATGATGTTTGACGCTGTGTGCCAAGTGTTGTCAATGATAACTGAATTTGAATCAGATGAATTTGAAAAATCAATAAGACTGTTGATTCAAAATAAACACTGATCAATCCATACTGTGATATTTGAGGCTGTGTGCCAAACGTCATAGTATTGGGCTGGATCAAACATTATACATATGCATTGGAAAATGAACTAAAATTTATTGAGCTGCGTTAACTTTATTTGACGCTGTGAGCCAGATATAATTGCTCGGAGTTGATTTGCAATGTTAAGACATGTTATTAATAATTTGGGTTATGCAGATAAAAATGTTCTCTCTGATGAAGAAGTCGAGGCATTTGAGAAAGCGGAGGCGTTACATCCAGGTCTTAAACTAATTAGACAGTTCAAAACTGTTGAAGAGCTAGAGGAGATTGATGCGGAGTTGGAAAACACGTTGTTGAAAGATGACCAGCCCGACGCCTGCTCGACAGTTTATGAATCTAAACCCTGCTCTGTTCATGCGAATGTCGCAAAACATGAGACAGTCAATCCCAAAAAGGGTTGTATTTGATGGTGAGGTTAAAATTATGAATGAGAATGAAATTGAGAATGAACAA
This sequence comes from Aphelinus atriplicis, assembly GCA_020882685.1. Taxonomy (NCBI): domain Eukaryota; kingdom Metazoa; phylum Arthropoda; class Insecta; order Hymenoptera; family Aphelinidae; genus Aphelinus; species Aphelinus atriplicis. The sequence continues at coordinate 60,854,541 of CM037075.1, read as the reverse complement.
ATCGATATCGTTATACAGAAGACGGATAGAGCCTCTCAGACAGCACCCACAAAAGAAATTTCTCCTTCCTGATGACCGGTTCGATCCCCATCATGGGAAATTTTACAGAAATCATGGAAATGATTTTTCCTGATAATTGGGAGATATGTACCATATGATTACGTGTCTTGGCTATATATATATATATATATTATATATTTATTTCAAACCTTCCCTAAAAATAGAACTTAGGTTTTTTTCTCAATTTTTTTTCAGCGAAATTGGTAACTATCGATGTCGCTACATATGCAATTTTTCCCTTACGGGAATAAAATTTATTTCCCAGTTTAATTGCGAATATTCGTATGATCTTATCAAATACTTTTCGATTTTGTTAGCTGCTTAATTGTAGAATAGTAAAAAATATTAATAACGAATAAAAATAATCTTGTAAAGTTATTTAGACGATTTAAATTATTCTAAAACAACGAAAAAAAAAATCGATCGGCCCGGGAATCGAACCTGGGCCGCACAGTCACGTGGCGAGAGTCTTAACCGCTAGACCACGAACGTAGTTTCTTGCTGAGCGCATAATGCCGTTCATATGTTATGATGTCGGTAAAAGAAATTTCTCCTTCCTGATGACCGGTTCGATCCCCATCATGGGAAATTTTACAGAAATCATGGAAATGATTTTTTCTGATAATCGGGAGATATGTACCATATGATTACGTGTCTTTGCTATATATAAATATTATATATTTATTTCAAACCTACCCTAAAAATAGAACTTAGGTTTTTTTTCTCAATTTTTTCAGCGAAATTGGTAACTATTGATGTCGCTACATATGCAATTTTTCCCTTACGTAAATAAAATTTATTCCCCAGTTTAATTGCGAATATTCGTATGATTTTATCAAATTATTTTCGATTTTGTTAGCTGCTTAATTGTAAAATAGTAAAAAATATTAATAACGAATAAAAATAATCTTGTAAAGTTATCTAGATTATCAAAATCATTTTAAAACGATGAAAAAAAAATTGGACGGCCCGGGAATCGAACCTGGATCGCATAGCCTCGTGGCGAGAGTCTGAACCACTAGACCACGAGCGCAGTTTATTGCGAGGCGCATAATGCCATTCATATAATATGATGACGGTAAAAGAAATTTCTCTTTCTGATGCCCGGGTTCGATCCCCAACATGAGAAATTTTACAGAAATCATGGAAATCATTTTTTCTGATTGATGTTGGTAACGGGAATTTCTTTATCTGCTGTACATACTGGCCCCCGGGTTCGAACCCTGCATAAAGAAATGTTTTTTTTTTTTTTCTTTTTGATAATTGGTGTTTATGAAACTAACGATCGTGGGTCTTGTGATATAGATGGAAAAGAATTTGTAGTCATTAAATGTTTTAAATCACCATAAAACAATGACGATTATAAATGAAAATAAATCTGCTAAGTTATCAAATATTCCAAATCATTCTAAAATAATGGAAAAATCGATCGAACCGGGATCGATCGGACATAATCGCAAAAAATGAATATTTATTCTGAAAATCATACACGTTTTCTATTATTATATGCAGGTCAATTTATACTATCCCGTATCAAATTTGAATTTTTCCACTCTTGAATTTTGGGACATTTGAACTTTGAATATTTTCAAATTTCTGCAGTTTTTGAAACGGCCGATAAGATTGTCGAGATGATGAAGGGGCCAGCAAGTGACAAAATCATCCTAATCATCATCAAGGAGGCCCAAGCACGCGGGGTTTTCGAAGGGAAGCCGGAAATAGTCGCCGAAATTATGAACACCATTTCGAACGGCGTGGTAGACGTAGCATTGCCACCGCTACCGTCATACCCCCCACCCCAAACCCCACCCCCACCACCACCACCACCATCACCACCTACAGTCACTGGTGAGTTATTTACCGTTTCAATTATACTGATCTTCTATACCCAGACTCGTTATTTCTTGAAAATAATGTTTATGTATATCGACAGGCCTCCAGCTAGCGGACGATATGATGACCGACGCGGTCGGCGATGAAATACTCGCAATGATCGAGTCGTCATTTACGGGTAAATTTCTTACTAATGACATATTGATTGTTTTTTTCTTTGATTAATAAAAGTACCAATTTAATTTTCCAGAGCCTGCGGATGTGTCGAATCTTGAAGCTATTATAAACAGCGTCGCGGTCGGCAGCGATCCGTCAACCGCCGTGATCGGGGCTCCGCTCGGACAACCATCACCGCGTAACACACAACCATCAACGGCTGCCGAGGAATCAGACTCAACATCGGAGTCTGATACCGAATCCTCATCAGAGGATGGCGATAACAAGGATGGAGATAATAATGATGATGATGCTGATAAACAAGATAGGGTTGAAATAGATCGTAAGTATATACCCTGTCGACATAAGGGTACTTTTTGAACCCACCTCTGCACTACACGCTTCCATTCCATTTATATAGCTGTTAATTTACAGTACGGCTACGGACGCGAAATTGATGAGCCGACTGGTGCGCGTCACATCACCATCGAGTCGGAATCTACACGATATTTCAATCGGTTCCGACTCTCTGGTCGTAATATTGTGGCCAGTATAATCCCACCACCAACACTAGCCATCAACATCTTCAGCTGGCTGGAGAGCGCGATGCAGGAGCTGTACGACCACCTGACCGCCGACGCTGCGCCATCTGATATTATCGGGATAACAATACACACGGCGAGATTCGTGCACGGCCCAGCCTGGATTTCCTTCAGACCCGTGAGTGAATTAAATCGCGATGATATATGGCGTGCGATCGAGCGAGTGGCTCAAAGCTCGGATGCGTTCGATATAGACGACACCCTCTCGATTCACTGCAACATTGTTGAGGTTCCCCAGGGTAGAGGGCGTGTTGTCCTTAGCCATGAGACTGTGTCGAAAAGGGCCATACTGACCATTAGCAATAAAGACAATCTGTGTTTACCGCGTTCCCTTGCAGCCGCGCATTGTCATGCGATTCGCGGTCAGATTCGTTCTGGACAGCTGCACATAGATTGGGAAAAAATGAGAAAAACCGATGGTCGATATCAGAGCGAATGCGCTAAAGCTCTTGTTCAAAATGCTAATGTAATGATACCCGCAACAGGCTGCGGAATACCCGAGATAGAGGCTTTCCAAAAATATTATGCACCTCTCGGCATAGCCATCATAGTATATTCGTTCCAGCAATTCGGTCGTGGCGAACGTCCGTACTTTGATGGAACAAAATTTGTAATTGAAAATGATTACCAAATAATACATTCTCTAAGGATAATGTACTATGAGGAATCTAAGCATTTCCAACCTATTTTAAATTTGATTGCCGCGGCGGGGAGTAGAGGGTATTGTGAAATTTGTAACAAAGCTTACAGGCCTGAGAGCGGACATAAATGTTCTCAAAAATGTATAAAATGTGCGCAAACCCCACCATGCGATACTTCCGCCCAAACAATGAGCTGTCCAGATTGTCTCAGGATATTGTACGGCGAGAAATGCTACGCAAATCACTTGGCACCCCGATCTCTCGACGGTAAAAAGAGCGTGTGCGAGAGGGTAAAATCGTGCGACAAATGTAATAAAATTATTAGACTAAACTCTCGAGAGATCCATGAGTGCGGCGTCGCGTTTTGTAAAATTTGTAAACAGAAATTACCTATAGGACATCAATGTTATATGCAGGCGGTAAAGAATAATAAGAGCAAACAGAGAGTGGTATTTCTGTTCTATGATTTTGAAACGCAGATGAACAAGACACTCGCTGGAGACGACTCTGTGAGAATTCATATTCCGAACTTGATCGTTGTCCACCAGGTCTGCTCATTCTGTCTCGCGGATGATAATATAGCAGGCCTGTGTGCACATTGTGGGGTTCGCGAGTATGCATTCACAAGAGACCCAGTCGGTGAACTTGTAGAATTAGCCTTACAGCCGAGAAAAAGTTTTCATGAAACCATTTGCATTGCGCATAACGCGCAAGGATTCGATGCTCAATTCATTTTGAAATATTTAGTAGAAAAGAGAAAGGACTTACGGAACAAGCCATCTCTAATCATGAACGGTTCCAAAATAATCGTTATGCGGATGCGGAAAAAGAAATTTTGAAATATTGTATTTCAGATGTAAAAATTTTACGATCCACGTGTTTGATATTCCGAGCCAACTGTATCAAGCTCGCAAACGTCGACCCATTCGTTGAAGCATCGACAATTGCTTCAACGTGTCTGCAAATTTATAGGAAAAATTTCTATAAAGTGGACTCGATTGGGATAATCCCGATCGGTGGGTACCGAGGTGTAAACACCCAGTCGGTAAAAGCGATGAAATGGCTCATGCTGATGGAGCACGTAAATGCTTGGCGAATCCAGCACGCCGGGCGGTCTCGCGAGAAAAGACTTTCCGAAAATATACTCGTCGACGGTTTTGTCGAATCCAATGGACCCGCGAGTAAAGGAATTGTCTTACAATTCCACGGTTGTTTTTGGCACGGATGTCCACGATGCTTCCGAATAAACCGAGATAGCCGTCTTATGAACAACGATTCGATGCACGATCGGCTTGAGAGAACGCGGAAAGTTTCGAGAAAAATCATCACTCACGGCTATCAGCTTATTGAAAAATGGGAATGTGATTTCGATCGGGAGATGGCCGAAAATGAGAATGATCGTGTTTATCTAGAGGCAAATTTTCCACGGTATACTCCGTTAAATCCGCGAGATGCATTTTATGGCGGTAGAACGGGGAATACAGCCAAACTTTATGATATAAAGGAAGGTGAAAAGATAAAGTACGTTGACGTTTGTTCTCTCTACCCGTATATCTGCAAGCGCGGTAAATACCCAATTGGGCATCCAAAACTTTACGTGGGCGTAGAGGAATGCCACAAATTTTTAGGTCCGGAAATGGACATGAATAAGGCGGATGGTTTGATAATGTGCGAAGTGCTGCCCCCGCGAAATCTCTATCACCCCGTTTTACCCGTCAGAATGCACAATAAATTATTGTTTGGTCTTTGCCGTTCATGCATCGAATCTAAATTCCAAGGCGACTGTCCGCACGATAACCCTACGGATCGAGCGATAACCGGTACGTGGGTGTCCGAGGAGGTGAAAAAAGCAATAGAGATGGGGTACGTTGTGAAAAAAGTGCTTGAAATTTGGCAATACGAGATGACCCAATATAACCCAGACAGCCAGGAGGGGGGGCTTTTCGTAAATTACATCAATAAATTTTTTCAACAAAAAACCCAAGCTTCTGGATTACCAGCTGAATGCATAGAGGATCCTGGGAAAATCGATGCATATCTGGAGGAATTCGAAAGAATCGAGGGTATCAGACTAGACCGCGACGAAATTGAATATAATAAAGGATTAAGATCCATAATGAAGCTCATGCTGAATTCTCTGTGGGGAAAATTGGGACAGCAGGAGAATAAACCGCGAACCGAGATCGTTACAAAAGCGCAACGACTCGTTGAGCTGTTGACCAGCACGGAGATCGAAGTTAGTTCCATTTTACCGGTAAACGATGATTGTCTGTACGCCACGTGGCGCTATAGCGGAGAGGTTTATGAGCCAAGCCCGACGACAAACGTGGTGGTTGCGGCTTATACAACTGCCCAGGCGCGTCTTAAATTATTGAGCTATCTTGAGCCACTCGGAGATCGTGTTTTATATTATGATACTGATTCGATCGTGTATTTAAGTAGTTTAGGAACGAACGAATACGAGCCACCTACCGGTAATCAATTGGGTGACCTAACCGACGAGCTTGCGGGAGGCTATATTCGTTCGTTCTTCTCTGGCGGGCCTAAAAATTGGGGCTATATTTCTGTGGGTCCCGAGGGTACAGAGAAATGTATAATAAAAGCCAAAGGTATTAGACTAACCTATGAAAATACTTTAAAATTAAATTTTGATACTATGCGTAGAATGATAAGGGACGAACAGAGTTCGCCTATCGAATTGGAATTCGATTCTATTAGACGAACAAAATTCCACGATGTTATTTCGTTACAAGAGAAAAAAATATGTAAACCTGTATTCGCTAAGAGATGGTATGTTAATTTTAATAAAAGTTATCCATATGGATTTAAAAGATAACAGCGAATTGATATTATTCATCTTTGCATGATAAACCCCCTCACCCCTCCTTTGTAAGCAGCTACCTGGTGCGCGGGCGTCTCGCCCGCACACCAGGGTGAACGGGCGGCGCGGCATACGGGCGGCGCGGCGGACGGTCGGCGCGGCGGACGGGCGGCGCGGCGGTCGGGTAGCGCGGCGGACGGGCGGCGGACGGGGCGGCGCGGCGCGGCGGTTCGGGAGTAACGACTCGCAGATCTCTAGATTAAAACTATGCACCTGGATGTTTTAGGGTATAGTACCCAAGATGGACCCACGCTGGAAGCATCCATGGACGGCTATGATAGCCGGGCCAACTTCTTCCGGGAAAACGTGGTTTACGAAAAATTTTCTCAAACATCTGGATGTCATGAGTGATGTTCACTTTACTCGTATACTATTCTATTACTCGGAGTGGCAGCCGGCTTATAAGGATTTCGGGTCTGTCGTCGAATTTCACGAGGGTCTGCCCAAACATACGGATTACAGCGATGACGCGCAGCCAAAACTTTTAATACTGGACGATTTGATGCGCGAAGCCAACGGTAACACGGTCGCAAACTTATTCACAAAGGGGAGCCACCACCGTAATTTGAGTATTATTTTCATTACGCAAAACCTATTCCATCAGGGTCAGCGTGAAATATCGCTAAATTCTAATTATATCGTTGTTTTCAAAAATCCAAGAGATCGCTCGCAAATCCGCTATTTAGCACGTCAAATATATCCCGAGTGCCCGCAATTTTTGCAAGAAAGTTATCTCGATGCAACGCGAAAACCACACTCGTATCTTCTACTCGATCTACGACAGGATACCCCGGAGAATTGTCGTTTGCGAACATGTATTTTTCCCTTCGATGAGCATCAGTTCGTTTACGTTCCGAAAAACCCTATAAAAAGCGGCGCAGGCATGAGCAATGTACCAGTCGTGCGGGTGTGATGGCTCCGAAAACTTCAAGGGATATTGGTCGGCGTAATCTCAATATTCTACGGGGAATTTTTCACCTCGGGGGTAGTCAGCAGAAGGCTTTGCTGCAAAAAGCCGACGTTAAATTGATTGTTCTCATCTGCGAGTGTGCTCTCAATATTTTACGAGGAAACGTCACATTGAGTAAGAGTTGCAAGGGTAAACTGCGCAAACACGCATCGCTTCTGAGAAAACTAATCGACCCAAAGAAGACGATAAAGAGTAGACAACGTTTGCTGATTAGAAATTGTGGTTTCTTACCCTTAATCTTGTCACCCGTGCTCGCAACATGGAGCATGCGAGGAAGATGATTTTGGTCCCCGAGGAAGCTATCGGTGATTTTCGCGAGAGAACGCAAAAACTTGGCGAATCAAAATTAGTCACCACTCAGACGCCTGGCACCCCGCTAACAAGGCTCGATAAGGAGATGAGCAATATATTGAATTCTTCTACCGATAAGCGCGAGAAATATATGCTGTATCAGCAGATGCTGAACAGATTCTTACACTATTGCAAAGATACCGACGATGCAGAGCAGACATTTGAGGTGGAGAAAGGACCCTTGAAGAACGAAAATGATGATGATGATAATGATAATGATGACAATGATATAGATAGCAAAGATTCGATCGATCCGTTCATTATAAAAAGTGTTTCGCAGAAATTCCAACCATTGGCAAAAAATCTCCTCAAATTTCTTCGTCGAGTTGATAATATCAAGTGGGATAACCGCGGTATTGTCAGTATAGATGGAGCTATTGTAAAGGGTGGCAACATGTTTGATCTTGTGCAAGATGCCGTTAGAGAGAGTAAAAAAGGAGCGATGGCTCTGGGGCGTACACAGTTTGCTCGAGCTCTTTGTGATGCAAAGGTCCCTCATTCATTCATCGGTAACGAAAATCTCTGGCGTATTATAGAATCTCACTCACAATCAGACCCGCCAACGTCCCCCGAAACAGAGCGTTTTGAAGCAGCGCTAGACGACGAGGAAGTGTTCAAGAGTATACACAATCAGGTGGAGGAGAAAAAGAAGAAAAAAGAAGAGGGTGCGGACGTCCAAGCTCAAGTAGCTAAATCCCGTAAGAGAACCCTATCGATAGATACCAAAGGATCTGATAATACACCCAAATCGGATAGTAAAAAGGTGCGGTTGGCACCCGCAAAATTACCCGCAAAATCCGCGATTATGGGATCACCTACCCGATCCCGATCTGTCAAAATAGAAGTGGGTGATAATGATGCTATGGATTTGGATATTTCGGAATCGGTGATGGAGAGAAAAATACCTGGGGAGGGGGAACCTACGAACAAATACGATGAGATAATTGAGACCCCGCACAGCTTCCTGGATACAGTTATCGACTGTCTTCCGATTGAATTGCACCCCCCAGGTTATCGCTTTTGCGGTCCTGGTACTCATCTCGACGAGCGGCTAGAGCGCGGTGATAGGGGTATCAATCCTCTGGATGATTTTTGTCGCGAACACGATTTAGCCTACAGCGAGGTTGGTCATTGTCGCTCGGATGCGGATCGGATTCTTGCCAAGCAAGCATTCTCACGCATGCTCTCGGAAACGGCTGATTCGAGTGAAAAAACAGTGGCACTCGTTACCACATGCTGCATGATTAGTAAAATTTATTTCGATAAGATTTATTCGAAAATCAAGAAAAAGATAAAACGCAGATTCAAGAAATTCAGGCATCGGGAATAATGGAGAAGGTGCTCGAGAACTTATATTATGCGCCACCCGAACCATCGGCGTATAGCGGCTCAGCCCAAGTTTTACGCGCAACACGTAAAAAATACAGAAACAGCAAAGTTATCGACTGGCTCGAGGGTCAAGACGCTCACACGTTGCATAAACCGGTTAGACGTCACTATCCTCGACGATATTACAATGTTTACAGTCCTGATGAGGTGTGGGAGGGTGATCTGATTGATTTGAAAGCTCTCAAGACGTACAATGACGAATACACCTACTTACTGGTTGTGATCGATGTTTTATCTAAATACGCATGGGTTGAGCCGTTGAAAGATAAAACGGCTTCATCGGTCTCTCGATCGTTTTCCCGTATACTAGCACACTGTAATGGTCGTCGACCACTTCTCTTTCAGACGGATAAAGGCAAAGAGTTTATGGGTAAAGAGATGCAGGATTTGTTGAAGAAAGAAAAAATAATTCATCGGATAGCGAGAAATCCCGATATCAAAGCAGCGGTCGCCGAGCGTTTCAACAGAACACTCAAGGGGCGTCTATGGCGATTCTTTACACATCAACATACACGACGTTATCTAAATGTTCTGGGTGATATCGTTAAAGCTTACAACAACAGCTGGCATTCAGGTATTCGCATGGTTCCTTCCGAAGTGAATCTTTATAATGCCGCTAGAGCCCGACACAATCTGGCTTTGCGATACAACTGTCGCATCGAGCGCAAGCCTAAATACGCTGTGGGAGACCTTGTACGTGTCACACGAAGTAAGGCTGTATTCGGGAAAGCATACGAGGGCGAGTGGACTCTGGAATTATTTCGAATTATTCGCATCTCAACCATTCGACAGCCGCCGGTGTACATGCTGGAAGATCTGGCTGGTGATAAAATTGATGGTTTATTCTACGAGGAAGAGTTGAGTCGAGTCCGTAAGAACTTGGATTCCGACTTGTTTGAGATAGGCGAAGTTTTAGAAAGTAAGGGTCGTGGTCGCACAAAAAAATTTCTAGTTAGTTGGAAAGGATACCCTGAAAAGTTCAATTCCTGGGTATCCGCCAAAGTGTTGAAAAGTTTACAATGAGGGATAAGTTTTACATGGTGTTGCGCAGCAACACCAGCAAAGACGTTTTCCCAAATAATACGGCTACTCGTTTCAACACGTTACTACCGCAAAATGTTAGCCTACATGGAGAGTGGTCGGTTGCTATTCGCGAGATCCAAGTACCTCTCACGTTTCAGCATATTCACCAGCCATCAAAGGAGGATACTGTCTGCCTCATGATTTATAACCCCGATGTCGAGAATGAAATTACATATCGGGTGCCATCGGGAATTTACAAGAGTATTGAATCGTTGTTGGCTGAAATGAATAATCTCGCTGTAATCAAAGACCATATCTTATTCGAAATACAGCCTGGTGGATTTGCCAGATTATCCCGAATCTGCGACGATAAGTGCGATGGACATAGACACAGCCTTATCATATCGGACAAATTGAAGAAAATTTTTGGGTTCGAGGATCTGAACCTCACTGATATTCGCTTCACGCCGATCAACGGGACCAGACCGGCTAGTCTCATCAATGGACTCCCCGGTATGTTGATGGTTTATTCAGATATTTGTGAGCCTTACGTGACAGGGGACGGTCAGACACGGCTATTGCGAGCAGTGCCTCTCTCGCTTCACAATTATGCTTACGGTGATGTGGAAATCAAAAGTTTTTCCGCTGCGATGTACATACCGCTACTTTCGCCGTCATTTCGCTCGATTGAAATAGATATAAGAGATGAAATGGGGAGAAACATACCATTCGATTACGGGACTTTGACAGTAACGCTACATTTTAGAAGAATCGAATAACATGAAGCTCTCGAGAGATTATAATTTTGAATGCTACAGTGGGGGTGGTGGCGGTCGCGGTGGTGGATACTCAAAAATTAGACCGACAATCCAGCGTGGTACAGGATTGGGGGGATTTTTCAGAGGTGTCTACCGCACAGCTTTACCTTATTTGAAGAGCGGGGGTAACACAATTGGAGGGGAGGCTTTACATGCAAGCAAAAATATCATAAATGATGTTGCATCGAAAGGTCTACCAATCAGAACTGCGGTTCGTAATAGGTTACGCGAGTCTGGTCGAAATCTCAAGAGAAAGGCTAACGAGAAATTGGACAAGATTTTAGGACCTCCTGACTATAATATAGCTGACGAGATACAACCACGCCAGTTGTCCGATAACCCTGAAGGAGAAAACATCTCAATAAGGAGGAAACGAGCAGCGAAGAGAAATCCACAGAGAGCTAGAAAAAAACAGAGAAAGAATTCTCGTACTGTCCGAGATATTTTTGAGAAATAATGGCGTTTCTTCATACCGGCTCCCACGAGTGTACAAAATCCGAAGCGGACTTATTCACCATACCACCAACTCAGACGATGGTTGAGGCGTCGTACTATGTACAATATAAGCCAATTGCCTCGCTCACGGATGGTTCGACGATCGAATTCACGATACCTGGTACGGCCGAATATATTGATTTAGCGCATACAATGATTAGCGTGCGAGTTGCCATCCGACCAACAGCCCCTATAGAAGATCCTACAAAGGTGGACACTTCAGGAGTCGGTCCGGTGAATAATTTCTTACACTCTATGTTTGATTCTGTAGACGTTTATTTCAATCAGAAACCCGTCTCTCCACCGAGTAAGGCGTACGCGTACAGGTCGTATATCGAAAATCTACTCAATTATTCACCATCAGCAAAAAAGTCACATTTATCGAGTGCTTTATGGTACGAGGATACCCCTGGGAAGATGGATGACGTTGGTACGGCGAATGAAGGCCTTGTGAAACGTCGGAAACTTGCGAATCCCAAATCCATTGTGGATATGATTGGACCATTACATTGCGATGTATTCACCGGACAGCGCTTACTACTAAATGGCGTAGAAGTCCGCGTTAGACTCTTGCAGTCGCGCGATAGTTTCTGTCTGATAGATCCTACGGGGCTATTTACTGTACGTATCCTTGACGCTACTCTACTTGTGAGACGCATCAGACTCAGCCCTGCGATCGCATTAGCCCACGTACGGCAATTAGCTCGTGAGACAGCTAAGTACCCGCTTACTCGGGTAGAGGTTAAAGCTGTCACATTACACAGCAATATCCAAGGCGAGTCGCTTGAAAATATCATTCTTGGACAATTGCCTAAACGAATCGTCATTGGTTTTGTTGATAATAAATCGTTCAATGGCGATAGATTATCGAATCCGTTCAATTTCAAAAATTATAATATCAATTTTTTATGCGTCTACGTGGATGGTGTACAGGTTCCATCAAAGCCACTTCAACCCGATTTCAAAAAAAATAAACTATTTGTTGATGCTTATCATACACTCTTCTCCGGTACGGGTATTCATTTTCTCAACGAGGGTAATTCGATCTCTCGAGAAGCTTATGCGGACGGGTATTGTCTTTTCGCCTTTGACCTCACACCCGATTTATCGGCTAATCAGGATTCACATTGGAATTTAATTAGGCATGGTAGCGTAATGATTGAAGTACGCTTTGATGACACCTTATCAGAGGCTGTTAATTGTATCATTTATGCCGAATACGATAATATGCTAGAGATCGATTCTGCTCGACAAGTCATAATCGACTATAGCAGCTAGAAATAATCATAGATGGCGTGAATTTCTTAATCAATGCTTGGACTGATTCGACATTATCCTCAGTAACCGCCTGACCTTTGGAACGCCCACATAGTTGAGATGGAGCTAATAATTGATATCCAATGTTTCAAAAATAATAAAAACCAGGCTATTCCGAAAGAGGTGGCTGTGTGTGCGTTGAATCAGAATTTCAGTGCCCACTGGGTAGTTTTACCGCCTTGTTCTTCTAATTCACTCTGTAAAGAGGTGAAGAAGCAGAACGATTGGCTGACTCGACACCATCATGGATTCGAATGGCGCGAAGGTGACGTGACATTGAAGAAAATTTATAAAAATTTAGAGAGCGTGTGTAATACTGCGGATAAAATTTACGTTCGAGGTGAGGTGAAAGCTGCCCTCTTGGAGAAAATTACGACACGGCGTATTATTAATCTAGAACAGGAGCAGGATTCTCCAGCTTTACGGAATCTGCCCTGGACGGATGCGTATTGTCTCCAGCACAGTTTCAAATCCAATCATTTGAAATTTACGTGTGCCTTGAATAACGTTATCCGTCTCAAATTACTGTTGAGAACAGGCGAAAAGTTTACCCCGGAGCAAGATATAAATTTCGTCCCACCTACAGATCTTTGCGATGAACAACCTGGAGATTATGAGTGCTCTGTCGCGTATTCGTGGACATACAGTGGGGGTCTTTGCAGCAGATCGGATACCCCGCATATGGTCGAAACCAGCGGCGTTTGTGTTCAATACCGAGAGACACAATAAAAGTGGATCGCATTGGGTGGCTATCTACGTGTCAAAAGAAGGTCGCGGCTGGTATTTTGACAGTTTTGGACGGCCACCTATGATCCCCGAATATCGTGATCGCATCGCTAGAAACTGTCACGCTTTCACCTGGAATAAGGAATCGCTCCAAAGTGATTTTTCAAATGTGTGCGGTCAATATTGCCTCATGTTCCTACATTATATGTCTACGGGAATGGGTATCAAGAGATTTCTCGAAAATTTCTCACGCAATGTGCGCAGTAATGACGAAATAGCTAGACGATATGGTTCTAGAATTCAGGCAAGATCAGCGAAACGCGAACGACGTGTCACATTGAAATCACAGACGCATCCTTCTCAATTGTAACTTGCTAAAGTGTGGATATCTGATACCTCAGCACGTGCTGTAATAAGAGAGCCATGTCTAGACACATCAGATTTCAGCATTTCTTCTTAACCTCTGCAGTCGAAGATTTTTCTTATCTATTTGGCATACCAGGAAAGATGAAGCCAGACCAAAAAATGCTGATGCATTTCCTTTCCCATGCACAATGGTGCTTTTTTTCTGCATAATCATCTTAAGCTCTGTGATTGGCGCTTCTCCCTCTGCTCATCCAACAAACGCCCTATTTAAACACTGGCCAATGCATCCGTAGACATCAGTCACCATGACATCGTTCGCTAAGAAAGCCGCTGCGGTACGAGCCGAAAAGAGGAAGCTAGTTGGTGACTCTTGCGCCATTAGTCCAATGGGCGTATCGTCTCCACAGAAGAGATCCAGATACGAGTATCACCCTTTGCTGCCGACGTTCTTTGGGCTCAACCGGAGCTTTAGCAAATCAGTATTCCTTGGGCTGGAGAACTTGTTTGTTGGAGATGACGTGTTTCAACCCATGATCCGGATCGTTGGGATGAACATGGCCGACTGCGTCAAATTGCCGGTCAAAGATTGGCAAAAATTCGTCGATTACTTTCCCTGCATTGAGGAATACTTCAACGCCCACGATGATGTGCTAGACGGAGCATATGCTGCGTTCGATGCATTTACCATCAAATTTGTGATGAGCCATAACGAGAAGGCTTTCGAATTAGCTGTGGAATATGAAGACATTGACGCACCTCCAGAGAGAGGGGTGTTTCGTAAAGCGTTTATTTTCAAACGAAATACTTTTGAATGTTTAAGATCAATTCACACACGTATTGATTATGAAATTGAATGTTTGAATGAAACGAAAGATTGTGTCGGGCAAATTATGAATGACATTGCTGTTTATGTTGTCGATAAGATACATGATACTAATGACGCGCAAATGACCAGTGTAAGCCTGGAATCATTTACAACGATATTTGAAAGATCTGAATAACGACGAATTTGACATTGTCAGTACTAAAATATTTTTCAAATTGAAAGAAAACCATTGTAATATGACTAAAGAAATTGTAAGAAAAATCATGCGGGAATTTCTAGCATTACATTTAGCTGATATAAGATATACTGTTGATTGTAAATTGATGGGTTCATGAAAAATAAAATGATAAAATATATATGCAACTCTTATGATTTCGCAACCTACATTTCACCCAAAATAAGACATCCCTCATTTTTCACTCATATACCGACAGTTTTAATACTGGTCAATTTCCAATTAATTATAAATATATATTCAATTAAAATTTTATTCAAACCATCTGTTTGATGGGGATACTATCTCTTTAAAAATTTGAACTAACGACGACCAGCCTACCAAATATACGAAAAAAAATTATAGGCCAATAAAAGCCTTGATAAGTTTTAAGACCTGGTGATAACCACATGAGACATCTCAGAACGCTGGGTCACTTTGGTCAGGGTCATTTGACCTGGTATCATATTCACTCACGTGAGAAATATGACACCGGGTCATTAGATCCAGAGAAGTAAAACGAGCACTATGGTCAGGCACGGTCAATGATAGGGCGTCAGATTACACTGAGAAATATGACACCCCTCCGGTCATTGCTCCTGTCTGGCCATAGTGCCCACATATTCTTCTGGTGATATTGCGAGAAAATGAATTCATGCTCCAGGGATGTGGAGAGCTGCCGTCTTCCCGGTGGCGTAGTGGATAACGCAACTGACCGGAGATCAGGAGGTCGCTGGTTCAAATCCAGCCCGGGGAGCGTGGAATTTTTTTCTCGCAGTATCACTTTGGGATAGTCCACCAAGCCCGAATATATTCGTCGTTTGAAATATGTGGATGTTAAAAAATAAATATTTGTAAAATACTACTACCGGTGAAAAGATGTAGTAGCCCAATAGTTTGGTTGGGTACGGGGGGAGGGTGGGGGGGAAAAAATAGGTAAAAAGGGAATCTGTAACAATACGATCGGACCTTGATCGTACAGATTCAAGCGATCGAATTTGATCGTGTATATAGGTGATATTGCGAGAAAATGAATTCATGCTCCAGGGATGTGGAGAGCTGCCGTCTTCTCGGTGGCGTAGTGGATAACGCAACTGACCGGAGATCAGGAGGTCGCTGGTTCAAATCCAGCCCGGGGAGCGTGGAATTTTTTTCTCGCAATATCACTTTGGGATAGTCCACCAAGCCCGAATTTATTCGTCGTTTGAAATATGTGGTTGTTGGAAAATAATTATTCTTAAAATACTGCTTCGGGGGAAAAGATGTAGTAGCCCAATAGGTTGGGTTGGGTACAGAGGGGAGGGTGGGGGTGAAAAATAGGTAAAAAGGGAATCTGTAACAATACGATCGGACCTTGATCGTACAGATTCATGCGATCGAATTTGATCGTGTATATGGTGATATTGCGAGAAAATGAATTCATGCTCCAGGGATGTGGAGAGCTGCCGTCTTCCGGTGGCGTAGTGGATAACGCAACTGACCGGAGATCAGGAGCTCGCTGGTTCAAATCCAGCCCGGGGAGCGTGGAATTTTTTTCTCGCAATATCACTTTGGGATAGTCCACCAAGCCCGAATTTATTCGTCGTTTGAAATATGTGGATGTTGAAAAATAATTATTCTTAAAATACTACTTCGGGTGAAAAGATGTAGTAGCCCAATAGGTTGGGTTGGGTACGGGGGGAGGGGGGGGGGGGGGGAAATAGGTAAAAAGGGAATCTGTAACAATACGATCGGACCTTGATCGTACAGATTCATGCGATCGAATTTGATCGTGTATATAGGTGATATTGCGAGAAAATGAATTCATGCTCCAGGGATGTGGAGAGCTGCCGTCTTCCCGGTGGCGTAGTGGATAACGCAACTGACCGGAGATCAGGAGGTCGCTGGTTCAAATCCAGCCCGGGGAGCGTGGAATTTTTTTCTCGCAATATCACTTGGGATAGTCCACCAAGCCCGAATTTATTCGTCGTTTGAAATATGTGGATGTTGAAAAATAATTATTCTTAAAATACTACTTCGGGTGAAAAGATGTAGTAGCCCAATAGGTTGGGTTGGGTACGGGGGAGGGTGGGGGGAAAAAATAGGTAAAAAGGGAATCTGTAACAATACGATCGGACCTTGATCGTACAGATTCATGCGATCGAATTTGATCGTGTATATAGGTGATATTGCGAGAAAATGGATTCATGCTCCAGGGATGTGGAGAGCTACCGTCTTCCCGGTGGCGTAGTGGATAACGCAACTGACTGGAGATCAGGAGGTCGCTGGTTCAAATCCAGCCCGTGGAGCGTGGAATTTTTTTCTCGCAATATCACTTTGGGATAGTCCACCAAGCCCGAATTTATTCGTCGTTTGAAATATGTGGACGTGTTAAAAAATAATTATTCTTAAAATACTACTTCAGGTGAAAAGATGTAGTAGCCCAATAGGTTGGGTTGGGTACGGGGGGACAGGGGGGGGGAAATAGGTAAAAAGGGAATCTGTAACAATACGATCGGACCTTGATCGTACAGATTCAAGCGATCGAATTTGATCGTGTATATAGGTGATATTGCGAGAAAATGAATTCATGCTCCAGGGATGTGGAGAGCTACCGTCTTCCCGGTGGCGTAGAGGATAACGCAACTGACTGGAGATCAGGAGGTCGCTGGTTCAAATCCAGCCTGGGGAGCGTGGAATTTTTTTCTCGCAATATCACGTTGGGATAGTCCACCAAGCCCGAATTTATTCGTCTTTTGAAATATGTGGATGTTGAAAAATAATTATTCTTAAAATACTACTTCAGGTGAAAAGATGTAGTAGCCCAATAGGTTGGATTGGGTACGGGGGGAGGGGGGGGGGGGGGAAATAGGTAAAAAGGGAATCTGTAACAATACGATCGGACCTTGATCGTACAGATTCAAGCGGTCGAATTTGATCGTGTATATAGGTGATATTGCGAGAAAATGAATTCATGCTCCAGGGATGTGGAGAGCTGCCGTCTTCCCGGTGGCGTAGTGGATAACGCAACTGACTGGAGATCAGGAGGTCGCTGGTTCAAATCCAGCCTGGGGAGCGTGGAATTTTTTTCTCGCAATATCACGTTGGGATAGTCCACCAAGCCCGAATTTATTCGTCGTTTGAAATATGTGGATGTTGAAAAATAATTATTCTTAAAATACTACTTCGGGTGAAAAGATGTAGTAGCCCAATAGGTTGGGTTGGGTACGGGGGGAGGGTGGGGGTGAAAAAATAGGTAAAAAGGGAATCTGTAACAATACGATCGAACCTTGATCGTACAGATTCAAGCGATCGAATTTGATCGTGTATATAGGTGATATTGCGAGAAAATGATTCATGCTCCAGGGATGTGGAGAGCTACCGTCTTCCCGGTGGCGTAGTGGATAACGCAACTGACTGGAGATCAGGAGGTCGCTGGTTCAAATCCAGCCCGGGAAGCGTGGAATTTTTTTCTCGCAATATCACTTTGGGATAGTCCACCAAGCCCGAATTTATTCGTCGTTTGAAATATGTGGACGTTAAAAAATAATTGTTCTTAAAATACTACTTCAGGTGAAAAGATGTAGTAGCCCAATAGGTTGGGTTGGGTACGGGGGGACAGGGGGGGGGATAGGTAAAAAGGGAATCTGTAACAATACGATCGGACCTTGATCGTACAGATTCAAGCGATCGAATTTGATCGTGTATATAGGTGATATTGCGAGAAAATGAATTCATGCTCCAGGGATGTGGAGAGCTACCGTCTTCCCGGTGGCGTAGAGGATAACGCAACTGACTGGAGATCAGGAGGTCGCTGGTTCAAATCCAGCCTGGGGAGCGTGGAATTTTTTTCTCGCAATATCACGTTGGGATAGTCCACCAAGCCCGAATTTATTCGTCGTTTGAAATATGTGGATGTTGAAAAATAATTATTCTTAAAATACTACTTCGGGTGAAAAGATGTAGTAGCCCAATAGGTTGGGTTGGGTACGGGGGAGGGTGGGGGTGAAAAAATAGGTAAAAAGGGAATCTGTAACAATACGATCGAACCTTGATCGTACAGATTCAAGCGATCGAATTTGATCGTGTATATAGGTGATATTGCGAGAAAATGAATTCATGCTCCAGGGATGTGGAGAGCTACCGTCTTCCCGGTGGCGTAGAGGATAACGCAACTGACTGGAGATCAGGAGGTCGCTGGTTCAAATCCAGCCTGGGAGCGTGGAATTTTTTTCTCGCAATATCACGTTGGGATAGTCCACCAAGCCCGAATTTATTCGTCGTTTGAAATATGTGGATGTTGAAAAATAATTATTCTTAAAATACTACTTCGGGTGAAAAGATGTAGTAGCCCAATAGGTTGGGTTGGGTACGGGGGAGGGTGGGGGGTGAAAAAATAGGTAAAAAGGGAATCTGTAACAATACGATCGGACCTTGATCGTACAGATTCATGCGATCGAATTTGATCGTGTATATAGGTGATATTGCGAGAAAATGAATTCATGCTCCAGGGATGTGGAGAGCTGCCGTCTTCCCGGTGGCGTAGTGGATAACGCAACTGACCGGAGATCAGGAGGTCGCTGGTTCAAATCCCAGCCCGGGGAGCGTGGAATTTTTTTCTCGCAATATCACTTTGGATAGTCCACCAAGCCCGAATTTATTCGTCGTTTGAAATATGTGGTTGTTGGAAAATAATTATTCTTGAAATACTGCTTCGGGGGAAAAAGATGTAGTAGCCCAATAGGTTGGGTTGGGTACGGGGGGACAGGGGGGGGAATAGGTAAACAGGGAATCTGTAACAATACGATCGGACCTTGATCGTACAGATTCAAGCGATCGAATTTGATCGTGTATATAGGTGATATTGCGAGAAAATGAATTCATGCTCCAGGGATGTGGAGAGCTACCGTCTTCCCAGTGGCGTAGTGGATAACGCAACTGACTGGAGATCAGGAGGTCGCTGGTTCAAATCCAGCCTGGGGAGCGTGGAATTTTTTTCTCTCAATATCACGTTGGGATAGTCCACCAAGCCCGAATTTATTCGTCGTTTGAAATATGTGGATGTTGAAAAATAATTATTCTTAAAATACTACTTCGGGTGAAAAGATGTAGTAGCCCAATAGGTTGGGTTGGGTACGGGGGGACGGTGGGGGGGGGAATAGGTAAAAAGGGAATCTGTAACAATACGATTGGACCTTGATCGTACAGATTCATGCAATCGAATTTGATCGTGTATATGGGTGATATTGCGAGAAAATGAATTCATGCTCCAGGGATGTGGAGAGCTGCCGTCTTCCCGGTGGCGTAGTAGATAACGCAACTGACCGGAGATCAGGAGGTCGCTGGTTCAAACCCAGCCGGGGAGCGTGGAATTTTTTTCTCGCAATATCACTTTGGGATAGTCCACCAAGCCCGAATTTATTCGTCGTTTGAAATATGTGGTTGTTGGAAAATAATTATTCTTAAAATACTGCTTCGGGGAAAAGATGTAGTAGCCCAATAGGTTGGGTTGGGTATGGGGGAGGGTGGGGGTGAAAAAATAGGTAAAAAGGGAATCTATAACAATACGATCGAACCTTGATCGTACAGATTCAAGCGATCGAATTTGATCGTGTATATAGGTGATATTTCGAGAAAATGGATTCATGCTCCAGGGATGTGGAGAGCTACCGTCTTCCCGGTGGCGTAGTGGATAACGCAACTGACTGGAGATCAGGAGGTCGCTGGTTCAAATCCAGCCCGGGAAGCGTGGAATTTTTTTCTCGCAATATCACTTTGGGATAGTCCACCAAGCCCGAATTTATTCGTCGTTTGAAATATGTGGACGTTAAAAAATAATTGTTCTTAAAATACTACTTCAGGTGAAAAGATGTAGTAGCCCAATAGGTTGGGTTGGGTACGGGGGGACAGGGGGGGGAATAGGTAAAAAGGGAATCTGTAACAATACGATCGGACCTTGATCGTACAGATTCAAGCGATCGAATTTGATCGTGTATATAGGTGATATTGCGAGAAAATGGATTCATGCTCCAGGGATGTGGAGAGCTACCGTCTTCCCGGTGGCGTAGTGGATAACGCAACTGACTGGAGATCAGGAGGTCGCTGGTTCAAATCCAGCCCGGGAAGCGTGGAATTTTTTTTCTCGCAATATCACTTTGGGATAGTCCACCAAGCCCGAATTTATTCGTCGTTTGAAATATGTGGACGTTAAAAAATAATTATTCTTAAAATACTAATTCAGGTGAAAAGATGTAGTAGCCCAATAGGTTGGGTTGGGTACGGGGGGACAGGGGGGGGATAGGTAAAAAGGGAATCTGTAACAATACGATCGGACCTTGATCGTACAGATTCAAGCGATCGAATTTGATCGTGTATATAGGTGATATGGCGAGAAAATGAATTCATGCTCCAGGGATGTGGAGAGCTACCGTCTTCCCAGTGGCGTAGTGGATAACGCAACGGACTGGAGATCAGGAGGTCTCTGGTTCAAATCCAGCCTGGGGAGCGTGGAATTTTTTTCTCTCAATATCACGTTGGGATAGTCCACCAAGCCCGAATTTATTCGTCGTTTGAAATATGTGGATGTTGAAAAATAATTATTCTTAAAATACTACTTCGGGTGAAAAGATGTAGTAGCCCAATAGGTTGGGTTGGGTACGGGGGACGGTGGGGGGGGGGAATAGGTAAAAAGGGAATCTGTAACAATACGATTGGACCTTGATCGTACAGATTCATGCAATCGAATTTGATCGTGTATATGGGTGATATTGCGAGAAAATGAATTCATGCTCCAGGGATGTGGAGAGCTGCCGTCTTCCCGGTGGCGTAGTAGATAACGCAACTGACCGGAGATCAGGAGGTCGCTGGTTCAAACCCAGCCCGGGGAGCGTGGAATTTTTTTCTCGCAATATCACTTTGGAATAGTCCACCAAGCCCGAATTTATTCGTCGTTTGAAATATGTGGTTGTTGGAAAATAATTATTCTTAAAATACTGCTTCGGGGGAAAAGATGTAGTAGCCCAATAGGTTGGGTTGGGTATGGGGGGAGGGTGGGGGTGAAAAAATAGGTAAAAAGGGAATCTATAACAATACGATCGAACCTTGATCGTACAGATTCAAGCGATCGAATTTGATCGTGTATATAGGTGATATTTCGAGAAAATGGATTCATGCTCCAGGGATGTGGAGAGCTACCGTCTTCCCGGTGGCGTAGTGGATAACGCAACTGACTGGAGATCAGGAGGTCGCTGGTTCAAATCCAGCCCGGGAAGCGTGGAATTTTTTTCTCGCAATATCACTTTGGGATAGTCCACCAAGCCCGAATTTATTCGTCGTTTGAAATATGTGGACGTTAAAAAATAATTGTTCTTAAAATACTACTTCAGGTGAAAAGATGTAGTAGCCCAATAGGTTGGGTTGGGTACGGGGGGACAGGGGGGGGGAATAGGTAAAAAGGGAATCTGTAACAATACGATCGGACCTTGATCGTACAGATTCAAGCGATCGAATTTGATCGTGTATATAGGTGATATTGCGAGAAAATGGATTCATGCTCCAGGGATGTGGAGAGCTACCGTCTTCCCGGTGGCGTAGTGGATAACGCAACTGACTGGAGATCAGGAGGTCGCTGGTTCAAATCCAGCCCGGGAAGCGTGGAATTTTTTTCTCGCAATATCACTTTGGGATAGTCCACCAAGCCCGAATTTATTCGTCGTTTGAAATATGTGGACGTTAAAAAATAATTATTCTTAAAATACTACTTCAGGTGAAAAGATGTAGTAGCCCAATAGGTTGGGTTGGGTACGGGGGGACAGGGGGGGGGATAGGTAAAAAGGGAATCTGTAACAATACGATCGGACCTTGATCGTACAGATTCAAGCGATCGAATTTGATCGTGTATATAGGTGATATTGCGAGAAAATGGATTCATGCTCCAGGGATGTGGAGAGCTACCGTCTTCCCGGTGGCGTAGTGGATAACGCAACTGACTGGAGATCAGGAGGTCGCTGGTTCAAATCCAGCCCGGGAGCGTGGAATTTTTTTCTCGCAATATCACTTTGGGATAGTCCACCAAGCCCGAATTTATTCGTCGTTTGAAATATGTGGACGTTAAAAAATAATTATTCTTAAAATACTACTTCAGGTGAAAAGATGTAGTAGCCCAATAGGTTGGGTTGGGTACGGGGGACGGGGGGGAATAGGTAAAAAGGGAATCTGTAACAATACGATCGGACCTTGATCGTACAGATTCAAGCGATCGAATTTGATCGTGTATATAGGTGATATGGCGAGAAAATGAATTCATGCTCCAGGGATGTGGAGAGCTACCGTCTTCCCGGTGGCGTAGAGGATAACGCAACTGACCGGAGATCAGGAGGTCGCTGGTTCAAATCCAGCCCGGGGAGTGTGGAATTTTTTTCTCGCAATATCACTTTGGGATAGTCCACCAAGCCTGAATTTATTCGTCGTTTGAAATATGTGGTAGTTGGAAAATAATTATTCTTAAAATACTACTTCGGGGGAAAAGATGTAGTAGCCCAATAGGTTGGGTTGGGTATGGGGGGTGGGTGGGGGTGAAAAAATAGGTAAAAAGGGAATCTGTAACAATACGATCGAACCTTGATCGTACAGATTCAAGCGACCGAATTTGATCGTGTATATAGGTGATATTGCGAGAAAATGAATTCATGCTCCAGGGATGTGGAGAGCTACCGTCTTCCCAGTATCGTAGTGTATAACGCAACTGACTGGAGATCAGGAGGTCGCTGGTTCAAATCCAGCCTGGGGAGCGTGGAATTTTTTTCTCGCAATATCACTTTGGGATAGTCCACCAAGCCCGAATTTATTCGTCGTTTGAAATATGTGGTTGTTGGAAAATAATTATTCTTAAAATACTGCTTCGGAGGAAAAGATGTAGTAGCCCAATAGGTTGGGTTGGGTATGGGGGGAGGGTGGGGGTGAAAAAATAGGTAAAAAGGGAATCTGTAACAATACGATCGGACCTTGATCGTACAGATTCATGCAATCGAATTTGATCGTGTATATAGGTGATATTGCGAGAAAATGGATTCATGCTCCAGAGATGTGGAGAGCTACCGTCTTCCCGGTGGCGTAGTGGATAACGCAACTGACTGGAGATCAGGAGGTCGCTGGTTCAAATCCAGCCCGGGGAGCGTGGAATTTTTTTCTCGCAATATCACTTTGGGATAGTCCACCAAGCCCGAATTCATTCGTCGTTTGAAATATGTGGACGTTAAAAAATAATTATTCTTAAAATACTACTTCAGGTGAAAAGATGTAGTAGCCCAATAGGTTGGGTTGGGTACGGGGGGACAGGGGGGGGGGAATAGGTAAAAAGGGAATCTGTAACAATACGATCGGACCTTGATCGTACAGATTCAAGCGATTGAATTTGATCGTGTATATAGGTGATATTGCGAGAAAATGAATTCATGCTCCAGGGATGTGGAGAGCTACCGTCTTCCCGGTGGCGTAGGGGATAATGCAACTGACTGGAGATCAGGAGGTCGCCGGTTCAAATCCAACCCGGGTAGCGTGGAATTTTTTTCTCCCAATATCACTTTGGGATAGTCCACCAAGCCCGAATTTATTCGTCGTTTGAAATAAGTGGTTGTTGAAAAATAATTATTCTTAAAATACTACTTCAGGTGAAAAGATGTAGTAGCCCAATAGGTTGGGTTGGATACGGGGGGAGGGTGGGGGTGAAAAAATAGGTAAAAAGGGAATCTGTAACAATACGATCGGACCTTGATCGTACGGATTCAAGCGATCGATTTTGATCGTGTATATAGGTGACTAGCCAGAATCACTCACTCGCTATCGCTCGCTCGTGTCTTTCATTTGCTCTATCAAGAATAAAGAAAAATAATGAAATTTTTATTCGAATTATTGGTGAATAATTCAAAGTATCTACGGACGCTTTTACATAAACATGTATCTCACCTCTAGGCTATCAAAAATAAGGTCCCGATGTCTGTTTTGAGATGTCAATTTTTACCTCATTCCAAAGCTTTGTCTTTGAGGAAGTAAAATAACATAATCAGAAATAGATTTTGTTATGATCATGAATTTTCGTCAAACCTCGAGAAATATCAATGGAAATAAATATAATTTCTACTATATTGCATCTTATTACTATATTGCAACTTAATAACTTTCGCCATGAAAACATGCAAATTTCTCATAAAATTAACGCCCACGCATCGACATTTTTCCATTTTTCACGATGGAAACGGGGAGCGCTCAATCAGCTATATCTATTCGTCAGATCAGAATTTCCGTCACGACTCTGATTCGTAGATTATTTAACGATTTATGTTGCTGAACTTGCTAAAAGTCAGTTTTCACATATTTCTCGCACACGCATCGATTTTTCCAAAATTCTTCATTTCTTTCAAATATCAAGTATTTTTTTCAAACGAATTCTAAATTTTTACAAATTGAAACACCGAATTTCAAGTACATACTTCACGCCCATGCATCAATATTTTCAATTTTTTCACGATGAAAAATTGAAGCGCTCAATGAGCTCTAACGATCCCTCCAATCGATATTTTCATCAAGACGCTGTTTCATAAATTTTTTTGACGGATTATTCGGTACAACTTGAAAAAAGTCAGTTTTTTCCATATTTCACGCCCACGCATCGATTTCTCCGAAATTCTCCCCATGGATATTCAAGCCCATCCGATGTTCTTTCGATCGAACATACCCGACATTTCACCAAATCATAATCTCACGTATTTGTCTGAAAGCATAAAAATCGCAAAGTAAACCACCAATTTATATAGAATAAACCAATAAAGTAAATAACCAATTTATTTAACCACAAATTGATATAGAATACGTCCACGCACCAATATTTAAAAATTTTTCAACATGAATTATGGAAGCACTCAAGCTCCTCTATCGATCTGCTCGAACAAATTTTCCACACACATCACAACTTGAATTTTTCAAATTTTTTTTTCTATGGAAATGTAGTCCTCGATCCCACCTTCCAATCCGCGATACCAAAGATACCTCGAAACTGTATAATTTTGGTTTTGCATCATCAGGGAAATTGACGAAAATTTTTTTTTTAGCACACCATTTTCGTTCACATGGAATACGCCCACGCATCAATATTTTCAAATTTTTCAATCAGAATTATGGTAGCGCTCAAGCTCCTCTATCGATCTGCTCGAACGAATTGTCGAAAAATCAACCCTTTGTACGATTTTAAAGGGGGGTCCCACCCGTACAACGGTAAAAAATTTTTTAAATTGCCCGTACGCCCTCCGCAACTTGAATTTTTCAGAATTTTTTTTCTATGTAAATGTAACCCTCAATCTCACCTTACGATCCGTCATACTGAATGTACATCGAAACTGTATAATTTTGGTTTTGCATCATCAAGAAAAATTGACGAAAATTTGTTTTTTCACCACCACATTTTCGTTCACCTAGAATACGCCCACGCATCAATATTTTCAAATTTTTCAATATGAATTATGGAAGCGCTCAAGCTCCTCTATCGATCTGCTCGAACGAATTGTCGAAAAATCAACCCTTTGTACGATTTTAAAGGGGGGTCCCACCCGTACAACGGTAAAAAATTTTTTAAATTGCCCGTACGCCCTCCGCAACTTGAATTTTTCAGAATTTTTTTTCTATGTAAATGTAACCCTCAATCTCACCTTTCGATCCGTCATACTGAATGTACATCGAAACTGTATAATTTTGGATTTGCATTATCAAGAAAAATTGACGAAAATTTGTTTTTTCACCACACCATTTTCGTTCACATAGAATACGCCCACGCATCAATATTTCCAAATTTTTCAATATGAATTATGGAAGCGCTCAAGCTCCTCTATCGAT
Source organism: Aphelinus atriplicis (assembly GCA_020882685.1). Classification (NCBI taxonomy): domain Eukaryota; kingdom Metazoa; phylum Arthropoda; class Insecta; order Hymenoptera; family Aphelinidae; genus Aphelinus; species Aphelinus atriplicis. The sequence goes on along the minus strand of CM037075.1, from coordinate 60,828,011 downwards.
CTGCTCGAACTAATTTCCGAAAAATCAACCCTTTGTACGATTTCAAATGGGGGTACCACCCGGACAACGGTAAAAAATTTTTAAAATTGTCCGTACGCCCACCGCAACTTGAATTTTTCAAAATTTTTTTTCTATGCAAATGTAGCCCTCAATCTCACCTTTCGATCAGACATACTGAATGTACATCGAAACTGTATAATTTTGGTTTTGCATCATCAAGAAAAATTGACGAAAATTCGTTTCTTCACCACACCATTTTCGTTCACATAGAATACGCCCATGCATCAATATTTCAAATTTTTCAATATGAATTATGGAAGCGCTCAAGCTCCTCTATCGATCTGCTCGAACTAATTTCCGAAAAATCAACCCTTTGTACGATTTGAAAGGGGGGTCCCACCCGGACATCGGTAAATAATTTTTTAAATTGTCCGTACGCCCACCGCAACTTGAATTTTTCAAAATTTTTTTTCTATGTAAATGTAACCCTCAATCTCACCTTTCGATCCGTCATACTGAATGTACATCGAAACTGTATAATTTTGGTTTTGCATCATCAAGAAAAATTGACGAAAATTTGTTTCTTCACCACACCATTTTCGTTCACATAGAATACGCCCACGCATCAATATTTTCAAATTTTTCAATATGAATTATGGAAGCGCTCAAGCTCCTCTATCGATCTGCTCGAACGAATTTTCGAAAAATCAACCCTTTGTACGATTTCAAAGGGGGGTCCCACCCGGACATCGGTAAAAAATTTTTTAAATTGTCCGTACGCCCACCGCAACTTGAATTTTTCAAAATTTTTTTTCTATGTAAATGTAGTCCTCGATCCCACCTTTCGATCCGTCATACTGAATGTACATCGAAACTGTCATATCATTGTTTCCGAGAGCAAGAAAGGTGAACCAGAAAAATGTACGGATCCATTTTATTATTATGTAGATATTGCGAGAAAATGAATTCATGCTCCAGGGATGTGGAGAGCTGCCGTCTTCCCGGTGGCATAGTGGATAACGCAATTGACCGGAGATCAGGAGGTCGCTGGTTCAAATCCAGCCCGGGGAGCGTGGAAATTTTTTTCTCGCAATATCACTTTGGGATAGCCCATCAAGCTCGAATTTATTCGTCGTTTGAAATATGTGGATGTTAAAAAGTAATTATTTGTAAAATACTACTTCGGGTGAGAAGATGTAGTAGCCCAATAGGTTGGGTTGGGTACGGGGGGAGGGTGGTGGTGAAAAAATAGGTAAAAAGGGAATCTGTAACAATACGATCGGATCTTGATCGTACGGATTCAAGCGATCGAATTTGATCGTGTATATAGGTGATATTGCGAGAAAATGAATTCTTGTTCCAGGGATGTGGAGAGCTGCCGTCTTCCCGGTGGCGTAGTGGATAACGCAACTGACCGGAGATCAGGAGGTCGCTGGTTCAAATCCAGCCCGGGGAGCGTGGAATTCTTTTCTCGCAATATCACTTTGGGATAGTCCACCAAGCCCGAATTTATTCGTCGTTTGAAATATGTGGATGTTAAAAAATAATTATTTGTAATTCTATTTATTATTATGTCTCGAACTTTATATTTCATTCTTTCTAAAACAGATTATTCATGTTCTATCAAAGGTTTTTCTCTTGAATCAATTATGTGAAGTAGATCCATGGAACGTAATTCTGATGACAGAAAGTCATAGAAGAAATCAAACCTCAATCTTGGACTCAGTCTATAGTCTCGTTTAATGCCAGTATCTTTAACTGCAATTGCAAATTTGAACTGATCAGTTGAGGTTTTAGCCACAGTATCGTCTCTGTGACTTTCATTACGAAATTTTTAAACCCCATTTCTACATATTTCAGCAATTTTATTTACCGGTACTTCATAACTGTCTATATTTACCTGTCTATCATCATCATCATCCTTCTGATCAATTGGATCTTCGATGGTGTTATCATCATAAGGCTCATCATCGTACTCAGCTCGTATGTCTTGCATGAGCTCAATCATTTCATTTGTCTGATTCTGTGTAGCTCTGTGAATATCTCTTAGTTCACGATAAACTCTGTCTCGAAGCTGTAAGGCTACGGCTTCCACAGTATCAGACGCCTGAATGACTCGCCTTGCATCAGTCTCGGTTGACTCAGCCAGTCTAGACAATTGAGTCTTTACATCTCGAGCAGATTGAGCATATCCTCTCATGTTTTTCAGAACCTCTGACATTTGTTCTGTCATCATTGTGGCCTGTGCAAGGGCTGACCTGAGCGGCTCTCTGTCTTCGGCAAGCTCCCGTCTAATCAGGTCATCTCAAGTGGGTGCTGTCTGAGAGGCTCTATCCGTCTTCTGTATAACGATATCGATTTGTTCATTCTCAATTTCATTCTCATTCATAATTTTAACCTCATCATCAAATACAACCCTTTTTGGATTAACTGTCTCATGTTTTGCGACATTCGCATGAGCAGAGCAGGGTTCAGATTCATAAACTGTCGAGCAGGCGTCGGGCTGGTCATCTTTCAACAACGTGTTTTCCAACTCCGCATCAATCTCCTCTAGCTCTTCAACAGTTTTGAACTGTCTAATTAGTTTAAGACCTGGATGTAACGTCTCCGCTTTCTCAAATGCCTCGACTTCTTCATCAGAGAGAACATTTTTATCTGCATAACCAAAATGATTAATAACATGTCTTAACATTGCATATCAACTCCGAGCAATTATATCTGGCTCACAGCGTCAAATAAAGTTAACGCAGTTCAATAAAGTTTAGTTCATTTTTCAATGCATATGTATAATATTTGATCCAGCCCAATACTATGACGTTTGGCACACAGCCTCAAATATCACAGTATGGATTGATCAGTGTTTATTTTGAATCAACAGTCTTATTGATGTTTCAAATTCATCTGATTCAAATTCAGTTATCATTGACAACACTTGGCACACAGCGTCAAACATCATCAAAGAAAACAAGTTTTGAAGTAGGAAAATCGAAATGATCTTTTCTGTTTAACCAGATTTCATTTATTTATAGTCGCTACTGCACTTGCGTGGCTCGTCCTCTCTCGGAACGATCTCGGAGACGCAGTGTACTACAGGAAAATTTGAACCCTGCCATAAACGATGCACTGGCCCCCACCTATCCGCTCGGCTTGAAAAATGTATACCTGCGACTGTTTCGGCATAGCCGGCAAGATACTTTCATTTACTGGTGATATCGAGAATTTATCCTACAAGTATACTGTTTTTGTTTGTGCTTTGCACAAACTTCGGAAAGAAGTCAATCTAGAGATAGTTTAGGCAGTGTAATCGAGCTCAAAAGTTCATAGTGATTTACATTTTACGATCAGCTAATACGACCGTGGCTGGCATGTATCTGATTCAAATTCGAAATACGTATTTGTTTCGAATAATATTTACCGATTTTGACGAATCAAATTTCATTATGACCAGCTTTATTCAACGGTATAACTGCAACCAGAGTAACGAGAATATTTATAAGTGGCGTATGCGGTCACCCATTTTTAGAATATTTTCGTTAATTCTCATAATGTACTGGTTGATTACAAAAAATAGATCAAATGCAGCACTCTGCGACTAGTCAGGACATTTTGGTTATAAAATAAGCTTTCTTTTGGTATGTATTACATTATGCTGCGGGTGATCAAAACTACTCTTTGATCAGTTTTAAGCCTGGAAATGAGATAAGTGATAGCTATATGTCTACCAATGACCCTGGAACCAATTTTCCTAAAAAAATTGGCATTTCTCAATTGCTCAAAATTGTGGTCAAAGGTCCTGAAAAAAAGGTCTAATATTGCAAACTCCACCACTTTGAGCCTCTGTCAGGGTGGGACATATGGTCTAAAAAATTCTGAAAATATTAAGGGGACATGATGGAGTCTTCTAGAATTCATAAAAAAATTTTCAGAATTTTCTTTCATTTTCACTCTCGAACTTGACAGAGAATCACCCATATATATTGTAACGGGGTGCATGTTGAAATAAAGGGGATGGATCGGGGATGCATAAATCGCCGTCCTGGGCGTGGAATGCCCTCTTCAGCCGCTGCTCGGCAGGTCCCTCGGTGCAGGGCTGGGCCCCGTTAATGCCTCGTACGAGAGGCTTGTTCAGGGAATTCCGCGCACGCCCAGGCTAACTCGTTCACAGGCCGATCCGTTGATCGGCCCGTTCGCGGATGCGGCGTGGTGCAGTGCCGCGTTCACGTTCCGGGAGTCTCCGTGGATATCGGGGAGCTAGGGCGCGAAAGCAATGCAAGGGCGATAAAGGTGAAATGCGTTTTTTACGCCTAGAACTACACGTGCCGCGACCGCCGGAAGGACGGCCACGGACTTCTAGCAATGCGCCGCGTGGACGCTGAGGGCCGCTCGTCGGCTGCGGGCGCCGACGAGTTTCGCTGTTCCGCACGCAACAAAGAGTATGTGCACTCGCAGGTGCGAACTTACGGTTTGCCTCGCGTAGGCCCGACTCTTGCTGATGTCGTCGATGCAGCACTCGTTGCCGCGAAAGGCCGGCTTGTCTGGCGGCGGTCGACGGGGCTGCTGGCTCGTCCCGGTGGCGTCCCACCAGGTCGGCTTGACGGTGCGGGGTGGCGCTCTCCTGTCGCAGGCTTGACGCTGGAGGAAATCGGGTTTTCCTCCTAGGGCGCACGCAAACGCGGATACGACGAAGGGTGTCGGGCTCGAACGAAGGTCGCGGGCTAATCGCTCAGTCAACCGTGACTGTTCGAATTCGATTGTCGCGCTGCGCGCTATCGGTACGCGCAGCGACTTCGTGCTTCGCTCTTCCCCCCACCCTGCCTAAACGATCGCTTGTCGAAGTATCGGCCCTGCGGTCCTTGGGCGGCCGCCTCGCGTCTCGCGCAATCGTTGACGAGGCTGGACCTCGTCACAATATATATACATATGGGCAATTCTCTGTGGGATCGAACATGAAAAAATTTGATTTGGCTCAAAATTTTTTTTCAAGTTCTAGGGCATCAAGCCGATTTCCCAGAATTTTTTTAGATTTTTTCGAGCACTTTACCCCCTTTAATAAATAAGCAAAGTTGCTGATTATGCTGTTTTTGCATTTTCAGAGGCATTTTCAACCTTCATTTACACCCTGAAAATGACCTCTGAAGCAAAAAATGAATGAGACACTTTTGTCTGCAATTTGCCTGAATTTTATAGAAAAATTATCTCCAAGTTCATTGGAGTACATTAAGTACTCCACATTACCAATTGGAGCCTCTATTTTTGAACCCTGGGAGTTCGCTCGTCAAGCCCCACACCACATGGGTACTAAAAGTTGTCCCAACTCATACCACATACAGCCTATATAGTGAAAAAATGGGACTGGACTCTGGAAGCTCCCAAAAAATTAATATATTAACTAAAATAGGGGTAAAAACAGGCTAAAATGACTATTCAAGGGGAGTCTTGTACCGCCAACACTTCCGATTTTTGCAAACACTTGTCTGTGGTATTATTACAATTATCCACTGTAAAAACTCACATTTCATCATACTAATACATATCCTGAGTTGTCAATATCATATTTATATAGATCAAGCGAATATACTACTTGACGCCACCTAACTTTCAGTAGTTACATGTATTGATGGGTCAATATATTGTCTCTATTGTGTTGAAATGTACAAGAAACTACTAATAAAGTACATTGTCATGAATTGCATTCACTCGATAAGAAAGATTAATCCAAAAAGTTAATTGTAAGCTGTGCATTACACGTACACCTTATAACACACTAGGCAGTGCATAGATATCATATGATTTTTTTAATATCAACGAGAAAATGTTGAAGTTCACTAAATATGGGTAATATTCATGAATATCGGACTCATGAAATCCACTCATATTGTATTAACTGCATAGCTAAGGTCCAAGCAGCTATTGCCGGATGGGCTAAAACTACAACCTCAAGTTATTTACTCATGAAAATAGATAATATGAATCAATCCACATGAAAGTATGATCTTTAGATGCGCAATTTGATAAGGAATTCAAATATATATAGTTTGCCTCTCCAGAAATGGGTTTGGAGCTTCCAAAGTAGCTTTGCATGTCTAAAAGTCTATGGTCGGTAACATAACCTGTGCCATACATGGGTCGTACAAGTCTCCAGTATAGGCAAGTATAACGTTCACAAAGTGGTTCATTAAGTCATTTAAACACTGGCAAACTATATATATTTGAATTCCTTATCAAATTGCGCATCTAGTGATCATACTTTCAAGTGGATTGATTCATATTATCTATTTTCATGAGTAAATAACTTGAGGTTGTAGTTTTGGCCCATCCGGCAATAGCTGCTTGGACCTTAGCTATGCAGTTTATACAATATGAGTGGATTTCATGAGTCCAATATTCATGAATATTACCCATATTTAGTGAACTTCAACATTTTCTCGTTGATATTAAAAAAAAAATCATATGATATCTATGCACTGCCTAGTGTGTTATAAGGTGTACGTGTAATGCACAGCTTACAATTAGCTTTTTGGATTAATCTTTCTTATCGAGTGAATGCAATTCATGACAATGTACTTTATCAGTAGTTTCTTGTACATTTTAACACAATAGTGTAACGATCAGAATACATAATCGGATTTGGATGAGTGAGTTTACAATTAGTGGTATGGGATGTGAAAGCTGCGTTGGTCTCGAGGCAGAGTGTGGGCATTGTAACAACGCGGACCGGGTTCGATTCCCACGTCGGGAAATTATTTTTTTTCATGTATAACTACCGTTCTACATTATCGGTGCACGGAAATCAATTGTTTGACAAGGAATGATATAAAATTCGAAATAGAGGGCAGTAAAAGCGCGGATAAGGGATTTCAATTTAAATTCACCGCGTAAACGGATTCGGAATTGGAAAGGGAAAATAGAAGAACCATGGAAGGGATGATGCGCAGATCGAATCCTGCGCAACGGAGGTGGGGAGAGCCTGGTTACGGATCCCTACCACTTCCAGCGGGTATAAAGAGGGCCTGCGGAGAGGAGCTCGGCCACTTGTCCAGCCCCAGCCGAAGAAGAAGGATCTCCTAGCCAGGAAGACACCAGAGGAGCCACAACCAGCGGATCACACAAGGACCGAGTAATCCGCAACTGAGGAAGCGGATTTAGGTATAATGGTTTCCCTTTCCTAAATATCCTAAGTCCCAGGCAGATCCAACGCTAGAGTAGGTGATGGTCGGGGAGCCCGCCATCACTGATAAAAGTGTCTGTCTAGTAGAGAAACGGGAGTATAAGTCATAGTTGGACTTAGTTCGAAATCGTTCTCTACTGCTCATTCTCATAGAACGCGATTGTGTAAAGTGGATACGATCACACTGGAGTAGGCATTGGTCGGGGGGCCCGTCAATGCTGACAAAGTGCGTAATCCAGATGTATTGAACCGGAGTAGGTAGATTCTATCTATCGTTTGAAAGGGTTCATTCATCACACTATAGAGATGAGCAACTAACATTAGTAGAAACTTAGTAGACTAAGGGTAGATATTGTGTATGATTGATGGAATTCGGAAAGTAAAATCTATTATACGAGATTGAGTGTGGTCGCGAAGTCATTGATATGGTTTGAATGTTTAAATTCATTGTAGTTAATCAGTCCACGGTGTTGGTTACCCTTCAACGTATTTGATCCTTTTCCCATAATTCCCAAAGAATGAGCCTGAGAATCTCAAACAGGCATTGATATGTCAACACCAGTGAAACACTCAAAGAACAATCCTGATGCTCTGGCATTCGACCAGATTAAATTTTAGGGTTCTCGGCTCAAACTTGATAAATCGATATTTTCTGACGAGGAGTAGGCAACGAAAGCCGTCAGAAGATTTGAATTTTTGGTTTGTTCTGAAAACATTAACCCGCGTAAATCCGATAGTATGATTTTAAAGCTCCAAGATATTTGAGAAGGAGTAGAGGGCGAAAGCTCTCAGATGTATTGGAGCAGTGTCATTATACTTGAGGACTCCGTACAATAAAGATTCACTATCTGTCATTCATCTAAAGGTTTCTGATTTATTAATATGATTACAACAAGTTTTGGTTCAAGTATTAGCATGTATTTTATAGGAATAAATGATATTTGATTTGATATTATATGATGATCTTGTGTTGATTATTTTTCATACTACCTTACCATATGCGATCACCAATCCGAATTTGATTAAGATATATTTAAGTACGATGATGCTGAGATTCCTGATCTGACACCATTGCACTCAGGTGATCAGCAACGATAGAAAATAAGGATTCGCCTTCGGATAATCGAATAAGTCGTTAAAAATATAAGTAAGGCGTTTCAAATGGCACAATTTCAATAGAGACAATATATTGACCATCATCACATGTAACTACTGAAAGTTAGGTGGCGTCAAGTAGTATATTCGCTTGATCTATATAAATATGATATTGACAACTCAGGATATGTATTAGTATGATGAAATGTGAGTTTTTACAGTGGATAATTGTAATAATACCACAGACAAGTGTTTGCAAAAATCGGAAGTGTTGGCGGTACAAGACTCCCCTTGAATAGTCATTTTAGCCTGTTTTTACCCCTATTTTAGTTAATATATTAATTTTTTGGGAGCTTCCAGAGTCCAGTCCCATTTTTTCACTATATAGGCTGTATGTGGTATGAGTTGGGACAACTTTTAGTACCCATGTGGTGTGGGGCTTGACGAGCGAACTCCCAGGGTTCAAAAATAGAGGCTCCAATTGGTAATGTGGAGTACTTAATGTGCTCCAATGAGCTTGGAGATAATTTTTCTATAAAATTCAGGCAATTTGCAGACAAAAGTGTCCCATTCATTTTTTGCCTCAGAGGTCATTTTCAGGGTGTAAATGAAGGTTGAAAATGCCTCTGAAAATGCAAAAACAGCAAAATCAGCAACTTTGCCTATTTATTAAGGGGGTTAAAGTGCTCGAAAAAATCTAAAAAAATTCTGGGAAATCGGTTTGATGCCCTAGAACTTGAAAAAAAATTTTGAGCCAAATCAAATTTTTTCATGTTCGATCCCACAGAGAATTGCACATATATATATATATATTGTAACGTTTTCCTCTGCTCTGCTTCACTCCGCAATTGACCCTTGGACACGTTGACAAAACTACTCTCCTCGAACGTGCGCGGGAGCGCCAGATACTCACAGTATCAGGGATTTCTCCCTTTTACCCGCGCCGTTCTCACTGAGACGATGTTAATAACTCAACTCATTCATTTTGAAGACGGGAAAAAACTCAATTTATTCATCCAATAGACAAACCCGACAACCCAATCTATTACAAGGGTATTCAATAGAAAAACGCGATATCCAAGACTGACCAACTCATTCACACTGAAGAACTCGAATGATATGGCAACTACCCGCTCCGTCCATCTGAGAAACGCATATCTCAGTTTTTCACGCGCAGAACATGGTCGCCCGAGGCGACCATGTTCTGCTCTCGTCCCTAATAATCGCAGCAACCATTTTCAACTCAACGATTCCCCCAACGGATCCGGAGTACATCCACTTAAAACTATGCAGAATATCGTAATTTCCCGTTCGCGGCTCAATCAACTCTCGCACATCACACATTCATACCGACGAGCCCCACATTCATATAGTAAAACATTCGCCCCGAATTACAATATCCCGCGCGACCGCGTGGCTCGAGCCGATCCACACTGATCCGTTCCCTTACCACAACGCGTTTTCCCCGTTCGCCCCGCGTCCCGTACGTTCGACGCTTAATACCCAGACACGTCGCGTCTTTCTCTCAAGACACTTTATTTCATTCACGCACTCAACTTATTTCCTAATCCACTCATCACAATTTGCGTTTCTTCGCACTCCGCACGCTCGACGCATCAACGACCGACGATATTCCAATTTGCCAACATCCCGACAAACAAACTTATTTTATACGCAATAGGCTGGTTCAGAGCCTCGCAACGATAATCCTCGCGATCGAGATACTCCGCTGCGCAATCAGATATTCCAAACTCGAGCTCGTTATTCTTCACACACCTTGTGTGTACGATATTCCCACCTCAGGGGTACTCGATAGCCCATTTATTTCCCGACGATATACCTTCTTTTCACAGCATTGACTCAGTTTGAGTCTAGATAAACACGCGACGCACTCGGAAAGGCTCGCAAGGTGAAGACTCGCTCAGGAGTCACGCGCTTGTCGACGATCGACCGCCATGACGCTCACCGACGCGATCTCATATTCTCGGCCCTACGACCCGTCCCCGCGATCGTCGACTACCCGCAGACACAAACAGCACTTGCCCTTTTGCTGAACCCGCTGCTTCCGTCGTCCAACTTCCCCAGGAGGTCCGCTCGCAAAGATGGCCGTGTGTCGCTCGGTTGCAGTAGCTGTAGCCCGTGTCACCGCCCGGTCGAGAGTGAACGAGTCTCCGCCGGCCGCTCCGCTGCCTTCGCTCCGTTCCGGCAGCGTCCCCCTCTCTCCCGCGTGCGCGTCGGCCGCCCTCCAATCAGCAGTCCCGTCTACCGTGCAGCGTAACTGCGTAGATGCTGCCGCTCATCGTTGACTGCTCTCATCTGTGAGGAGAGTCACTCCCCTGATCGCGTGATTTTGTCCTTGAGCCCTCGCTGCAACAATTTCTCGCAACTTCACGCTAGTCGTTGCGTAAAGTGCATGGCATCTTTCTGGGCTTCCCTCCTGACGTCACGCATCTTCCTTTTCGCCTCTCTAGGCTCCCTCTCAGCGCCTTTCTCGTGATCTCAGCGCACGTAATTTGAAAATGAGAAATAATCCGGATAATTTCACGCTTGTTTAAACCGTATTCTGAACCAGCCTGGAACGCTTAATTCGTCTTTTCAGCCCCAAAAATAATCATTTTGGAACGTTGCGAAAAGCAATGTTACAATATATATATATTCATTCAGTCTATTCATATACATATGTACTCATGCATACACACATATACATATGGGGCGTTCTTTGTCAGCTCTCCGAAGCCGGCGCGCGGACGCTAAAACCTCACGTTTTCGACGCTTGTTTTCGACTCTATATGACCCATATCTAAATAATATTGGATATGCTATCAATGTAGTTTTTTCTCAGCTTTCCGATGGTGAATTTAGTTTTCCAAATTTTTCACAATTTTACAAAAAAAAAATATAAAACAGGCCATATCTCAAAAACCTATTTTGTTTAATTTTTTTAACTAGTCTAGATCGAAAGCTGAGGTTTTTTTACGTTTATATGGACCTTCTGGATACCTAGACTTTTTTTGTATTCGAGTAATTGAGTAGCAAACATGAGAAAATGCGCCGCGTCGGGCCGGGCCGCGCCGTGCCGCGCCGCACCGCGCTGACTCCACGCGCTCCAGCTCAAGTCTTCTGCTTACAAGAGTGCCGAAATCGGAATATATTTAATATCCATACAAGTCTCTATCAGTTGGATAAACTACTATCTAGATAGTAGATCATGTACTCATTTGGGTTATGGACTGAGATATGCGGACATTATTTCATTTCACATTCTTTGACCTCCGTTTTGGCTTTGATATTGAAGACTTTGCCATACTATGTTTCAACTGAACTATTTTTTCAGTTCGTTTTGATCTAGGAAAAATTTTATATTCCTCAGCAGATGAAATTTTTTTGACCATCAGTCTGTCATCGGAAGTTGGTATGAACGCATGAAATTGCAGAGTACCTTGTATACCAAACCAATTATCAAATCTTTCTTTCAATTTGAGTTTAGCTTGCTCATAATCATAAATTACCTCAAGAAAGAATACAAACCAAAGAAAATTTATTATAGTACCGATAGAGTGGGTCAACACTTCAAAAATCAGAAAAGTTTCTCTAATCTTATTAATCATAAGAAAGATTTTGGCATTCCCGCGGAATGGCATTTTTGTGCGACCGCACATGGGAAGGGAGCATGCGATGGAATTGGAGCTAATGTGAAACAAGGTGCTAAACGAGCAAGTTTACAACGCTCTGCAAATAATCATATTTTAACCGCAGAAGGTTTATTTGAATGGGCAAGAAATTACTGTAGTGAAACCATGGTATTTTATAGTAAAAAAGAAGATTATGAGCAAGCTAAACTGAAATTGAAAGAAAGATTTGATAATTGGTTTGATATACAACCGATGACAGACTGATGGTCAAAAAAATTTCATCTGCTGAGGAATATAAAATTTTTCCTAGATCAAAACGAACTGAAAAAGTAGTTCAGTTGAAACATAGTATGGCGAAGTCTTCAATATCAAAGCCAAAACGGAGGTCAAAGAATGTGAAATGAAATAATGTCCGCATATCTCAGTCCATAACCCAAATGAGTACATGATCTACTATCTAGATAGTAGTTTATCCAACTGATAGAGACTTGTATGGATATTAAATATATTCCGATTTCGGCACTCTTGTAAGCAGAAGACTTGAGCTGGAGCGCGTGGAGTCAGCGCGGTGCGGCGCGGCATGGCGCGGCCCGGCCCGACGCGGCGCATTTTCTCATGTTTGCTACTCAATTACTCGAATACAAAAAAAGTCTAGGTATCCAGAAGGTCCATATAAACGTAAAAAAACCTCAGCTTTCGATCTAGACTAGTTAAAAAAATTAAAAAAAATAGGTTTTTGAGATATGGCCTGTTTTATATTTTTTTTCTGTGAAAATGTGAAAAATTCGGAAAACTAAATTCACTATCGGAAAGCTGAGGAAAAACTACATTGATAGCATATCCAACATTATTTAGATATGGGTCATATAGAGTCGAAAACAAGCGTCGAAAACGTGAGGTTTTAGCGTCCGCGCGCCGGCTTCGGAGAGCTGACAAAGAACGCCCCATATGTATACATAAAAAGCGCTGTGCATGTAACAGCTGATCAAGCGGCGCCACTCAACCAACCACCACACGCACGCATTGGGCTGTATAGACACATCCATGCGTCTGGCCAGCCTGCGCTGCCCACTGCAGCACACGCTTACATATGCACGAGCGCTCACCTACGCGCGGACGCTCGGCCGGCTTTCTATATAGAGAGAGTATACCTCTCGGGCGTTCTGCCGCGTGCGGCCAACGCGTTATCATGGTCGTGCGCCCGCCCAAGTCTCTCGGCGCTGTCTCACACACATACATGCTTGCGCACCCATACAGATGCGTTTGCCCGGCCTCATGCATATATCGTGCAGTCGCGCGCGACTTCTCGCGACACGACAAACGACGGCCGCGCCGCGAGCCTCGCTGGTTTACATTGAGGCCGATTCCCAAAATCGGTGTGAATGAGGGCCTTTACATGAGTCGGTTTTATGTCGTGTTTGCCCGATTCTCATCCACTCGAGCAATTACGCGACCATTCTCAGAGCTGCTGTCTCATGGCTCTCTGTCTCTCTGTCTTTCTGTCTCGCGGTCAGTGCACGTCGTGTGCACATCGTGTGTACGCCGTGTACACGACGATCATGCCGGCACACGCGCTCGCAAGCACTCTTCCTTTCGCTCACACACGTGCACCTACCTTTCGCCTCCTTCAGACTCTGTTCCACCTTGCCTGGCTCCACACGTTCAGCCATCCTCTCGAGTGGACTGGTGTAGGCTCTGAAGGTCACTCATAAAAACAAGCACAACACTCGCGTGCGCAGTGGAAACGTGCTGGGTCCATAACCTGAGAGGATTCAGGGATAAAATAATGAACACGAGTCACGCGAGTGTAGCTTCAAAAAGTTCTGTCTATTTATTTATAAAAATCAATGGGCACTGTCTATGAATAATTAACTAGCAATCAAAAGGTACGTCCTGTCAGTAGGCTGACGAAACAACGAATGAATAGAGCTTCGCGCTGTACGCGAAGTCAGCCGCTTGGCGCTGCTTGTTCAAATGTTTTTGATGTGCTGTCTGTCTCTTTCTCAACAGCTATCATAACCAAACTAAATTATGAAGGAGTATCAAGATAAAGAGCGGAATGAGAAGCAAAGATCAGCAATAATGAAGAGCAAAAATGTGGAGCAAATACGAGAAGCCAAAATGAGGAGCATTCGTGAGGAGAAATCGTGAGAAAAAACTGTGAGGAGCAACCAAGAGGAGTAAAATGACAGCGGCGGCGGTTAAGCTTTTTATATAGAGAGATAACTGGATTGCAGTACGTAGAGATTTATGGTAACCAGCGAAAGCGGGGTTTAGCGAGCAAAGCGAGCAGGGGACCTTGATTTCACCAACTTGACTTTATTCTTTCATGTAAATTCTTTATTTCGGGGTAAATCAGAATATTGAATCGAAAGTAGGGGGTTGGCGAGCGAAGCGAGTAGGGGGATACCCACCCTAGTACAAATAAATCAAATAGTATTCGTTGGAAACTTTGTAAAAATGATTCATTTTTCTTGCCCATACCTCTTTCTTTTTTTCCACTTCTTTGAAGGAAATCACACCCTCAAAGGTTTGCACCTGTCAGTATTGGATCTTTCGTTGTGAAATCACAACCACGGTTTTACTACCCCCGAGTTACATTTCATGTTCTTAAATCCGGACGAGTTTTACACCTCTCGCAGTTGTTTATATTAATATGCCACCTCACAGTTCACTATTAGTTGTTTCCGACACAGGGTTCATGTTGAAACTCACAGTGAAGATATCATGCCTTCGGTTCATCAATTTCAGCCAAACTCTACAAATGGGTTCCCTGACACTGGAGCAAGCTACCGGTAGAGTTTGAAGTTCCAGCGCTGCCTTAATCTAGAGCTTAATATGACTTAAAACTATGGTAGCTATATATGGGTAATTCTCTGGAGAATTGGACATCGAAATGAAAAATAATATGAAAAGAAGCTACTTGACTTTTCAAAAAAAATTTCTCACAGATTTATAGAGGTGGTCAAATTCTATATGACACAAAATTAACAATCATTGATTACAATCTAAATTCAATAAAAAACAAAATTTTCTCGATAATTTTCTTTCCTTCTGGTCAGCAAAATTTTTTAAAGTCGCCTTATTCTTCTACAAACAGCGCTGGACATTTGGTACTCGGGACAAACATGTGTAGTGGTAATGCACACAAATTGCGTTCAACAATTTGTTTTCCCCATCGCATAAATAAAGAGATATTCATAGTTCGCCAATTTACCTACACTGATAATCTATCCCTCTCTTCCCTACAGAATGTCGCAGCAGCTGCCTTAAGGTTTCATGAGCAAGCGGAGAGTGGACGTACGTGGTCACGACTGATGGGATAGAATTGCCTAGGAGTGAATTCCAATACAAATACATAATTGTTTCCATGGATTTATTCTCACGATACATAGTAATCGAACTGGTAATCGGTAAAAATGTGAAAGAGCCAGCGTTCAACGAGTTAGACTTGAATAGATGATGAACGCCGGAGTATTTCTCAAGCGGCAATGGAAAAGAATACGAAAATCGTTTCGTCAACAAGTATTCATTTAAATTCGACAACACGCTTGTAACAATGGCCTCCTACCATAAACCTCCTTACTCAATGGAACGCTGTGATAGAACGATGAAAACTATGTTGGCTATTTTCGTGAGCAACGACCATCGGGAGTGGGATAAATTTCTATGTGAGTTACGGCAAGTGTATAACACGACGAGGAACGATTCAACGAGAGTACTACCTGCGTTTTTGATTGAGCAAGTGGAATGCAAACGATCCCGTGAGCGAGCTAATCCGATGGATACCTTTGAGAACGACGAAAACCGCTTGCATAAACATTCATTTTCAAATTTTCCTTGATTTTTATGAGCGCGTCTTTTTTCTGTTTATTTGTTGCAACATCTTGCAATATGAGCTAACACGGGAACGACAGCAAGAACGACGGGGTGCATAGTCCCATGCAGGTATATGAGGAGTTCCTTCCGGTCTTAGTCATGATGAGTAAGTGGACCGACACAGTGGACCGCGAGTGATTAACGTCTACTTGCCGCCAATTCCTGAGTGTTCATCAACCGAGAAGGCCCGAGAAGTGACTAATGCGGCTGGAGATGTCAGACCTCGAATAAACTACTACGGCAGGCTCTCGAAGCAAACTACGATTACGGGCATCTTTCAGCACCCACGATCTGAGCGCATACTCAAATACAAGGTTCGGCTCGCCTTTGAGGTGAATATCATCGAAGAGGTGGTAGCGTTGAGTACCGCAGGCGGTGCTGTAGGAAATGCAGGCGGAGGTGAGGGCCGAGGCGAGCCTTCACGCCCAAAACTCAATATCTCCTCTCTCCACACGCACCTGGAGATAGTAGGGTGGAGGAGAGTACAACTGCAGATTTGGGCCAAGTCGAGGAGTCGAACCTCAACGAGTTCCGTAGTTTCGTCAACCGACACCACCTGTAAGAGAGAACGGGAGGGGGAAGGCAGAGCGGAGTAACCACTCCTGAAGCGCCCCCAAAAGTGGCGTTAGTAACTCCAAGTGACCTCACCCTACGGAAAGGCTTCCAGACTTGGACTGGAGCCCATTAAGTGATCGAGTTGGGAACGACGGGGCCATCGGGGAACCGGCCCAGATTCATGCTTATGTCGCTTCTTGGAGGGCCACCACCCTCGAATCAGACGATGAACGGAAATTGGACGCACGGGCAAACGTTGCCAAGTGACTCCACCGCACCTTCGCTGAGATGCACGAAGAGGATCTGCGGTATGAGCATTACGGGAGACCCGGCGTCATCGGGTCCCGGCAAGCAGATCTGCAGGATGAACTGGCGTGCTGCCAGAACCACCTCACCTGTTGTGACGAGGAAGGGAGACCATCGCTCGCCACGTGGAACAGGCAATCTCTCGAGTGGACGGGATAAGCAGCGGCAGCGGTCACCTTCCCTGTCCATTTGGGTGGCCAGACGCAGCTGGCACGTCTTTCAATGGAACAGTAGAACGCCGGGCGGAGCAGGCCCAGAGTGAACGTTCTCAGAAACCGCGCAAACAACCCAAGGTCAGCGTTACTGGGCACGGGGCACCGCATTTGGGAGGATCCGGCGAATAGTGGTAGATCCTGCGCTGGACCCGCCCAGTTCCTCGTGCTTCTCGTGCTAGAGGTCCATGCACAACAGACGCAGTTGCCTGAATCGCGGCGGCTGAAGCTTCCGCTCCAACCGCGGCCACCGGGACGTTGACGTAATCAGGTGCCCGCTATGCGAAGAGGCACATCCTCATCGGGCGGCGAACTCGAAACAACTACATGAAATGAAATTACTCTTGAAGCGGCTTCTTTTATAGAGTTGAATGTTGAATAGCTTTATTTAGGGAACTGTCAAAATGGACGCTTCATTCTTCCAGTCGACGCTTTTGAGCTCATTCCCAATCTGAGGCTGGATTCATAATCAGTGACCATGTGACCCCGTTTATTGTGATTTCTATTGGAATCCAGTATCTTTTTGGATTTTGAGTTGGCGATCTCCGAGGCTCTGATTTGAATTTTAGAAATCAGAGACCGGAGTCGTGATCAGTAACCTCAGATTATTTTGTAAACCTCTTTATTAATTTGTATGAAATACCATGGACGCAAGAAATGTTTGACACGAAGAGTTATCTTGACATATATTCAGACGTGACCACTCACACACACACACACACACACACACACACACACACACACACACACACACACACACACACACACACACACACACACACACACACACGAGCGCGCGTACTCGCGTATTGCATCTACTTTGTACTCGGAAACACTCCACAGAATAAAATCAAACCTGAGATGTCCTTTTTCTGCAGTTCATTTTGAGTAGTCACTTTCTTCAGCGCATTTTCGGAATAAATGTGTTCTCTGACCAGGCGACGGTATATTGTTGATATATTTGCACAAAACTACTGAAACGTCTACTTAATTATTATCGCTAATACTTGAAAGTGAACGTCTTAACTAATCCTCGTTGCGGACTACACGGTGCAATGAGTCCGATCTGGAACAGCAGGATCAGGATTCGTTGTCTTAAAATTAAATAGGTTCGCAGTGGTAATCGTATGAGAGGTTAAATTGAAACACATAAGTCACAGTATATTTATCATTCATAAAAATATTTATTTCCTATAAAATACATGCTAAACTTATGACTCTAAATTCATCGATTTGACTTTTATTTGTTTCAAAAGAAATTGACTTTACGTTAAATAAAAATTGAAATAACTGATTTATCAACGACTCAAAGTAACGGATCCAAGAACGGAATGACTATCTAATCATCGATACTTGGAGCTCTCGTTTCCTACTCCTTCCAAACAACGGGTAATAGCGTCATCATACGATTCCGGATTACACGGACTAATATCTTTTTACTAAGTCCGAATCCAGACAATTCTCAACGGCTTTCATTGCTTACTCCTCGTTGGGAATTATACAGATACTTAACTTTGACAAAAGGTTAACATTACTTAACACTGGAACGCATGCAAAACAAAAAAAAACACATTCAAATTCCCTTCCTATTGATCAACTTTATTCACAAGTCCTTCCATTTTGGCGTATCGAATACAATATCACCTTGACCTTCGTCACATCCAAATAGTTTTTCCATTAACACCATTTTCCTCTCAGATCTTCCCTTCAATGCTAATCTCAACCGTATCTGTTCCTCTGTCATCGTAAATCGTTTCTTCGTCCATTTTTTTGTCTCGTTATGTTTTAATTTAGTCACGTCATGTTTTCGTTTCTTTTCGTCCTTTTGTTCCGTTCTTTTCTTTATCTTGTTTAAGTCCAATCTTTCAAGTGCTACTATTAATTCTTTGTCACACGTCACTGTCTTCTTGTCATTTTCCTTTTTCTTTAATATTTTAACTCCCTTTATCTTTATATAATCTCTTTTTAACTTCCTTATTTCTACTATTCTAATCTGTTCATTCCTTATTTTTTTTATTTGCTCTCCCTCTTTTTGTCTTTGTCTTTCTGTCTCCTGTCTTTGTAATCTTTCTAGTATTAGCCTTCGTTCTTGTTCCTTCCACTTTTGATTGATTTCATTTACTATTTTCCACTTTTCAAATTCCTTTGCCTTCTCTTTCCTCATTCCTTCCATAATCTCCTCTTC
Source organism: Aphelinus atriplicis (assembly GCA_020882685.1). Taxonomy (NCBI): domain Eukaryota; kingdom Metazoa; phylum Arthropoda; class Insecta; order Hymenoptera; family Aphelinidae; genus Aphelinus; species Aphelinus atriplicis. The sequence continues at coordinate 60,808,979 of CM037075.1, read as the reverse complement.
TATCTTTTCACTTTCTTTTTGCTTCAATATTCTTATCTCTTCCTTTTTTCTTTGTATTTCTTCATCAATCCTTTTGCTTTCTCTTTCTATTTCGTATCTCATTCTTTCATCTTTCGCCTCTGCCATTCTCTCTTCAATTTTCCTCTCAATTTGTCTTTTCTCTTCTTCTCTTTTCATTTCTCTTTCTATATTCTCCCTTATTTTACTTCTAATCATTTTCCTTTTCATATCTCTCATCTTGCCCATTGTTTCTGAAATATGGTTTGAATAATGATGAATGGAATTTTCCTCTTATTTTCCCTTTTCCGTCGGACAACACAAATGTATTTTTACCGATTTGACTTGACAGCACATATGGACCCTCGTAAATGGACAGGAACTTGCTAACTACTTTTTTCATGCTATCACTTACATTACATGCTTTTACTAAAACTTGTTCGTTCACATGATATTGTTTTAGTTTATGGGAATTATTGAATTTATCTTTTCTTTTCTCTCCTTTATTTCTAATTCTTTCTCTAGCCAACATTAATTTCGTTTCATGTGTAATCTCATCTTTTTTTTCAAAATTCAACCATGATTCCCAGAAAAGTTTTTGTTTAGTATTGAAATGAAGTTCGTTAGGTGTTAATTCGGTTGTTTCATGCGTTACAGAATTCATGCAATCTTGTATTAATGGGACCCAGTTTGCCCACCCGGAATGTTTATTCGTCACTACCGTTCGGAAAAATCGACCCAATTCCTTATTGACCCTTTCAACCACGTTTGATTGCGGGTGTCGAATACTAGAGAATATTGTCTTAATATTCTCATCCCTCAGTCTCTGTAACCAGGCTTTTGACGTGAACTGTGTACCATGATCCATTATTATTCTTTTCGGTTTTCCTATATTCGGTATATAATGATTGAATATTTTGTTGATTATTGTTCGAGCGTTTGCATTTCTTATTGGATACAAGGTCACCAACTTTGAAAAAACATCAATCGTGACAAATATATGCTTCGCGCCGGCCTTACTTGCCGGTAATGGTCCATAAAAATCTACCGATAACAAATCATTCGGTCCTTCCGGAACCATGTTTTCCATTTCAACATAATTCCCTGCTGTATATACCTTATTTCTTTGGCAGGAATCGCATTCTTTTACATATTTCCTTGTTAGTTTCTTCAACTCCTTATTGTAAAACGTTTCTTCTAACAATTTTATACATTTGTAACCGCCAACATGTGCATATAGTTCATGAATTTCTTTAATTAGCTTTACTAAAATAACTTTAGGTATTACTATTTTACCTTCCTTATATACTATATTTCTTACTAACTCGTAATTCTTAAATTTATCTCTACTAATCAATATATCTTTAATCTTTTTGATTTTATCACCCTCCGTTTGATATCTTTCTAAATTATCTAACATTTTCTTTATTTCTACGTCTGGTTTTCTTAACAATATTGTAGCAATTAACGCTATATTCTCTTTTTTATCTACTTGGTTTTCCATATCAATTCTACTTAGTGCATCTGCAAGTTTATTCAATTTTCCGGGGATGTATTCAATCTCTAAATCAAAGTCTTGAATCGCTAAACACCATCTTAATAATCTGCTATTTATAAACTTACAAGTTTTCAAAAACGTTAACGCTTTATGATCTGTTCTTATAATAACTTTTCCCCCTAGAATATAATTTTTGAATTTCGTCAATGCCCAAACTATGGCTAACAATTCTTTTTCAGTTGTATAATAATTCAATTGCGCTGCTTTAAATGTCTTACTCGCGAAATTTACTACAACCATTTGTTAATCGCTCACTCAACTTAGAATTATATTCAACCTTTTCAAACGGAGATCTATGTCTCCTACTCTAGTTGGCCATGCCGCTATCGTTTCAGTTTCAGCAGGACACCCTGGCTAACACCTACTCTGATATTTTGGTTGCGTAATTCTAAGTATCAGGTTCAACGGGATGAGTAAGCTTCAATCATTCATTTCGAACTAAGTCCCCGGGACTTATACTCCGAATGATAGAATGAGAGAGTCACTTGTTCATTGATCGCGGGCCACCCCGACAATCAACTACTCCGGTGATGGAAGTCTCTCAAGGATTAGGATATTGTAAGGAGGTTATGTTACCCTTATACCTTGCTTCGTGTTAATCTGATGCTGGAATTCCTCTGATGTCTTCTCTCGATTGTGGTTCTGGATCAAGTGGCCGAGTCCTCTCCGGGAGCCCTATTTATACCCATTGAAAGATGGGAGGGATATTCGGCGACATCTCCCACCACCTCTATTTCGCAGGACTCGTTCTGCGCGTCACCTCCTTCCATGATCCGTTCCCTTTCCCTTCCAATTAATGATCTTTTCGCGGTAAATTCGAATCTCGAATTTCGTACTTTTATTTTTCGATCTCCGCGCCCTCTTTCGACCTTTTGCTCCCTATTCTGATTTGATCTACTTGACTTATGTCGATAACCTAGGAAATTTTATTTCCTCCAGAAAAAAAATGTTCGCCTTGAACAGGAATCGAACCCGGTCAGCAAGATCATAAAGCTCGTACTTTACCCCGCGACCAACACGGCTATGACTTATACTGTACCTATTTGTAAACGTACTCATCCGCTCGTTCTTATGCGTTCTGACCGTTACACTACGTTCATGGATTATTGAACCATACTTTTGCTTTTTTATAGAAGCTGATAAAATAAAATTTCAATAATCGATCAAAACCGACTCCACTAAATCTTTCTTTGAAGTCATTACTCTTCATGGGAAAGAGGTGAACCAAGATCAACAATTTGAACAGGGAAAAGTTGTCAGAGCCACGAGGTAGGAAAATAATCACTTTACGGTGGGAAGTAGAGAGAAATTCATCAATTTTGTATTTTACCTTGTGTTCTGTATTGAACAACCGCAACAGTCAAGTGTATTTTATCATGGTGAACTAGAGGGGATGATGATATGCTGTAAAATCTTGGTTGAAGTGGAGTTAAATGTAATAATAACACTGGTGCGTATGGGCGAACCGATGGAAATTCTTCGAGTACTTCTAGCAAATTCGGGAAATTCCAATGTTTCCAATCCTCATATGCAACAGAGTCCTGAAACATGATACAATAAACATTCGTGAGACAAATTTATCGATCGCTTGATGAAATGATCATCACTTGCAATAACTTGATTCAACAACACATAACGTCTCGAATAAGTTGTTACCCAGGTACATCTAAAATAAGAAACGAATTCAATAATGTACTACATGCCTGAGCGAGATTAGGCGATATTGGGACGGAATGCATTTGCATGTATGGAAATGGTTGAGATTAGCGAGGTAGATATACTATTTTCATAACCCACGGTAGAGGAGTGCTATTCTCTGTAAATGCTAGGGAGCAAAGTTGGCAAACGCCATTGGGATAAAAATCGTTTTCTGTTCTAGCAAGAACAAAGTACTGATTTCGCGCCCTGGCGTTGGCAGAGATTGATGCTTTGTTCCCACTGAAGATATGATAGTATATTATATAGAGCCTGTGTGATCAGTTCCGTACCTTGAGCTTAACAAGTGGAGGAATACCACCTCAAAATCCTCGTTCTTCACTTATGGAATTCGTTCATAGACTCTATGTGATGAAGTATATGATAGTGAACAGGCATGAATGAGCTTGGGTTTAGGGAGTGATCTGTGTATCATTAGTTCTGCTGAAGAAGGAAAATTTCCCCAGATCCCCAAACACCTCAGGGAAGAGTTATATGATAGAGGCATCATGATTTTTGAAAACTCAACTATATTCCTCGAATAACGTGAATAACACAGCCTCAAGGAAAAAAGGAATTGCGAATTTTGACTAAAGATTTTGTTGGATATATGTTTCTGGCGTCACTAAAGTCAAAACTGGAGTTCATTTATTCCTATCTCGTCGTTTCGCAAAAATCTCAGCCAAGACTTGATATATCGAAGCTTGATATTTTTCAAAATAGAAAATTACCCTATTCTACATATGATTACGGATATCAACTGTTCTAAATAATTCACTGATTAGTTGCTCAATTTTCGAGCGAATGATCCCTTAACCTTGCCAAGGAGGGAGAATAAAGGCCTCCTGCTATCTCAGAATATTAGTACACGGAAAAAATGTTGGGCGCGCGGCGCGCCAAACGACGAACGCGGCGGTCGAAAACGTAAGCTTGCCGCCGTCGAACGGCGTTGAGTGGCCGCACTCCAAAATTGGGCTCGCAGCGAGCCCAAAATTCGACTGCCGCTAGCAAATGCTGTTTATGCGCAGCGCACCAACGGTTTGAGTAGCGGGCGACAGTCATATACTGTCATATACCTGCTGGGGACTAACTGAACAGGGCTCCGTTCGACTGCCACGGTCGAAAAATTGGGCTCGCAGCGAGCCCAATTTTTTGAGGAGCGGCACACCAACGGGGTTGGAAGGCCGTCGTCCGAAGAAATTGCCTCGCCGTTCCTCAAAACTGATGCAGCGCCGCGCGCCCAAGCTTTTGGCGGCCGCCGCCGCAACATTTTTTCCGTGTACTAAAAAAGAAATGTTCCGTTGCCGTTTACTCGATAAAAGACCCAATTGTTCTTCGTTATACCAATCCAATCCAAAATATAGAAGAACGTGGAAGCTCAGTTATTTGCGCCTCAATGCTCACGTACGTCTGACGCCGTGAGAATATCTCGGAACACTTATCTACTCGTGATACACACAGCATGCGATATCGCTGCAATATTGCTGCAATATTAGCAAAAGAGATTTGAAAATATTGCAGGAATCTTACACTGTAATATTTCTGCAATATTGATATGCCCGGTTTGCAAGGAAGATGAAATATTTCATGAAATATTTTTGCAAGATTTCAATAATATGATTATGAATATTTCATTGAAAGATAACTGCATGATTGCTGCAATATTTCACGGTCGATCCGTCGAGACCCTTGAAATCTTCCATACAATATTTCTGGGAGATTACAGAAATATAACTTCCAAATATTAACCCATTAACGCCCAGGATTGCAGTTTTTCATGATCATGTTTGATTGGTCGCCAACAACGCTAGGTTGATAGGAATCTAGCAAAACACTGTACCCTACTATTTTCGGGTATGCTCTTTCAGATTTTGATACTTAAGAAGCTTGAAAAATCGATCTTCACGGAAATTTTCCCAATTTTTTCCAAAATTCCACAAAATTTTAGGATACATTTTCTGAAAAAGTAATTTTTTCGAAACCTTATGTCACTCGGATCTACTCGTTTCCATGAAAAGTCGTGCAATTTTTATATGTACTTTGAAACCCTGTATTTGCAGAAAACCGATTTTTGAAAATACTTCCAAAATGGCGGCTACAAAATTTTGAAATTTGGAATAACAACGCATCATGTGTGCAATTCTCAGAAGATCCACCGATTTGGACTAAACTGAGTATTCTCACGTTTTTGAGGTCGCTGATTCCGAATCTGAGGTCCGATTTCCAAAAGTCAAGATGGCGGATGCAATATGGCGGACAAATTTTTCTTTTCTCAACCGATTTGAACTAAATTGTGTGCAAGTACGTTCTCAGGGTCGCTGATCACGAATCTGGAGTCAGATTCTCAAAATTCAAAATGGCGGATCCAATATGGCGGATGGAATTTTTTTTCAACCGATTTGGACCAAATCGTGTGTTTATACGTTTTCGGAGTCGCTGATTACAAATCTGGAGTCACATTGGGAAAATACAAAAAAAAATTTGAAACTAAAAGAAAAACCGCTGCCAAGTGCCTTAGCAGTATGCTTTCTCAAAGAAGCTTTAATATCACCCACAAACGCTTCCCTAACCTGTATTTTCACCTTTCCACTACCGTAGATACTATCATCTATTTTCCAAAAATTACAAAAAAATTATTTAATCAATTGAATTCGTATCTTTGTGACTGTGTAGAGTGTCGTTCTTTTTCAATTGACCAAACTATGTTGCAAGTGTTGATGTCTGCCCGGGCTCTCTTATTATTTGATCAAATGCAACAAAGCAAACGGTTCTAGGTTCTACACGATGCGAGACATTTGGACCTGCATAATTTTTCGATCAATTCATCTTGTGACTGTCATACGGTTTAATAGCGGTCAAAATCGATCCGCCCTGCCCTTAAGTCCGTATTTAGCACACTTGAAGACTCATTTTGATCATTTTCGACGGCTGAGGTTGGAAATGATCAATTCAAAATCTATTTTGATCATTCTCGACGGCAAAAGACACCAAATTTTCCCAATTTTCTCTATAGTACGTTGAAAATACTGGAAACGAAACTTACATAAATTTTTTCCCCATTAGCAACGGTTGCTAGGGCGGTGAACAACGGTTGCTAAGGAGCTAATTGGGAAGATTTTGTGTCCTTTGCCGTCGAAAATGATGGAAATAGATCTTAAATTAATAATTTCCAACCTTCATAACGGTTGCTAGGGAAGTAAACAACTGTAACGTCGGGATATATGACGCGGCGCGCGTGCTTAGGAAATCGCGAAATTTTGAGCCAAGCTTTCGCTTATAGCTCGGGTTTTACCGGAAAAATCTATGATTCGTTTACGCGGGTGACTCGTTTTTAGTAAAATAAAAAAAAAACCATAAACCAGAAAAGAAATGATAGACAAAAATGAATTTACAAGCGCGAACCGTGATTTTAATACTAAAGACCTGCCTAATATCCTCTGAACGACCGTGTCCTACACATTCTCGAAGCACGAGAGGTGTAAAACCCGTCCAGGGTTGAGGAAAAAAAAAAATAGCTCAAGGGGCGATGAAATCGTGGTGGTGATTTCACCGCGAAAGAACCAGTACCGACAGGTGCGAACACGTGAGGGTGTGGTTTCTTTCACAGAGTATAGAAAAAGATAAAAAAAGCAACTCAAAGACAAAACAACTCACTTTTATATTTTGGGATTTATTCAAAGAAAATAAATCTACAGCTTTCCTTGATCTGGAGGAAAGCGTGACTCTCGAAATCAAAAAGGGGACTTAGTCCTGTGCGAACTGAGCCCAAATCAAAAAGGGGACTTAGCCCTGTGGGAACTGAGCCCAAATCAAAGTGCTCCAAGAGCAAGCAGTTGACCGCGACTTGGCGGTGCGAGAGTGAATCTCGGACTGACGCTTTCCTCCGGCGACCGTATACAAATTTTCTCGGTGATTTTCGATTCAAGGGCGGGGTTTTGAGGACAGGCCCTGTAACTCCTCCCTTGAACCAATCAAAATTAAGTTTATGAAAATAAGGTTGATTGTTTAAACTAAGGTTGGATTCAGATAGATATTGATGTTTATGATGAAACGCACATTTCGCGCCATCCGCATAAATGAAATTCGCGTGCTGAACAGCGTTTGAATTCGGAAATTCGCGCGTTCTTGAATAATGCGCGAATTATACATTGAATCTAGTAACTGAAGGTTTTTCTTACAAGTAGAATATAATATCTAATGATTGCCGAAGTTTCATTCCATTCGAATAACCGAAAGTTATGATAATTCGCGAATGAAAATAAAATGCATTTTTTTATGATGCTCGGTCGATTGCGAGCGAACAAATCAACATTTTCGAATTCTGAAAAGGCCAAAAGTTTCGATAAAAGATAAGGAACAAAAAGTTATTCGAGTGTGAGACTGTCACTATTGTTTAAACATACGTAATCAACGATGCGCGGGGAAATTTTACATAAAAGCGCGGATTACTCGCTTATCGGTTCGTTCGATCGAATCGAAACTTTGGCAACATAATTAATAGTTAAAGGCGCTTAAAGCTATGTATAATTAATAACAATATTTGTTAAACAATAGGAGAATCTCCTAGGGAAATGGGAATATCAAGATAAAATTTATATCCTCTGAAAGTTCAGGGATTTTTAGGCAGATTGCCGTATTGAATAAAAATGAAAATTAATAACTACTAGCAACAAAGGGCATATCATCCTTTTTCAAGGTGACGCGCCGAAAAATTTGTATCGCGGGGAAGTGCGCGTCATGGGCGTGTTCAAACTTAGCGTCATCTAGAGGGGAGCAATCTTCGCGGAAAAGCTATAAAAAATTCGGCACGTACGCCAGTTCGGTCGGTGGTCATTGGTGACCGCTTTTCCGAGGCGCGTGCGGGAGGGGCAAGGTGTATTTAGTCAGTCGTCAATGGCGCTCTGATTCTGAGGAGGCTTAACGAACTGACTTCCCGGCTTCTGGCGGATGCATAAATTGCATTTTGACGGGCGGCCATCGATGCTCGGCGGAAAAACCTATTGTCTATCCGTCCGGAGCGCATCATCTGAGGCGCTTTGGTATGCGGCATCGGTGACACGGCTGGTGTTGCACTTAGGCGGCGGCTAATTTACGACGCGGGGGTCGCGGTCAGCTCGGCCGACACAGCGCAGCTGCAGGCGGCGATCGACATAGCGAGGCCCGCTTTCCCTTTCCAGGTCTTGTGTCGGTACGCGAGATGCGCGTTCTATTATACGATTTACATTATTGAAACGCGAAAAATTTTTATTTAATTTAAGGATTAATTCAATACCAAACACGTAATGGTACGCATGACGTCACACAACGGTTGCTATGAAGAAAATAGAACAATTCAGTGTCCTTGGCCATCGAGTGTGACAAAACTGATTTTCCGGCTTGCCCCAATGAGCACTCATAAGGATTTGTGAGAAAACATGTTAAAAACGGTTGCTAAGGAAATAACCAACGGATTTTGCTGAAAATTGAACTCGTGATAGATCTTGCCACAACTAACCGGTGTGCGAAATTTCAGCAAGATCGGACGATTCCTTTGAAAGTTATCCTAGACAAAAGAAACGAAAAATTGTACACCTTAGCAACGGTTGCTAGAGAAATAAACAACGGATTTTGCTGAAAATTGAGCTCGGCCAAGATTTTGCCGCGACTAACCTGTGTGCAAAATTTCAAGAAGATCGGACCATTTCTTCGAGAGTTATCGTGGACGAAAAAAAACGTTACACACATACATACATACATACATACATACATACACACATACATACACACACGCACACACACACACACACACACACACACACACACACACACACACACACACACACACACACACACACACACACACACACACACACACACACACACACACACACACATACATACAGACACTTTTGGATTTCCATGTTTTTCAACCCGTAGATTACGAAAATCGCGGTCCCGAGGTCCGATTCGGTGGGTCGATTTTTGCCCCATTTCAAAGCTTTCTCTTTGAGAAAGCAAAAACAAGATTCTCGAAAGCACAACCTCCACGTGGTGAAAATCGGGCAACAGGGTATGAATCGATATACCCTGGCAAATGGTGTTCAACTGAACAATGCGAATCAATATGTAAATAGAAAAAAATATATTAGATTTGAATCATATTAATCTTACATGCATTTGGATGGACTGAGATTAAACAGACATTTCCAAATTTCTTTTTGCATCAAAAAATTTATTCTCCTAAGAATTTATTCAATAATATCTTATATGCATTTGAATGGACTGAAATTGACGAGACATTTTCAAATTTCTTCCTACTTAAAGAAATTGAGTAGAATTAAAGTTTATCCAACAGCGAACCAACGGATACGGAACATACTTGTCGTACACGTATACCTTTTTTAAAGGTCTATTTTTTACTGTGAAAAAGAAAAATTGCTCGAGGAGTATTTTATTTGATTTCAACCATTTAGATTTTTACTCAACATACAATTGATTGTGAATGTAACAGGTGGCGCATCAGCGCCACCGACGATTTGCAAAAATATATGTTCAACTGTAGGATGCTTGGCATTCGATTTTAGATTTCATTACTTTCTTGAGTCATAATTGACAAAATGAACTGAAATATATAACGATAGTGTGCGAGTAAAAATGTCTATTGAAGTCATACATCTGTAATTGGGACGAATACGCTAGTTTTTTTATCGTAGGAAATCGAAAAAACGTGCAAAATTAATTAGGTCATATTTTTTGTTTTTTGATCCAATCAAAATTCGAAATAATATGAGGAGATGAAATTCGTGTTATTAGTAACGAAAAAACTAGATGTTGTGAGAAATTCGTCAACCCTTTTCAAAATAACATATTAGATTTAAATAATATGATCTTACATATATTTGATTTCGTATTTGTGAATATGCGTATATCATATTCATAAATACGTATTTATGAATTATTTTACTATACTTGATACTTAATATTACTTTGTATGAAATTAATCAGTTTGAAATCCGTAACAGAGAAACATGAAGCAGAAAGAAGGCTTCATATTCTGTAATTATTATCTTAGATGCATTGAAATAGAATAAGATTGAGAAGACATCTTGCAATTTTTACCCACTCAAAAAAATTTAGTCGCTTAGGCATTTATTCAACAACGAACCCCAGAATACGGAACATACTAGTCGGCAACGTGGACCTTTTTCAAAGGTAAATTTTTAATCATGAAAAAGAAATCTGCTTATGGTGTATTTTTGTTCTATACCTCTGAAAATATATATGAGTTAATTACTTGGCGTGAATTTGTGATCTAGTTAGATACTCGGCATGTAATGCCTTCTCGTATCACCGTTGACAAAATCATCTGAAATGTATAACTGGATTCGATATTGCTTTATATGCAATTTATTATACTAAATACATCTAAAACAAAACGATATTGCTTTGACAATATATTCCAGATGGAATAGTAGTGAACCTTTTCAAAGAAAGGTATAACTATTCGGGTGTCCGAGTTCCACCAGGAGACAGTGCTATTGCAGTTGTAAAGTATGATCAAGTCACGTGGTCTGAGGTAGGAAATTCAAATTCAAGGATGAATAAGAAAAAAATAATTTTTAAAGTTTTATAACAATGAATAGTTTGCACTTCAGACATTTAGGACTTTGTTGAAAGTGAATTGGAATACTTGACTATTATATATCTTTACTTTGTGGGTCCACTATTTTGGACTTGTGTTTATGTGAGGTTAGAATACTTTGTTTTATTATACTTTCCAGAGGTACCGAAAACATCCACCAGAGAGGGACTACTTTGTTCGGACACCCGAACAGTTTAGAAGTAAAGAATGGTTTTATATTGGATACTAGCTACAACAAACGCGCTGCGCGCGATCTATACATGTGTGCGTTTCAAAATCATATTTCAATTATTGTTTCCACGATTCTTGACCAGAATAGTTTTGACGTACATCTCAATTCATTTCATGATGTAAATTTCTAAAAGCTAAATGAATAACCGAACCCTACATTCCTATGATCCGTGTAAAAACTATATAAGTATTAGAAAGAACCATCGAGCACTGACATCAATTTCTATTTAAATAATCCTGAGTTATCGACCCTTGAGCTCGCAAGACGATTTCAGATTTTTAACACTAAACGATCCATCAAACCACATAACACATAAAACTTGCAAATCAGACATCTTAACCTAACAGAGTTATCCTATCCGGCAACTGTTGAAAACTAAAAGGTAGCCTAAAATATCCACGTACCATCAAATTCACATACCTACAATTATAGTTTTGAAAATAAATTGTCGAAACTTATGACAGCATCGCGAACGAAACTGACTATCCTAACCTATATAATATCATGTCATCGGCTACTCTCTATCTATATATACATCTCACACTATATCTATATACACCCCACTACAAATCACGTGGTTAGATCTACACCAATCATATCACGAGTTAATGCCATCACTCTAGAGGCCATCACTTTTCATATGAGGAAACAGAGCTACCTTCATTGGGGCATGTTAACATGTTGATTCTCCGGCAGTCTAAAGTCCAACTTTACTTTCTGCCAGTGTTAGGCTTATTGACAAACTGATTCTGCGTACGACTTGGGTCCGTCTTAATTTATTAGTTTACCGGCCATATTACTTCTGGGTTACGGAATATTATTCAAAAAAGTGTGCTCCAATACGGAACGATCAAATTGGAGACTGGGATTGACCGCGAAGGCGCAAGTTAGTCTCATGTCCAAGCTCCCTTATATAGACGGTAGAACGCCGACTCTCTTGCGAGAGAGCGCCGCGCTATACCTTATACACGCGCGACTCAACGCCTCGCCATCTACAGGCGAGCCATGGTACTTGGCCGGTTACTCGAAAATGAGTTCATACTCTCATATACAAAGCTAATTGTTAATTAATCAAATCCTACAGGAATTGCACTATTGAGAGAAGAATGTTTCTGAGATCATTTAATTATATATAAACACAAAATAAAATGTTTAAAAAACTGAAAAATTTACAATTACTTGACAATTACTCTCTTTTATCACTTGACTCTGTTAAATGTAACCAGGGTTAACCTTCACTTTTATACACTATCGAGTTCTATCACTTTTATACTTCTATCGAGTTACAGATATACTCTTTTTTCATCCAAATTTTCACAAACTTATGGTAAAATTTGAAAATTTTCTATGTACAATTAAATCAGAGTATGTACATCCAAAAGCTTTAATTTTTCAAACGACATTTAACTTTAATTAGTACAGTCTCATATGTACAAATACTTGACAATTACTCTCTTTTATCACTTGACTCTGTTAAATGTAACCAGGGTTAACCTTCACTTTTATACACTATCAAGTTCTATCACTTTTATACTTCTATCGAGTTACAGATATACTCTTTTTTCATCCAAATTTTCACAAACTTGATTCATCATTCACTGTACAGGTTGGAAAAACTTTTGAACTATGTTCCTCATAGCAGCCTGTAACCCCTTAGCACATCACATTAAATAATAAGATTTAGTTAATGAATAAAATCACTAATTAATTCAAGTGAAAATACTTGAAAAGTTATTTTTGTAAGAACCCTTTCATACCGGTATACTGTCTATTCTCTCTAAATTAGTATTGCACTGATCGTGTAATCTAAGAAAGATAATCACATTGAGAGTTCTTTGTTTTTTTGTAATTGAAGGAGGGTCTCAGCTAAAATATGGAGCTGTCTCTTGCACCAGCAGCGGGTGACAAACATTACAAAGTCTTGATGGCCTTTGCCTTGGTCCAATTTTGCACAATATTATTCAGGCACGACTGACAGAAGATTTGACTGCAATGTCTACAATTTTGCTGTTGGTTGATTCAGCATCTTCATTGTACATGAAAAGATTTGAAACATATCAGAGGTTGAATTTTGCATAATTTGTAACCTTAAATTACCATTAAATTATGATTTCCTACCATGATCGATGACGACGCGACAACTTGCCCGGAGGCCAACTTGCCCGCAAATCAGAGGAGGGTCACGTGGTTTTTGCCCACAAATAAAAAGAGAGCACCTATTTCAAAAAAAGAGAGCGGGAAAAATCTCTACCTGCACAATCGGTATTGCAGTTTTATACAGAATTTGAAGGATAATAGATGGCGTTGATCATATTTTCTTTAATTGATGGGGGACTGAGAGAGAGAGGTATATAGCCTCCGTCTTGGCTCTCTCTCTTTCTCGTATCTTTTACGCAGTCGTCGATAGTCGAGGTTGGTCGAGGTCGTTTTATCGGGTGGCCCTCGGGCCGCGGGCCCGAGGGCGTAGGCCACGCGGTACTCCTGGTGAGTGTTGCACGATGATCTCCTATGTTTTCCCGCAATGCTGGTGCAGTGCTGTATATTTCCACATATCATGGGTAAGTATATAATTTGCATTTTAACAACCGGCTAACCTCAAATATTGAGGTTAGTCTATGATATGAGTACTTTTTCTTTTATTCTTCTGTTCTAAGTAATTTGATGAGGTGAGTTTTCTCTCTCAAATTCATTAAATTTCTTCAAAATTACCGAATTCACGCCCGAGTTTACCAAGAATACAAAATCATAACCTCAAAGCTCGTGTGTTTATGTTTTCCTAATTTCAACGATTTAGATACTCCAATATCTTCAATCATAGCATATGCTCAGGTTTTATATCAGTTTCTTTATAAAGTTACATATAAAGTAATATTTAACATTACTTAATCACACCTAAAAATTTTCAAGCAGATTGCTAATTTTAATCTGGCTCTCATCCATATACATCTACATATATACATTCATTAATTTACATAAATATTCAAATGATCATTCTAACAATTCTGATTGACACTAGCCCAATTAATGAAAATTAAAAGTTACACTTGTTGCAAATGAATTCTGATTTGTAATATGGATAATATTGTGTAGTAAATAGCACATTAATTTCTATTGATATTTTGTTAGGTCATAGAACTGTGTTTGGACCAACTTCCTGATGGAGATGAGGTTCTTAGTATTTTGCGCAATGAACGCGCAAATCTCAATATTTGGGTCAATTTGGCTGTAAGTATAGTATCACTGCATCTACTGTTCTCTTGATTTTCAAATTTTTAATTATATTAAATTTTAATTCTAGCTTGAATATTATAAACAAAACAAAATTGACAATTTCATCAAAATTCTTGAGTCATCAAGAGTTGATGCAAACAATGATTATCGAGACTATGAAAAAGATCAGATGCGAGCCTTGGACATGTTGGCTGCCTACTATGTCCAAGAGGCAAATCGAGAAAAAAGTAAAGATAAAAAGAGAGATCTTTTCACCAAAGCTACTCTGTTATATACTACAGCAGACAAAATCATCATGTACGATCAGGTGAGGATCATAATTCATTTAATATCATTTCAATGCATTAAAAGATTCAATTATGAACATTGAGAGATTGTCTGTGTTGTTTCTTTCAGAATCACTTGCTTGGGAGAGCATACTTTTGTTTGCTGGAAGGTGATAAAATGGACCAAGCCGATGCTCAATTCAATTTTGTATTGAATCAATCTACCAATAATATACCTTCTCTATTGGGTAAAGCTTGTATTGCTTTCAATAAGAAAGACTACCGAGGTGCACTAACATTTTACAGAAAAGCATTGCGAACAAACCCTAGCTGTCCTGCTGCGGTTAGAGTTGGTATGGGGCACTGTTTCATGAAACTGGGAAATCAGGATAAAGCACGTGCAGCTTATGACAGAGCTTTGGAGCTTGATGGACAGTCCGTTGGAGCTTTAGTGGGTCTAGCCATTTTAAAGCTTAATGAACAAAATGAACAGAGCATACGAGCTGGTGTACAGATGCTGTCGAAAGCATATACTATCGATTCAACAAATCCAATGGTGCTGAATCACTTGGCTAACCATTTTTTCTTCAAGAAAGACTATAATAAAGTTCAGCATCTAGCTCTGCATGCCTTTCATAATACTGAAAATGAATATATGAGAGCAGAAAGTTGTTATCAACTAGCTAGATCATTTCATGTCCAGGGAGATTATGACCAAGCTTTCCAATATTACTATCAAGCAACGCAATTTGCTTCTCCAGCCTTTGTACTGCCTCATTATGGATTGGGCCAAATGTATATGTACCGTGGGGATAATGAAAATGTAAGTATATCTTGATGATCATTTGTTCAGAATATGGAAATGAAAATTAAATGTATCATCAATTATTCAGGCAGCACAGTGTTTTGAGAAAGTGCTGAAAGCACAACCTGAAAATTATGAAACAATGAAAATTCTTGGTTCATTATATGCAAACTCCACATCACAATCTAAAAGAGATATAGCCAAAAATCATCTTCGTAAAGTAACAGAGCATTATCCAGATGATGTAGAAGCTTGGATAGAACTCGCTCAAATTCTTGAACAAAGTGACCTACAGGGTTCTCTCAATGCTTATGGGACAGCCACGAGAATTCTCAATGAGAAAGTTCAAGCAGAAATACCACCAGAAATTTTAAATAATGTTGGTGCTTTGCATTATAGGTATGAATTTTCATATTAACCATTTATTCAGTTTTCCAAAATTCTTATTTTTATTCTATTAATTTTCTTTGGTAAACAAGGTTCAATTCTCTCGATGGATTTAATTTTCAATAAATAATATTTTAGGTTAGCGAATCTCGACGAGTCCCGCACGAAAATGATGGAATCTCTGGATCGTTCTCGAGCCGACGCAGAGCATGATCCAAATTACTACAACTCTATTGCAGTGACTACCACATACAACCTGGCCCGAGTTTACTGTCAATCTTAATATTGAAACTGTACCTTCAACGGAGCAAGTTGTGGAAGGGTTTAGTGATCGAGTTATAGAAAGAAAGGATTTAAACTGAAAAGCGATTGTAGGAAAAGTTCACAAGAGAAAGGGCAGAGAAATTTTTATAGAAGAAGATGACATTTGTATTAATTTTGATCGTGTAAGTTCAGAATTTGTACCAGTAGTTGGCGATTGGGTTCAATTGCATTGTCTTGTTGAAGTAAACGAGGATGTGCCAAATTTTAAGGGAGAAATTTTAGATATTGAATCCATTTCACCATTAAGACAGTTGAATAAATTAGAGAAAGTGACTGAATGTAATGAAGGTTTAGAGTCAGGAACTGTTGAAAAACATGTAGTATTTTCTAAAGCAGTTTGTATGCCTGGATATATACCATGTGTGGGAGATAAAGTAGTTGTTCAAAGTATTGAAAGTGATCAAGGTTTACAACAGAATTGGCGAGCATTGCAAGTAGTTCCACTGGAAAATGTAAGTTCAACAATTGATGAGCATCAAACAAAATTATGATTAATTTTCTCATTTAAAAGTTGAATTCAGAGTTATTCAGTTATTCATTCATTCTATTTATTCTATTTCTTAGGTACCCAACAGATTTGAAACTTCAAAAATTAAATTCAAGCCACAATTGCCAGAAAATGAACTAGTTGATTTGCTCAAAGACAAGCAAAACATTGAAATCACTCATCGAATCAGCGTTAGTTTAGATGCAAAATCTTTTTTATTTAAAGTTTACTGCAGTCGAGTATAAAACGTTTGAAAGTCGAGGGCTGGTGGAATCGAGCGGAATCGAGCCAATTCGATGCTCGCGATACTCGGCTATGTTCGAGAGAGCGTGTGGTTCCTTGAACACGACTACCTCGACAACATGTACTGCATGTTCAAAAAAGTCAACGGTGAGTGATGCGTTTTATTTATAGATGTGCCCTTGCCACTCCTCCGCTTGTGCATCTCTTCCTTGCAGCTCTGTGCTTTCACAAATACCCCATATCATTGTACTGTCCATCATTTCAAATATCTTGTGATAACAGCACCTGTTTCATGGTTTATTGTCTTACAGCATGCGAGAAAGTGGTTGGCTGGTATCATACAGGTCCCAAACTTCATCAAAACTATGTTGCGATTAATGAGTTGATCAGAAGGTACTGCCCAAACTCTGTGCTCATTATCATTGATGCCAAGCCCAAGGACCTTGGCCTCCCAACAGAAGCCTACCAAGCTGTCGAACAAGTGCACGATGTAAGTTTGGTTCTTTCAACTGTTTGGTTTTGCATATGGTGCACTTGGTGTGATCAGGGTTTTTTTTCTTGTTACCATTGTTGCTATAACTCTTTTAATAACAGTTGTAGTAATGAAAAAAGACAATTCAGCTAAGATCCATAAATATTTGTGTGATGAAAAGAGTTCAAAAATTTTCAAAAAGTAACTCAATTTTTTACTAGTTCCTTCAAACTTGAAAAGATAACATTGTTGAATAACATTGCTTGTCCAACTTTCTCAAAGTGCTCATATTTCTTTGTCTAAAATCACAAAAGCTCATTAGCTTTCTCTTTCCCTAGGACGGTTCACCAACATCCAAGACTTTTGAACACATCCCTAGTGAAATTGGTGCTGAAGAAGCGGAAGAAGTGGGTGTTGAACACTTACTACGTGATATTAAAGATACAACTGTCGGCACACTTAGCCAAAGAATAACAAATCAATTGTGAGGCTTGAAAGGACTACATGCCCAAATTGAAAAGATTAGAAACTACTTACTAAAGGTGAGAAATATTTCAGTTAACTGAAATAGATTGTGGTGCTAATCATTGTTAGCCTTATAAAGAATACATGATTTGAATTCATTTCAGGTGTGAGATGGGAAACTGCCGATCAACCATCAAATCGTGTATCAGCTGCAAGATATTTTCAACCTCTTGCCAGATATGACACAAAATACATTTGTCGATTCGTTATACATCAAAACAAATGATCAAATGCTGGTGGTGTATCTTGCAACTGTAATAGACGTTGTTGTTAAAAACAATGGCAGTCATACGCAAAGAATTATAAAATGTGCTTTCTTCTCAAAACTTTCAGATTCTCAACTATCTGTTTTATTGCCAGTAAATAATGAGCCACAAATGTTGGATCCATCAGAAGAAATCAAATATAGATTTAAAGTCAAAGCAAGATTTGTTGGAGTATCAGAAGAATTAATAATTTTTAAATTTAAACAATCCAAAATTGCTCGCATAATAAAAATAGATGTTAAAAGTATTAATACAACAAATCAAGATTCTTACAAAATTGTTACCAACAGATATGTTAAACATAAAACAACAGTCGTATGAGAAAATGACGAAGAAGGCATGTATATTAGAGGTGTCAAACTATACACACCAGCAAAATTTATTGCTCTACGTCCAGTCACATGGAAAATTCCTGATATTCTTTGGAATACTATACACTCAATAATTGAAGAAAAAAAGACCCGTACTGAAGCTGTACAGTCCATACAAGATAAAATTCAAACACTTGTGTTTTGAAAACTATAAACAACGTTTTGATTACTTGCTATACTTGGAAGTAATAGAGCAAATTCTGAACCTGCAAAAATTTTGCATGAGTAGTGATACAATGCATCGTAGTGCAGAATTGAATGTACCAAGCTTAGCAGAGGAATGACCATCACTCGTTACTGGTGACAGAGTGATCGTCTCTTTCAAATGGGATGAGTCTGGTGGTATGTATTGGTTCTATACTTGATATTTCATTTTTTAGATTCTTTAAGATTTTATTTGTAAAATAATAGAAAGAATAAGAGTAAGATGTATCAAATCTCAAAATCTCAACGTTATTCATTATCCAATTGTGAATAACTTACAGAATTTTATGATTCCTTCTAAATATTCAGTATTTCTTTATTCCATCTAATTTTAGAATCTCAGAATTTAAGGGCATGTTTTTATAAAAAAAAAATCGAGTATCAGTAAAACAATTATTCTATTTCCATGCAGGTAAAAGAAAGTTCGAAGGCTACATTCATAAAATCAAGTTCGGATGTTTTTACTTTAGTATTATTTTTTTGGTAATCGTATCATCGCGAAAACGTTCAATGTTCTAAATAATTCAAATATACTCAGCGCCCTCTTCATATTCGCGCAATTTTTCACAACCGATCGGCCGATTCCCGGTGATGCGATTTCTAAGAATCTGAGCACTACCGTCCGCGCTCCTGGAAAACCTTGCAGCTTTTGTTTCGATGTTAGTTGTGCAGTTGCGATCACACGATACACATCACGTTATGATATTGAATCGTTATAATGGACCTTTTGCATGTACAGGGTATAGATACATCTCCATCAACTGGAAACTCCATTCCTTCTCCGACCATTTTTCTACCTACGTCAAACTGTATTTGTCAAAGAGTGATTGACGTTAGTACATTTGTCAAGGAGCATCAAAACACACCAATCAACTCTCTTCCAAAGGTTAGTTTGACTATTTACATATATCGAGCAAGATAAGTTTAAAATAATAAAAGTTAAACAAGATGAAATTGAATTAAAAGTTAAAGTTTTTAAAGAATACAAGTTTAAACTTGTATTCTTATTTTATTTACAAAGAGAGTATTTAAGTTATTGAGTTTGGTGTTTGCGTGTATATTAACTTAATGTTGAGTATATTTTCAAAATGTCATGCATAAAGGAATGTATGTTATTAATAAAATAGTCAGACCATAATTCAAAATAGAAATTAAAAAAATAACTGAATCTTTAAAAATTATACTTTTGTGTTGGTTTTCTATCAGATTAATTGAAATTTAACGTTTCAGGAATGTCCACATGGAAGTCTCATTACTTACATGTTCCCTAAAGGATTACATCATAATGGATTCAATTATACTAAAAAAGACAAATTTGGAAAGAGGTACTTAATAAATTATTACTTTTATAATACGTGTCCTTTCAAAATTATATGAATTATTTCATTCATAGATATGGATGTGTCAAATGGACTGACCATTGTCATGGAAGATTGCAGTTGAGCAGCGACAATGCCCAGCAGTATCAAGTTACAGAGCAACATACATGCAGACAGGATAAGCACAAAACTTTGTCTGACAGGGTTATAACAGAAATCCTCAAATTTACTGGGTCAAGTGCTCCTTTTGTGTGCTCCACTAAGAGTATTTTTAGAAAAGTGGAAGCTATGTAAGTACCGATACCGATTTATATTCATTACTTATATTCATTATATCGCCGATCGGAGCGAGCTGATTTATCAAACGATTAAACGGAAAAGTCTTGATTTACCGGCAGCAGACTCGAGCCCTCTCGATGCGCCGCAGTAAATAAGCCGGCGAGTGAGCTTCGGGAGGGGCTGAATCACACGCACGTGCGACTGAAAAGCCCTGGCTCGGGGGGAGGGTGGGAGGCGAAACATCCAAGTGTAAATAGGCGCGGCCGGGAGGGGGAGGGGAGGGTAGAAATGGGCGTACGAAGGCTCGCGCGCCAAGTGCTTTATTACCGCGGTGTGCAGCCAGCAGAAGCAGCAGCAGCAGCAGCCGTCTCTCCGCTCATGAGTCCCGACGTAAACGGCGCGAAATTACAACCGGGCGAGCTCGTTCGCGGTCGCGGAGCTGCTGCTGCTTCTGCTCGGGCATTTTTGACGCGGGTCTCGCGCGCGCGAGCGAGGCCACACACGCGAGCGAGCGAGCGCATACACCTCGTGACCTTTACGACCGGTCGTTGGCGCGATTTCGCGGGGGATGAGCCTACGGACGCGGCCCGACGTTAACGACCCTCTAGATTTACGCTGTGCCCGGCGCGCGCCGGGGCTCCGACTTTTTTTTTTATTTTACGCCGGCTCGCCGAGTCTCTCGCTGCGGGACTGCAGATACATACACACACACATAAGCGATTGATATTGCGCGCAGCGCGTGTCGCTCGCGGCTAATCCTCACTTCGGATTTCGTTTTTCGCCGGCCAGCGGCATATAGATAGGTGGAATCTGGCGCGCAGCCGGTCGACGAGCCGGTGCGCCCCCGATGGACCGAGGCCGCCTCTATTACATGTTTATTCTGCCGGGCGCTCGGGCAAAGCCGCGCGTCAGGCCGCACAATGCGAAATCCAGTGAGAGCTTTTATTTTTTCCCTCGCTTCCTCCCTGTTTCTCTCTGCTGGCTGGGCGCACCGGCGCTGCAGCCGCGCCGGATTTCCGCCGGGGAAAAAATGCGCGCCGATCTCTTTGCTCCGTGCGTACGCTCCTATCGGCGCTTCTCTATCTCTCGCGCGCGCTGGCTCTCTCTTTCTCTCTCCCACCAGCCGTTGCTCGCATGCCATTCGTTAGGGGCGTTATCTTTTGGAGAGACGATATATTTAACGACGCCTGCAGCGCCAGTACCACCACCACCACCAGTTGTGCACCCAGAGCTCGGAATATATATGGAAAAATCCGATCGCGCGAGCTTGTGCTGCTCAAGCAGCAGCGCGTCGAGCTCTCGGATCAATTACCGCAGCGTGGCGCGTGTGACCAAGCGGTATACACCCGATGCCCTTTTGCGTGTTCCAGTTTCGCGCGTGAATAGCGTATATTGCAGACCCGCTCGAATGATCGATGAATTCGATTATTTCCCCGCGCAATTCCCGATATAGACTTTTGCGTTCATTGGGATATCAGTGTGAATTGGTAATTACTCACCCCGAATCGAAGGCCACGCGAGGCGTTTTTTTGTTCTCCCCTCTATTGACTTCAGATGTCGGACGCTATACAAGCTTCGTGTATAGTTTAACGAAGAAATTCGCGTCGAGGGGAGATTTAAACAATGTTCGAATGAGAAAATTCGGAGGGGGTTGAATGTACTTTGGTGGACAACCCGGTGTAAAATACGAGCCACCCCTATTTCTATGTTTGTCTCTGCACTTTGGTCCTTTGACCAAAAGTTTCGTATCGATCTGGGGACAGAGTTTTCTTCTGTCTACATCCCTCGCTCTTTTACCGTGTGTACACACACACACACACACACACACACACACACACACACACACACACACACACACACACACACACACACACACACACACACACACACACACACACACACGCACACACACACACACACACACACACACACACGCATACACACACTTTCTAGCTCTGGGTCTCCCTCCAGAACATACTTACTCCGAGTGCACGAACTTTGACATAGTAAACTGGCTTAGCGAAAAATGGTTTAACTTCAAGTAGAGTCGCCGCAAAAGGCTTTTACTTGAAACGGTGCGTCCACCCGGGCTAATTGTGATCTCCTGCAAACAGCCTGATTGGATTGATTCGATTTCGGATCACTTCGTCGTGTACTTGCCGATTGAAATTTACCAGCCTAGCCGAACGATACAGCCGCGCGGAGAGACGAAAGAAAAATACATCAGTCTTTTGCCCTCGGAGCAGTGCGCCGGTGCCGTGGGGTAATTTAATTAGCACCCGCTTCCCCGCGAACGCAACATTTTTCATTTATCCCAAGGAGAAACGCCCACTGAGAGGGATAAACGCAGGGGATAATTCTGTGAAATCCTCTCGAGACTAAAAACAGCACGAATAATTCGCAAACAGCTCTTCTTTTGCATCGAAGCTACTTTACGTAGTTTGCTCCACGTTGGGGAGAACGGCTAAGAGCTTCGCTTTTCTACATTTGTTTTCAGCAATACACAATTTTTTAATTTTCCATGATGTTTTTCATTTAAAATTGCGTAGCCGGAGGCTACGCGGAAGATCGAGACAATGGCACATTGCGCCGAACAATTAGAATGCGCGCACTTTGTGCGTTCATTTTTTTGTTCATTTTTTCATGAAAAAATCTGATAATTTTCAATTTTTTCAGATCAGAAAATGTGTCTCCAAATGTTACGTTCCAAATGAAAAGGAAAACTATACAACGAGCAAAGAATCAAAAGAATCCAGGGGCACTGCGAAGTTATCAATCGATTCAACAATACTACGATCATCTTTCGCAACACCCCCATTTGCTCAAGTATACGGCGTTCGGGAAGGAGTCTACTATCGAAGTTACTTTAGTGACTTCCGACAACAATACACGCCGTCATCTAATGTTTTATGGTGTGGAACTTATGACGGAAATTATAGGGAGAAACGGTCATACAAATATGTTTTGCGACGCGACGTATTCGGTGACGCCAAAAATAAAAGAAAGTAGTCAAATGCTAACAATTATGTTAAAGAAATATAATTTGGTGAGTATTTTGAATAACGTATGATTATAAAACTTTCATTGAATAAGGAAATTGGTATGAGGATAATTCTTTTCTAAGTTGTTCCTTGTATATGGATAATAATGAGTTCCAAAACGAAGTCAGCGTATTCTGAAATTTTCAAGAAGGTAAAAGATCTGTTTCCGGAATTGCACCCGCACCATGCTATGACCGACTTTGAGACCGCAATGATGTACGCAATCAAACAAAATTATCGCGATTGTCACATCCGAGGGTGTTATTTTCACTGGTGTCAGGTGAGCCTACTTATCCATAATATTGTACTTAAAATTTGATTTGGCCCAAATGTTTTTGGTAAGTCTTAGGGCATTATATCCAGTTCCCAGAATTTTTTTTGTTTAATAAATAGGCAAATCTGCTGATTTTGCTGTTTTTGCATTCTGAGAGGCATTTACAACCTTAATTTATACCCTGAAAATGACCTCTGAGGCAAAAAATGAATGGGATACTTTTGTCTGCAAATTGACTGAATTTTATAGTAAAATTATCTCCAAGCTGATTGGAGCACATTAAGTACTCCACATTACCAATTGGAGCCTCTATTTTTAAACCCTGGGAGTTCGCTCGACAAGAGCCCCACCCTATGGGTACTGAAAGTTGTCCCAACTCATACCACATACAGCCTATACAGTGAAAAAATGGGCCTGGGCTCTTGAAGCTCCCAAAAAATTAATATATTAACTTGAATAGGGGTAAAAATATGCTAAAATGACTATTCAAGGGGAGCCTTGTACCGCCAACACTTCCAAATTTTGCAAACCCTTTTCTGTTGTATTATTACAATTATCCAATGTAAAAACTCACATTCCATCATGCTAATACATATCCGGAGTTATCAATATAATATTTATATAGATCAAGCATTACTAATACTTGACGACACCTAACTTTCAGTAGTTACATGTATTGATAGTCAATATATTGTCTCTATTGTGATAAAATTTACAAGAAACTATTAATTAAGTGCATGTGTCACCAATTGCATTCACTCGATAAGTAACATTGAATTAAAAAGTAAATTATTACACGTACACCTTATCACACACTAGGCAATGCATAGATATCATATGATTTTTTTGATATCAATAAGAAAATGTTGTAGTTCACTGAACATGGGTAATATTCATGAATATTGGACTCATGAAATCCACTCATTTTGTATAAACTGCATAGCTAAGGTCCAAGCAGCTATTGGCGGGTGGGCTCAAACTACAACTTCAAGTTATTTAGTCATGAAAATAGATAATATGAATCAATCTACTTGAAAGTATGATCACTAGATGAACAATTTGATAAGGAATTCAAATATATAGTTTGGTGACACATGCATGCTTACTAGTGATCATACTTTCAAGTGGATTGATTCATATTATCTATTTTCATGACTAAATAACTTGAAGTTGTAGTTTGAGCCCACCCGCCAATAGCTGCTTGGACCTTAGCTATGCAGTTTATACAAAATGAGTGGATTTCATGAGTCCAATATTCATGAATATTACCCATGTTCAGTGAACTACAACATTTTCTTATTGATATCAAAAAAATCATATGATATCTATGCATTGCCTAGTGTGTGATAAGGTGTACGTGTAATAATTTACTTTTTAATTCAATGTTACTTATCGAGTGAATGCAATTGGTGACACATGCACTTAATTAATAGTTTCTTGTAAATTTTATCACAATAGAGACAATATATTGACTATCAATACATGTAACTACTGAAAGTTAGGTGTCGTCAAGTATTAGTAATGCTTGATCTATATAAATATTATATTGATAACTCCGGATATGTATTAGCATGATGGAATGTGAGTTTTTACATTGGATAATTGTAATAATACAACAGAAAAGGGTTTGCAAAATTTGGAAGTGTTGGCGGTACAAGGCTCCCCTTGAATAGTCATTTTAGCATATTTTTACCCCTATTCAAGTTAATATATTAATTTTTTGGGAGCTTCAAGAGCCCAGGCCCATTTTTTCACTGTATAGGCTGTATGTGGTATGAGTTGGGACAACTTTCAGTACCCATAGGGTGGGGCTCTTGTCGAGCGAACTCCCAGGGTTTAAAAATAGAGGCTCCAATTGGTAATGTGGAGTACTTAATGTGCTCCAATCAGCTTGGAGATAATTTTACTATAAAATTCAGGCAATTTGCAGACAAAAGTATCCCATTCATTTTTCTTTTAAAAAGATTTGAGCCAAATCAAATTTTTTCATGTTCGATCCCTCAGAGAATTGCCCATATTGATATTTAATTTAAAATTTAATATGATATTAAACTATGTAATCATTTTACTGCATTTCACATTACATTCAATTATTTACAGGCCGTCGTAAGAATGGCTAGGAAGCCTCGTTTCCAATTATTTGTTATAAACAATAATGCTAACAGTGATCCCATAGGGCATGAGATATTGAGAAAAGTTCTTATATTGCCACTTCTGCCAGAGGACAAGATCGTGGATGGATTTAATTATATTAAAAGTCAAATAATCCACAAATATCCACAAATCAGCGAAAAAAAAAAACAAATGGTTGAAATTTATGGGTGAGTAATGCAGCTTCAAAAATCGTTATTAACGATTTATTATAAGTTTGTTATTAACTTTGACATATTTTCTTTTTTAGATGATTACATATTGGACTACTGGATACAGAAGAAGGGTACAAAATGGTGGTGCGTCTACAAAGTGGTACATCGTACCAACAATTTTTGTGAATCGTACCATAGTCGGATAAATAATGAGATCAGGGGGAATCCTGATCCATTTGTTTTCGTGCGTAAGTAATAATTTTGGTGAAAATTATTACGATTACATAACGCTCACAAAAATGTAATTTATACTAAAACTCACATGTATTTTTCAGAGAACATAATCAGGATCAAGGATGAAAGTTTGAGAGACTTGGAGAAGGCTAAACTGAAGCTGCCAGTCAGGGGTGCGCAGCGGTTAAAAGCGAAATTGAATGATCAGACAATCGGTAATGCATGGGACGAATTATCTGCAGCCAACCCTTGGACTATAGATCAGTTCATAGAAGAACTATCTGGTTATAGTCATGATGCGACATTGGAAAGCATTAGGGAAAGTAAGTACTGAGCCCAAAACATAATTTTGTGAGAAACTATTGGGTGTATCCGAGTGATATTAATGCTGTTCAAGCCTGTTGAAAATGACTTTGAGCCAAGTTTTAGCTATGTACACTTTCAAAATCGACATTTCCTCAAAAATAGTCTCAAAAAGTCATTTTCAACAGGTTTGAACAGCAATAACATGACTCGAGTCTACCAAATAGTACCTCCTATGTATGACACGCACATATTATCATTTTTTTAATTATCATTTTTTTCCAGACTTGATTAATGTTGATGAAAGACATGAAGTTCGCTGTGATACAATAGTTAATGAAAACCAGGCGGAAGCTGACGCGCAAAATGAAAGCTGTAACATTTTATTAGTAGATGATGATGGAGAACAGGAAGAGCTAATTTGGGAGAGTTTCATTAACTTACATGTGAGTTTTAGTATAAATTAAATTTTTTGTAATATATTTATTCAGTCATTCAGACGCGCAAATCTATAGAAAAATATTCATTTCCAGGATACCAGCGAAGTGGTTACTGAAATGGAGAACTCAATGCCTGATGAGAACGAGATCAGAAGAGAAGTTACTGAAATGGAGCCAATGCCTGAGGAGAACGAGATCAGGAGAGAAGTTACTAATATAAAGATCGAAGTGAAAAGTCCTACTGCGAGCAAAAGAAGAAAAGGTCGTGGAAAGGCGAAAAAAAAAGGTGCAGTTTATTGTATTGTATAATTAAGTAAGGGTATAACTAATGGTACAATTAGGTATAAAGTAGGGTCGTCTCAGGATGCTCCAAAATGTTTTTGTTGATTATACAAAGAATGGCCCAGATATATATATATATTATTGTCCTTAAGTATATCTGCAATGAAATGAATAATTATCATTTCTGTTTTTAGACATGACTAATCTTCAATCATCTTCATCAAAAAAAGCAAAACAGGATATCACTGCTGCGAGCGACCTTGGTCGCGGAAAGAGAAAAAAAATCAGCAATAAACTTTATTGTAATGATTTTTATCAGTAGTCTTTGGAGAATCGAAATATAACATTATTTGAAAATATCTATATTGTTGTTGTTCATATGCAACGAAAAACTTATGAAAGTGAATAGAATCAAGATTGTGGCATCAAGATTATGGAATTTCTTAGCAACTTGATGATCATCGGATTTCGACGATTTCGCCAAAAACTAATCGCTCAACTATTTCTTTCTTTTTAAGTATCTTGCATTTTGAACTTTGCTATAAGTATGTACATGAATGTTTTTTCAAATTTTAAATCATTATTAAAAACCTACAAAAATCCATGATAATAGTATAGATTATTCTATAGATCCTATATATTTCTATAAATTCTATAAATTCTATAAATTTATTCCCACAATAAAGTTACTTGACTCCGATTCAAAAAGCAGTGCAGTTCCACCAAATCGACAATTGAGTTGATTTAGTTTGATTCATTAATACTAACGCCATCTCTTGATGCGTGATTTTATAGTCCTGCAATACCGACAATTCATTATATTATGCTGCCGCCTTTTTATTTTTAAAACCCACGTGACCCTCCTCTGATTTGCGGGCATGTTGGCCTCCGGGCAAGTTGTCGCGTCCTCTGATCGATGACTGGACTTCGATTTTTGAATGTAGGTTGGCCCAATATTCCAGGTGACTCGTAGTAGATGGGGGAGAGCCTAACCGTGGGGAACATTTTCCAGCTCATGGACACAATCTGTTGTGCAAACGTTATGGGTTGTTCCTCCATGGAGGTTTTGATCTGTCTCATTTCACCTTTATTGAAACTTCCAGGAACAAGTTGGTCATCAAAAGACCTGCATGAGACTGAATATCTTTCAATTTCACCAACAGACAACCCTCAGCATATTGATCCTGGAACTATTTCCTCTTCATTACCTAAAAAATATTTTGCACTGAGCATCCTCATGATGTTCCTACCGAACAATAGTTCTTCCAGATAACTCTTTGATTGGAAACACTAATGGCAATAAACCAGCTATATCACAGTTGGTCTTTATCGAATTTGGCTGCCAAGAGTCTAATCACATTAAGAGTTCTTCGTTCCTTTGCAATTGAAGGAGGATCTCAGCTGAAATGCACCAGCAGCGTGTGACAAACATTACAAAGTCTTGATGGCCTTTGCCTTGGTCCAATTTTGCACAATATTATTCAGGCACGACTGACAGAAGATTTGACTGCAATGTCGACAATTTTGCTGTTGGTCATGAAACATACACATATGTGTTAAACTGCTTGTTGTGCAACTGTTCCTCTTTTTCTTTGTATTCCTGTAACCTCTTTTTCTTTGTATTCCTGTAGTTCATCGTCTGTTGTTATAGTTTATTTCTTCATCATTCAACCAATTCTAACCTGTTTGTGTCTACATGCCTCTTCTCCTCACTGTCATTCCAAATTCTTCAGCAAGAACTTCGTCAGCAGAACCTCTGTTTGATAATGCTGCCCTGACTTGTTTTATCATATTATAATCCATTCCATCTGGAAATTCAACTTCTTCTACCTCTGTTTCATCAAGAACTGCTTCGCGCCAGCGCAAGGACTTACTCAAGTAATTTTCATCATATGCTGCTTGTCGTTGAATTTGATTGTGTCTTGATAAACCATGAGCTATCCTCTTCAACTCTTCAGCTTGTCTGTTTTTCTGTTCATAACGTTTGTCATATCATTTTTGAGAGAATTTGTGGTGATTTTTGTTATGCTTTCAGCTTGAATTTAATTTTGAACAATCGTCAGTTTCTCTGCTGCTTTTTTCTAAAGCGCTGTTCATCTGACACATCTTGATAGGCGTCATCTTGGAATAATGCCAAGGCCTATTAAGTTCATTTCCATCTAAAAAAATCTATCATTTGTCAACAATAGTAATTTTGTCATCGATCATTTCATCGCAGCATACACAGCATATGATTTTGGCATGGAAGAGGAATAACTGAACAGCAACGCCCTTCTGATAGGTTCCTTAACAAACAATCTTTGTGTCTGTTGAAAAAATAAAATTCCTCCCCAATTCACTTTTCACTGATGTTTGATGCTGGTTAGAAATACTACTGCCATTTTCACTGAACAATTTTCTTGTCTGTAAGGTACGCTAGTGATGCCATTCCTAGAAATCACAGCATTATTCGATCTGGTGAGGTGCTGAAGTACATTGAAGTTTTGACGACCCAAATCGGAGTCACCGTTAACACTGAGAGATTCGATCCTACTGATTCCTGCCTGCCAACTCCCGACGTCTTTTCGAGAGTATATCATTCTCGTCGGTTTCACAATCCAGATCACCAGCTTTTCGTTTTGATCCAATTCCACTCGCCTTGTAAAACAGCGTTCTGGATATTTACCTGGAAAAAAATAAGTTCTCACAAAGCAACTTTCTTATGTCAACTTTCTTTCTTATATCAAAATCTAAAAAATAATAATATGTAACTTATCTGATCTGACATCAAGAGGTTCCTTTTATATATTATATACATAATATAAACTGATGATGTTTGATGTTGTTCCGTTGGACTGCGCCAGACCGCGCGAACTAACTTGCAACTAACTCGAGCAGATCTCACAGCTGAGCTCACTCGAGAGCGTACATGCGCAGTTGGGCGCAGTGCAGTAGCAGTTCAGTTGCATCAGTATACATATATGTATCTTGGACGTAATATACTCTACGCTGAGGAGTGACTTGCGCTGGGCTGTGAACCAGTCGGGCGTAATATACGTCACATGTGGAAGTGTGTAAAAATTTTGAGGAGCTCTGGGCACTTCGTCTGCTAGTCGACTCAAACTCCTAGTCTCAAATATAACTAAAGCTATTTCGGTTAAACTTTTCTGACAAAAGTAATCGCAAGTGACCGTAGTTCTTGCTTATAACTGTTGCAAGACTGCGGGACAGCGGTAAAAGAAAAATAATTAAAAAAGTGAGGTTGAACACGAAATTGGGCTGTATATAATGGCTAGTCGCGTCCCCTCGTGCGCTTGCTGCGCATACTTGTCGTCGGTGGCGCTGACGCGCCACCTGATTTACGTAACGACTTTCCAAAATAGCCTTTACTAAGAAGTTTCGTACAATGTTTTATCGAATGAGAATCCAAAATCAAGCAGCAAAGGAGCTAATTTGAGGTTAGAATGCGATAAAAAAATTTTCGCTTTGGAACAATTTCTAGTCATCTGTCTTGATACTTCTATAGCATCAAATCGGAATGTTTCTGTGTTTTTAACTGTGATCAATCCAATATGCATAATTGACTGTTTCCTAGGAGCCCTCACACAAAATTTGTTAAAAATCAATTGAAATAACAACATTTCGTCCACCATATTACATCCGCCATCTTGAATTTTGTCAATGTGACTCCAGATTTGTAATCAGCGACCCTGCAAACGTATAAACACACGATTTGGTCAAAATCGGTTGAAAAAAAATTCCGTCCACCATATTGGATCCGCCATTTTGAATTTTGAGAATCTGACTCCAGATTCGTGATCAGCGACCCTGAGAACGTACTTGCACACAATTTAGTCCAAATCGGTTGAGAAAAGGAAAATTTGTCCGCCATATTGCATCCGCCATCTTGACTTTTGGAAATCGGACCTCAGATTCGGAATCAGCGACCTCAAAAACGTGAGAATACTCAGTTTAGTCCAAATCGGTGGATTTTCTGAGAATTGCACACATGATGCGTTGTTATTCCAAATTTCAAAGTTTTGTAGCCGCCGTTTTGGAAGTATTTTCAAAAATCGGTTTTCTGCAAATACAGGGTTTCAAAGTACATATAAAAATTGCACGACTTTTCATGGAAACGAGTAGATCCGAGTGACATAAGGTTTCGAAAAAATTACTTTTTCAGAAAATGTATCCTAAAATTTTGTGGAATTTTGGAAAAAATTGGGAAAATTTCCGTGAAGATCGATTTTTCAAGCTTCTTAAGTATCAAAATCTGAAAGAGCATACCCGAAAATAGTAGGGTACAGTGTTTTGCTAGATTCCTATCAACTTAGCGTTATTGGCGACCAATCAAACATGATCATGGAAAACTGCAATCCTGGGCGTTAATGGGTATTGGAATATTGCTGCAATACTTCTGAAATATTCCATTCAAAGATACCGAATCGGCTTCCGAAAGCTGTATTGAAATTGTTGTAATAAGTGAATATTGTAACACATGATTGAGAGGGATAGAACCTGTGGCACCATCTCTAGGAAGAAGCGGGCATCACAACGGTAAGCCGAGTCAGCTGCGCGAGTCTCACCCCACTCTCTCTAGTTGTATACTTGCCACGGGCCCGTTCATAGCTTGAATACACTATTCTGCGAATTACTGAAAAAAAATACTCGAATGGGTTCTAGACATTCTTCTATAGAAGTGAAAATACTCGGTACAAACGATGGACATAAAACTAAAGATTTTACCGACGGACGTTTGAGGCATTTTTGAAGGATGGGAATTCTTTCATCATTTTTGTTACTTGCAGAAATGTAGATTCAAGAAACATTGAACACCGAATGTTATTCAAAATTCTTATGATTTTCTTTCCGTTTTTAATCAGTATTCAGGGGCACGCTAGCGCCCCCTCCTGGCGAGTAACGGCAGCTGGGGGCAGCGCTACCCTTATATACATTAAGTTTGGATCACGGATTTTTCAATTTTATAAAATAACACAGATACGCATCAGTTATGGATGTTATCTGGTAGAATATGATTTTTTATTTATTTTTCCCTAGTATCCAGCCCTATTCACCTCCTATAGCAGATACTTTCAATGTAATGAGTCTTGTCTGCTAGGTTAGAATGGCTAGAATGGAGCAAAAAAGATTATTTTTCAGTTCATAAGCCACCTCGACGGCGACGAACGATTTCGAGATATCTCGATTCTCGCATATATATAGGTATAGGCTACTGAGCTGCCGTAGAGACTCATCATGGCGTCTGCTATATATGTAGTATAAGCTGGTATAAGCATGGAGTGAAACGCGAACACATGCAACTCGGACGCGTTTATATATTATATATATTTTATATAAAAACGCGAGATCGCAAGTAGCGGACATAACCCGGGTCGTCTAGTGCTGCAAATGTGCCAGACGTCGACCGAGCTGTGTCTTTGATTTTCTATTGATTGGAATAGGCTAACCTCCAATCTGTATTAGGTAAGAATATTATTCAATAATTCGAAGTGAAAAATTAAGAATTACGCCGCAATCACGCGCACATAAGTATAAAGTTTTCTCAATATATGTGCACATGACAGCATCGTTCCCTTCATTAATTATATATTAATTAACAATCTCGTAGTAATAAGAAAAATTGGTTCTTTGCCCCACACAGCTACCATCTGTATACTTAGACTGTACGCGAGTGACAAGTACCTAATATTCTGCTGAGTTTTGATGCTGAAAGATGATTACGCCGGTCCATTTTGCAGGCAGAAGCTAACGTATATGAAAACTTCAAGCTCTCATAATCACCAACAAAGCACCTTTGTAAATTGATCATTTTAATGGAGAACAAAGCCTTAGTAAACTTTCGATCAGCAAACAACTAGCTGCCTGCAGGAAAAATATAGAGTTGGTAGAAGAAGAGCGTGATCCCCGATCAGCTTTTGTTAATTATTGTATCTCAGTCGATGAATTTTGGTTGTAAGAAGAAAAATACGTGAGTGACCCAAGAATGTTCGAGGATATATTGCTAATGGCTAATATTCTTCCTGCCGTCATGGATATCAAAGAAGATCTGATCTGCATTGCTCATATCTCGACGATGGTCTCTACTACCGAGCAAGGCACAAAAGTCCACTATATGGAATATGGAAACACAGCCATGATAAGAGATGTAAGAAAAATTGCAGACAATCTCGCATCCATACCTCCTCTA
This sequence comes from Aphelinus atriplicis, assembly GCA_020882685.1. Classification (NCBI taxonomy): domain Eukaryota; kingdom Metazoa; phylum Arthropoda; class Insecta; order Hymenoptera; family Aphelinidae; genus Aphelinus; species Aphelinus atriplicis. The sequence goes on along the minus strand of CM037075.1, from coordinate 60,775,630 downwards.
TCTCATAAGTGTTGTTTAGCCAAACCTGATGGGGTTGAACACTGGCCACATGGTGTTAACACGGAGTTTGAAATGATTGCTGACAGCGGTGCTACCGTTTTCCTCCTGGATGTACTTGACAAAGATGAGACATGTGTCGTAAAGTTAACCCATGATATGAAGGGTTTGGCTCTGGAACTTCTAGAGAGATGCGCCAAGATCACTCCACCAATCGATGAAGGCATTGATATTGATAATGCAAAGAATAATAAACAAAGATTGATGATGCAAAGAATAATATTGAAGAGGAGCGACCACCTCCCATAGGTGAAGAAAATTTACCGAATGTTAATATGGGCTGTATCAGTTATGTATGTTCACCATTGGAATTCTGGATACGCAAGCAGACCCAGTTCCCAATTTTGGATGATATTACTTTGAGAATGATTGACGCAGAGCTGTTTAAAGAAGTTGGCGATATTAAAGAAGGTGAACTCTTGGCAGCCAAATTCAATGAAGATCAACTGTGGTATAGCTAGTTTATTGCCATTGATATTTCCAACTGGATGCTCAGTGGCATCAGTGCCTTTGTATCTGATCTAGAGCAGCCTATCATCGGAACAGATACTCAATCTGAAAGGTATGATAACGATTCCACAGAGATTTCCTCAGGTATCTCTAATGCGCTTTGTGAAACTCAAATTAATGTAGAACAAGAAACAACTGACTGAACAAAGTAGGGGCAACGAGACTGATATTTTTAACGAAGCCCAAGTAGATACTAATGAATTAATCAATGATTTGACAAACGTTCATGGAATGAAATATTTTTTAGGTAATAAGGAGGAAATAGTTCCAGGATAAATATGCTGAGGGTTCGCTGTTGGTGAAATTGAAAGATATCATTCAGTCAGTACATGGAGGAACAACCTATAACATTTGCACAACAGATTGTGTCCATGAGCTGGAAAATGTTCCCCACGGTCAGGCTCTCCCCCATCTACTACAAGTCACCTGGAATATTGGGCCAACCTACATTCAAAAATCGGAGTCCATTCATCAATCATGGTAGAAAATCATAATTTAATAATAATTAGAGGTTACTTATGCATAATTCAACTTCTGACACGTTTCAAATTTTTTTAGAGGAACAGTTGCACAACAAGCAGTTTAACATACATGTGTATGTTTCATGACCAACAGCAAAATTGTCGACATTGCAGTCAAATCTTCTGTCAGTCGTGCCTGAATAATATTGTGACAAGTGTACCAAACCAAAGGCCATCAAGAGTTTGTAATGTTTGTCACACGCTGCTGGTGCAAGAGACAGCTCCATATTTCAGCTGAGACCCTTCTTCAATTACAAAAAACAAAGAACTCTCAATGTGATTATTTTTCTTAGATTATAGAATCAGTGAAATATCAATTCAGAAAGAATAGACAATATACCGGTATGAAAGGGTTCTTACAAAAATAACTTTTCAAGTATTTTTCACTTGAACTAATAAGTGATTTTATTCATTAACTAAATCTTATTATTCAATGTGATGTGCTAAGGGGTTACAGGCTGCTATGAGGAACATAGTTCAAAAGTTTTTCCAACTTGTACAGTGAATGATGTATCAAGTTTGCGAAAATTTGGATGAAAAAAGAGATATATCTGTAACTCGATAGAAGTATAAAAGTGATAGAACTCGATAGTGTATAAAAGTGAATGTTAACCCTGGTTACATTTAACAGATTCAAGTGATGAAAGAGAGTAATTGTCAAGTATTTGTAAATATGAGACTGTACTAATTAAAGTTAAATGTCGTTTGGAAAATTAAAGCTTTTGAATGTACATACTCTGATTTAATTGTACATAGAAAATTTTCAAATTTTACATTACAGTGTTAAATGTCATTTGAAAAATTAAAGCTTTTGAATATACATACTCTGATTTAATTGTACATAGAAAATTTTCAAATTTTACCATAAGTTTGTGGAAATTTGGATGAAAAAAGAGTATATCTGTAACTCGATAGAAGTATAAAAGTGAACGTTAACCCTGGTTACATTTAACAGAGTCAAGTGATAAAAGAGAGTAATTGTCAAGTATTTGTAAATTTATCAGTTTTTTAAACATTTTATTTTGTGTTTATATATAATTAAATGATCTTAGAAACATTCTTCTCTCAATAGTGCAATTACTGTAAGATTTGATTCTATTACTAATTAGCTTTATATATGAGAGTATGAACTCATTTTCGAGTAACCGGCCAAGTACCGTGGCTCGCCTGTAGATGGCGAGGCGTTGAGTCGCGCGTGTATAAGGTATATAGCGCGGCGCTCTCTCGCAAGAGAGTCGGCGTTCTACCGTCTATATAAGGGAGCTTGGACATTGGATCAACTCGGGCCTTCGTGGTCAATCCCAGTCTCCAATTTGGTCATTCCATATTGGAGTACACTTTTTTGAATAATATTTCGTAACACAGATGTATTATGGCCGGTAAACTATAATTAAGACGGACCCAAGTCGTACGTCAGAATCAGTTTGCCAATAAGCCTATCACGGGCAGAAAGTAAAGTTGGATCTATGAAACATATTGTTACCATTTTCAAGCCATGCGTTCGCTTCATAACCTTGATATTTTCACAGGTTCGAAGTTTCAATAAAATGAACAGCTTTCTACATTTCTGTATTTAAACATGCCCCGATGTAGGTAGCTCTGGTATCCATCTAATATATACCTCCCCTAAAATCATTCTTTATACGTGAACTCGTTGTACGTTTCTTTAAAGGTTCGCTACTCTTCCATCAGAAATATATTATCAAAGCAATATTGTTTTGCTTCAGTTGTATTTAGTATTCTAAAAAAAAAAAACCAAGAAGAAAAGTAAGAATACATTTTTTCGATTCGAGGCTCATGTCTCTTACAATCACGTTATAAACAAATGGAATCCAGTGATATCAGGGAAGTCGATTCACTTTGGGTGCAAGTTGTTTAAATAATTATTGTATAAACATTGGATCTTGAGAAAATAGGGGTATTTTTTTCAAAAAAGCACGCAATCCCGCAATCAGTTTTCATCCCATGGTGATAGCGTAAGCATTGGCAGAAGCCACTTTTTCTCGGTTTTACTGAATTCCAATTGTTTATAACGCGATTGCCAGAAAAATAAGCCTCAAATCGAAAAAATGTGTTTCACGTTTTTTTCTTGGTTTTTCATCTATCGTACAGATTCAAGCGATCGAAGTGATCGTGTATATAGGTGATATTGCGGGAAAATGAATTCATGCTCCAGGGATGTGGAGAGCTGCCGACTTCCCGGTAGCGTAGTGGATATCGCAAATGACCGGAGATCAGGAGGACGCTGGTTCAAATCCAGCCCGGGGAGCGTGGAATTTTTTTCTCGCAATATCATCTTGGGATAGTCCACCAAGCCCTAATTTATTCGTCGTTTGAAACATGTGAACGTTAAAAAATATATATTTGTAAAATACTACTTTGGGTGAAAAGATGTAGTAGCCCAATAGGTTGGGTTGGGTACGGGGGGAATAGGTAAAAAAAGGGAATCTGTAACAATACGATCGGACCTTGATCGTACAGATTCAAGCGATCGAATTTGATCGTGTATATAGGTGATATTGCGGGAAAATGTATTCATGCTCCAGGGATGTGGAGAGCTGCCGTCTTCCCGGTAGCGTAGTGGATATCGCAACTGACCGGAGATCAGGAGGACGCTGGTTCAAATCCAGCCCGAGGAGCGTGGAATTTTTTTCTCGCAATATCATCTTGGGATAGTCCACCAAGTCCGAATTTATTCGTCGTTTGAAACATGTGGACGTTAAAAAATAATTATTTGTAAAATACTACTTCGGGTGGAAAGATGTAGTAGCCCAATAGGTTGGGTTGGGTACGGGGGGAATAGGTAGAAAAAGGGAATCTGTAACAATACGATCGGACCTCGATCGTACAGATTCAAGCGATCGAATTTGATCGTGTATATAGGTTATATTGCGGGAAAATGAATTCATGCTCCAGAGATGTAGAGAGCTGCCGTCTTTCCGGTAGCGTAGTGGATATCGCAACTGACCGGAGATCAGGAGGACGCTGGTTCAAATCCAGCCCGAGGAGCGTGGAATTTTTTTCTCGCAATATCATCTTGGGATAGTCCACCAAGCCCGAATTTATTCGTCGTTTGAAACACGTGGACGTTAAAAAATAATTATTTGTAAAATACTACTTCGGGTGAAAAGATGTAGTAGCCCAATAGGTTGGGTTGGGTACGGGGGGAATAGGTAGAAAAAGGGAATCTGTAACAATACGATCGGACCTCGATCGTACAGATTCAAGCGATCGAATTTGATCGTGTATATAGGTGATATTGCGGGAAAATTAATTCATGCTCCAGGGATGTGGAGAGCTGCCGTCTTTCCGGTAGCGTAGTGTATATCGCAACTGACCGGAGATCAGGAGGACGCTGGTTCGAATCCAGCCCGGGGAGCGTGGAATTTTTTTCTCGCAATATCATCTTGGGATAGTCCACCAAGCCCGAATTTATTCGTCGTTTGAAACACGTGGACGTTAAAAAATAATTATTTGTAAAATACTACTTCGGGTGAAAAGATGTAGTAGCCCAATAGATTGGGTTGGGTACGGGGGGAATAGGTAGAAAAAGGGAATCTGTAACAATACGATCGGACCTCGATCGTACAGATTCAAGCGATCGAATTTGATCGTGTATATAGGTGATATTGCGGGAAAATGAATTCATGCTCCAGGGATGTGGAGAGCTGCCGACTTCCCGGTAGCGTAGTGGATATCGCAAATGACCGGAGATCTGGAGGACGCTGGTTCAAATCCAGCCCGGGGAGCGTGGAATTTTTTTCTCGCAATATCATCTTGGGATAGTCCACCAAGCCCGAATTTATTCGTCGTTTGAAACATGTGGACGTTAAAAAATAATTATTTGTAAAATACTACTTCGGGTGAAAAGATGTAGTAGCCCAATAGGTTGGGTTGGGTACGGGGGGAATAGGTAGAAAAAGGGAATCTGTAACAATACGATCGGACCTCGATCGTACAGATTCAAGCGATCGAATTTGATCGTGTATATAGGTGATATTGCGGGAAAATGAATTCATGCTCCAGGGATGTGGAGAGCTGCCGTCTTTCCGGTAGCGTAGTGGATATCGCAACTGACCGGAGATCAGGAGGACGCTGGTTCAAATCCAGCCCGGGGAGCGTGGAATTTTTTTCTCGCAATATCATCTTGGGATAGTCCACCAAGCCCGAATTTATTCGTCGTTTGAAACATGTGGACGTTAAAAAATAATTATTTGTAAAATACTGCTTCGGGTGAAAAGATGTAGTAGCCCAATAGGTTGGGTTGGGTACGGGGGGAATAGGTAGAAAAAGGGAATCTGTAACAATACGATCGGACCTCGATCGTACAGATTCAAGCGATCGAATTTGATCGTGTATATAGGTGATATTGCGGGAAAATGAATTCATGCTCCAGGAATGTGGAGAGCTGCCGACTTCCCGGTAGCGTAGTGGATATCGCAAATGACCGGAGATCTGGAGGACGCTGGTTCAAATCCAGCCCGGGGAGCGTGGAATTTTTTTCTCGCAATATCATCTTGGGATAGTCCACCAAGCCCGAATTTATTCGTCGTTTGAAACATGTGGACGTTAAAAAATAATTATTTGTAAAGCACTACTTCGGGTGAAAAGATGTAGTAGCCCAATAGGTTGGGTTGGGTACGGGGGGAATAGGTAAAAAAAGGGAATCTGTAACAATACGATCGGACCTTGATCGTACAGATTCAAGCGATCGAATTTGATCGTGTATATAGGTGATATTGCGGGAAAATGTATTCATGCTCCAGGGATGTGGAGAGCTGCCGTCTTCCCGATAGCGTAGTGGATATCGCAACTGACCGGAGATCAGGAGGACGCTGGTTCAAATCCAGCCCGGGGAGCGTGGAATTTTTTTCTCGCAATATCATCTTGGGATAGTCCACCAAGTCCCGAATTTATTCGTCGTTTGAAACATGTGGACGTTAAAAAATAATTATTTGTAAAATACTACTTCGGGTGAAAGATGTAGTAGCCCAATAGGTTGGGTTGGGTACGGGGGGAATAGGTAGAAAAAGGGAATCTGTAACAATACGATCGGACCTCGATCGTACAGATTCAAGCGATCGAATTTGATCGTGTATATAGGTTATATTGCGGGAAAATGAATTCATGCTCCAGGGATGTGGAGAGCTGCCGTCTTTCCGGTAGCGTAGTGGATATCGCAACTGACCGGAGATCAGGAGGACGCTGGTTCAAATCCAGCCCGGGGAGCGTGGAATTTTTTTCTCGCAATATCATCTTGGGATAGTCCACCAAGCCCGAATTTATTCGTCGTTTGAAACATGTGGACGTTAAAAAATAATTATTTGTAAAATACTACTTCGGGTGAAAAGATGTAGTAGCCCAATAGGTTGGGTTGGGTACGGGGGGAATAGGTAGAAAAAGGGAATCTGTAACAATACGATCGGACCTCGATCGTACAGATTCAAGCGATCGAATTTGATCGTGTATATAGGTGATATTGCGGGAAAATTAATTCATGCTCCAGGGATGTGGAGAGCTGCCGTCTTTCCCGGTAGCGTAGTGTATATCGCAAATGACCGGAGATCTGGAGGACGCTGGTTCAATCCAGCCCGGGGAGCGTGGAATTTTTTTCTCGCAATATCATTCTTGGGATAGTCCACCAAGCCCGAATTTATTCGTCGTTTGAAACACGTGGACGTTAAAAAATAATTATTTGTAAAATACTACTTCGGGTGAAAAGATGTAGTAGCCCAATAGGTTGGGTTGGGTACGGGGGGAATAGGTAAAAAAGGGAATCTGTAACAATACGATCGGACCTTGATCGTACAGATTCAAGCGATCGAATTTGATCGTGTATATAGGTGATATTGCGGGAAAATGAATTCATGCTCCAGGGATGTGGAGAGCTGCCGTCTTCCCGGTAGCGTAGTGGATATCGCAAATGACCGGAGATCAGGAGGACGCTGGTTCAAATCCAGCCCGGGGAGCGTGGAATTTTTTTCTCGCAATATCATCTTGGGATAGTCCACCAAGCCCGAATTTATTCGTCGTTTGAAACATGTGGACGTTAAAAAATAATTATTTGTAAAATACTGCTTCGGGTGAAAAGATGTAGTAGCCCAATAGGTTGGGTTGGGTACGGGGGGAATAGGTAGAAAAAGGGAATCTGTAACAATACGATCGGACCTCGATCGTACAGATTCAAGCGATCGAATTTGATCGTGTATATAGGTGATATTGCGGGAAAATGTATTCATGCTCCAGGGATGTGGAGAGCTGCCGTCTTCCCGATAGCGTAGTGGATATCGCAACTGACCGGAGATCAGGAGGACGCTGGTTCAAATCCAGCCCGGGGAGCGTGGAATTTTTTTCTCGCAATATCATCTTGGGATAGTCCACCAAGCCCGAATTTATTCGTCGTTTGAAACATGTGGACGTTAAAAAATAATTATTTGTAAAATACTACTTCGGGTGAAAATATGTAGTAGCCCAATAGGTTGGGTTGGGTACGGGGGGAATAGGTAGAAATAGGGAATCTGTAACAATACGATCGGACCTCGATCGTACAGATTCAAGCGATCGAATTTGATCGTGTATATGGGGCGTTTCGCCTCAATCCTCCCGGCGCTGCGCGCGAGCGCCGAAACATGCCGTTTTCAACTCGTGTTTACGATGCCAAAATGTCTCTAAGAAAATGATTTGATAGGTCATTTCTATGTAGTTTTTTCTCAGCTTTCCAACGGTTTAATTAGTTTTCCGGAAATTTTCCATTTTCATCCCCAAAAAATATAAAACATTGCATATCTCAAAAAGTATATTTTTAATATTTTTTTTAATGGTCTCAATCGAAAGCTGAGGATTTTTTACGTACGAAAATATGTTTTCCAAGGAGTGCACGAATGATTTTCTCTGAGAAATAGAACGTCGAAAAGTAGACGTAGCGCTACTCCGGCGCACGGAGCGCGTGAGCGCCAATCATGCTGTTTTCAACTCTCCCCAACGATACCAAAATGCATCTGAGAAAATTATATTATGAGTCGATCCCATGTTATTTTTCCTCAGCTTTCCAATGGTGTTGTCAGTTTTCCGAAAATTTTCCATTTTCATCTCCAAAAAGATCTTTCTTAGAAAATAATTCAATTATTTTCTTTGGAAAATAGAACGCGCAAGAAAAGTTCCGATGCTTTCACTTTAGTAAAGGCCTACTGTTTCATTTTTTATCCGATAGGTGGCTTTCATGGTATTTTCAATAATACACAAGAAGAATTTTCATCTGCTGTATATAAATTGAATCATTTTTTCATCGTATTATTTTCAAGGCGTTTTTATAAGTCCTTCGAGCACCCACAACTTCGAGCATATTCATTTTTCCATAAAGTCGTTAATTGTATTAACTTGGTTATTTATTTGACTCCTTGTACAAACTACAATGGATTCATCCTGGAAATTGAAATGCATAAATCCTTTAGATAAAAAAAATCATCCGTCATCTAAAGAATTGTACGACTTTCCAATGCCATTGAGAAGTGCATATCCCTTGATACCAGAGAAAGCAAAGATCTGTTACACTTGTCGACGTGAAATGTACAGACAGAAATCAGATTCACCTTCATCTGAATGTAAAAAAGCAAGATTCGAGTGTAACGATGAATATCATAAAGCAGGTTTGACAGTCCTCGAACAAATAAAAAATAAATTCTCAAAATCAACGACGAAGCAAGATAGAATTCAGTTGTTAACTCTTGCCCCTGATTATTGGTCTCGTAGGGACTTGATGAGAGAATTCAATTGCAGTGATTGGGAAGCTCGAGAAGCAAAAAATTTAGTAGCTAAGAGCGGGATTTTTTCAATACCGGAAAATAAAAATGGCAAAGTATTTCCAGATGAAACTGTCAAGTTGGTGGAAGGTTTCTATGGAAGAGATGATATTAGCCGAATTATGCCAGGCTTAAAAGATTATGTATCTGTTAAGCAAAGTAATGGCAAAAGAGAACACGTTCAAAAACGATTACTGCTTGGTAACTTGAATGAAATTCATTGTTTATTTAAACAAGAATATAAACATGTTAAAACTGGATTTACGAAATTCATTGAGTTAAGGCCCCCACATTGTGTTCTCGCTGGAAGCAGTGGTACACATAATGTATGCGTATGTGTTCATCATGAAAATGTCAAGCTCTTGCTCAATGCTATTGATATAGGAAGTTTGACAAAAAACACTGAATTGCACCTTGAAAACTATCATGATTGTATCCAAGCAATTGTATGTGGTAATGCACGTGATGAATGTTATTATGGTGACTGCTTAGATTGTCCAAATATGTCTATATTACGACAACATTTGCTTGAATCTTTTGATAAAAATAATATTTTTGAAGTGCAATATGATTCATGGTTTCAAACAGATCGGTGTACAATGGGTTCAAAAGTTGTGAATGTTAATGAATTTGTGGATATACTGGGCCAAAAATTGTTAAAATTAAAGACACACGATTTTTTCGCTAAAAAGCAGTCACATTTTGTAAATGATTTGAAACTAAACCTCAAAGAAAGAGAATTTCGTGTGTTTTGCGATTTTTCAGAAAACTATGCATTTGTGATACAAAATTCTGCGCAATCATTCCACTGGAATAATAATCAAGCCACAGTTTTTACTGTCGTGGTCTATTACAAAATAAATAATGAGCTTGAACATCTGAGTATTGCTATAATTTCTGACAATCTCAACCATGATTCTGTTGCAGTTTATGAGTATCAGAAAATTATCATGTTGCATCTGAAAAATAATTTTGTAGTGGAAAAAGTGTATTATCTAACTGATGGAGCAGCTCAACATTTTAAAAATAAGACACATTTCCAAAATCTTCTTTTTCATGAAGAAGATTTTGGAATTCCAGCTGAATGGCACTTCTATGCCACTGCACATGGCAAAGGTGCATGTGATGGCATAGGCGCAAACATAAAAAGAGGTGCGAAACGAGCAAGTCTGCAAATTACATCTGGCAATCGAATTTTAACACCTAAAGATCTTTACAATTGGGCGAAAGATCATTGCAAAGGTACCAACATTTTTTATAGTAGTAAAGAGTCTTACGACCAAACTGTTTTGGAATTAAAACCAAGGCTGGATAGAGCTAAATCTATACCGGGAACTTTGCAATATCATGCAATTATTCCAGCAGGTGGGAAAACATTGAAGCTCAAAAAAACTTCATTGAGTTCTAAATATAACATCTTCCCGAAAAAAAGTGCTATACAGAGCAAAGAAAAAGTTCCTATACGAATGCGTTTAACGAAAACTTCAAAAAAGCAAAGAAAGCTGAAAAAGAGAGCAAAAATAACATGAAGTACGTGAACTATACTCTTTTTGAGATATGCGATGTTTCTTATTTTTTGGGGATGAAAATGGAAAATTTTCGGAAAACTGACAACACCATTGGAAAGCTGAGGAAAAATAACATGGGATCGACTCATAATATAATTTTCTCAGATGCATTTTGGTATCGTTGGGGAGAGTTGAAAACAGCATGATTGGCGCTCACGCGCTCCGTGCGCCGGAGTAGCGCTACGTCTACTATTCGACGTTCTATTTCTCAGAGAAAATCATTCGTGCACTCCTTGGAAAACATATTTTCCTACGTAAAAAATCCTCAGCTTTCGATTGAGACCATTAAAAAAAATATTAAAAATATACTTATTGAGATATGCGATGTTTTATATTTTTTGGGGATGAAAATGGAAAATTTCCGGGAAACTAATTACACCGTTGGAAAGCTGAGAAAAAACTACATGGAAATGACCTATCGAATCATTTTCTCAGGGACATTTTGGCATCGTAAACACGAGTTGAAAACGGCATGTTTCGGCGCTCGCGCGCAGCGCTGGGAGGATTGAGGCGAAACGCCCCATATAGGTGATATTGCGGGAAAATGAATTCATGCTCCAGGGATGTGGAGAGCTGCCGTCTTTCCGGTAGCGTAGTGGATATCGCAACTGACCGGAGATCAGGAGGACGCTGGTTCAAATCCAGCCCGGGGAGCGTGGAATTTTTTTCTCGCAATATCATCTTGGGATAGTCCACCAAGCCCGAATTTATTCGTCGTTTGAAACATGTGGACGTTAAAAAATAATTATTTGTAAAATACTACTTCGGGTGAAAAGATGTAGTAGCCCAATAGGTTGAGTTGGGTACGGGGGGAATAGGTAAAAAAAGGGAATCTGTAACATTACGATCGGACCTTGATCGTACAGATTCAAGCGATCGAATTTGATCGTGTATATAGGTGATATTGCGGGAAAATGTATTCATGCTCCAGGGATGTGGAGAGCTGCCGTCTTCCCGGTAGCGTAGTGGATATCGCAACTGACCGGAGATCAGGAGGACGCTGGTTCAAATGCAGCCCGGGGAGCGTGGAATTTTTTTCTCGCAATATCATCTTGGGATAGTCCACCAAGCCCGAATTTATTCGTCGTTTGAAACATGTGGACGTTAAAAAATAATTATTTGTAAAGCACTACTTCGGGTGAAAAGATGTAGTAGCCCAATAGGTTGGGTTGGGTACGGGGGGAATAGGTAAAAAAAGGGAATCTGTAACAATACGATCGGACCTTGATCGTACAGATTCAAGCGATCGAATTTGATCGTGTATATAGGTGATATTGCGGGAAAATGTATTCATGCTCCAGGGATGTGGAGAGCTGCCGTCTTCCCGGTAGCGTAGTGGATATCGCAACTGACCGGAGATCAGGAGGACGCTGGTTCAAATCCAGCCCGGGGAGCGTGGAATTTTTTTCTCGCAATATCATCTTGGGATAGTCCACCAAGCCCGAATTTATTCGTCGTTTGAAACATGTGGACGTTAAAAAATAATTATTTGTAAAGCACTACTTCGGGTGAAAAGATGTAGTAGCCCAATAGGTTGGGTTGGGTACGGGGGGAATAGGTAAAAAAAGGGAATCTGTAACAATACGATCGGACCTCGATCGTACAGATTCAAGCGATCGAATTTGATCGTGTATATAGGTGATATTACGGGAGAATGTATTCATGCTCCAGGGATGTGGAGAGCTGCCGTATCCCGGTAGCGTAGTGGATATTGCAACTGACCGGAGATCAGGAGGACGCTGGTTCAAATCCAGCCCGGGGAGCGTGGAATTTTTTTCTCGCAATATCATCTTGGGATAGTCCACCAAGCCCGAATTTATTCATCGTTTGAAACATGTGGACGTTAAAAAATAATTATTTGTAAAATACTACTTCGGGTGAAAAGATGTAGTAGCCCAATAGGTTGGGTTGGGTACGGGGGGAATAGGTAAAAAAAGGGAATCTGTAACAATACGATCGGACCTTGATCGTACAGATTCAAGCGATCGAATTTGATCGTGTATATAGGTGATATTGCGGGAAAATGTATTCATGCTCCAGGGATGTGGAGAGCTGCCGTCTTCCCGGTAGCGTAGTGGATATCGCAACTGACCGGAGATCAGGAGGACGCTGGTTCAAATCCAGCCCGAGGAGCGTGGAATTTTTTTCTCGCAATATCATCTTGGGATAGTCCACCAAGTCCGAATTTATTCGTCGTTTGAAACATGTGGACGTTAAAAAATAATTATTTGTAAAATACTACTTCGGGTGGAAAGATGTAGTAGCCCAATAGGTTGGGTTGGGTACGGGGGAAATAGGTAGAAAAAGGGAATCTGTAACAATACGATCGGACCTCGATCGTACAGATTCAAGCGATCGAATTTGATCGTGTATATAGGTTATATTGCGGGAAAATGAATTCATGCTCCAGAGATGTAGAGAGCTGCCGTCTTTCCGGTAGCGTAGTGGATATCGCAACTGACCGGAGATCAGGAGGACGCTGGTTCAAATCCAGCCCGGGGTGCGTGGAATTTTTTTCTCGCAATATCATCTTGGGACAGTCCACCAAGCCCGAATTTATTCGTCGTTTGAAACATGTGGACGTTAAAAAATAATTATTTGTAAAATACTACTTCGGGTGGAAAGATGTAGTAGCCCAATAGGTTGGGTTGGGTACGGGGGGAATAGGTAAAAGAAGGGAATCTGTAACAATACGATCGGACCTTGATCGTACAGATTCAAGCGATCGAATTTGATCGTGTATATAGGTTATATTGCGGGAAAATGTATTCATGCTCCAGGGATGTGGAGAGCTGCCGTCTTCCCGGTAGCGTAGTGGATATCGCAACTGACCGGAGATCAGGAGGACGCTGGTTCAAATCCAGCCCGGGGAGCGTGGAATTTTTTTCTCGCAATATCATCTTGGGATAGTCCACCAAGCCCGAATTTATTCGTCGTTTGAAATATGTGGACGTTAAAAAATAATTATTTGTAAAATACTACTTCGTGTGAAAAGATGTAGTAGCCCAATAGGTTGGGTTGGGTACGGGGGGAATAGGTAAAAAAAGGGAATCTGTAACAATACGATCGGACCTCGATCGTACAGATTCAAGCGATCGAATTTGATCGTGTATATAGGTGATATTGCGGGAAAATGAATTCATGCTCCAGGGATGTGGAGAGCTGCCGTATCCCGGTAGCGTAGTGGATATTGCAACTGACCGGAGATCAGGAGGACGCTGGTTCAAATCCAGCCCGGGGAGCGTGGAATTTTTTTCTCGCAATATCATCTTGGGATAGTCCACCAAGCCCGAATTTATTCATCGTTTGAAACATGTGGACGTTAAAAAATAATTATTTGTAAAATACTACTTCGGGTGAAAAGATGTAGTAGCCCAATAGGTTGGGTTGGGTACGGGGGGAATAGGTAAAAAAAGGGAATCTGTAACAATACGATCGGACCTCGATCGTACAGATTCAAGCGATCGAATTTGATCGTGTATATAGGTGATATTACGGGAGAATGTATTCATGCTTCAGGGATGTGGAGAGCTGCCGTCTTCCCGGTAGCGTAGTGGATATCGCAACTGACCGGAGATCAGGAGGACGCTGGTTCAAATCCAGCCCGGGGAGCGTAGAATTTTTTTCTCGCAATATCATCTTGGGATAGTCCACCAAGCCCGAATTTATTCATCGTTTGAAACATGTGGACGTTAAAAAATAATTATCTGTAAAGCACTACTTCGGGTGAAAATATGTAGTAGCCCAATAGGTTGGGTTGGGTACGGGGGGAATAGGTAAAAAAAGGGAATCTGTAACAATACGATCGGACCTTGATCGTACGCCGTCTTCCCGGTAGCGTAGTGGATATCGCAACTGACCGGAGATCAGGAGGACGCTGGTTCAAATCCAGCCCGGGGAGCGTGGAATTTTTTTCTCGCAATATCATCTTGGGATAGTCCACCAAGCCCGAATTTATTCGTCGTTTGAAACATGTGGACGTTAAAAAATAATTATCTGTAAAATACTACTTCGGGTGAAAATATGTAGTAGCCCAATAGGTTGGGTTGGGTACGGGGGGAATAGGTAAAAAAAGGGAATCTGTAACAATACGATCGGACCTTGATCGTACAGATTCAAGCGATCGAATTTGATCGTGTATATAGGTGATATTCCGGGAAAATGTATTCATGCTCCAGGGATGTGGAGAGCTGCCGTCTTCCCGGTAGCGTAGTGGATATCGCAACTGACCGGAGATCAGGAGGACGCTGGTTCAAATCCAGCCCGGGGAGCGTGGAATTTCTTTCTCGCAATATCATCTTGGGATAGTCCACCAAGCCCGAATTTATTCGTCGTTTGAAACATGTGGACGTTAAAAAATGATTATTTGTAAAGCACTACTTCGGGTGAAAAGATGTAGTAGCCCAATAGGTTGGGTTGGGAACGGGGGGAATAGGTAAAAAAAGGGAATCTGTAACAATACGATCGGACCTCGATCGTACAGATTCAAGCGATCGAATTTGATCGTGTATATAGGTGATATTGCGGGAAAATGTATTCATGCTCCAAGGATGTGGAGAGCTGCCGTCTTCCCGGTAGCGTAGTGGATATCGCAACTGACCGGAGATCAGGAGGACGCTGGTTCATATCCAGCCCGGGGAGCGTGGAATTATTTTCTCGCAATATCATCTTGGGATAGTCCACCAAGCCCGAATTTATTCGTCGTTTGAAACATGTGGACGTTAAAAAATGATTATTTGTAAAATACTACTTCGGGTGAAAAGATGTAGTAGCCCAATAGGTTGGGTTGGGTACGGGGGGAATAGGTAAAAAAAGGGAATCTGTAACAATACGATCGGACCTCGATCGTACAGATTCAAGCGATCGAATTTGATCGTGTATATAGGTGATATTGCGGGAAAATGAATTCATGCTCCAGGGATGTGGAGAGCTGCCGTCTTCCCGGTAGCGTAGTGGATATCGCAACTGACCGGAGATCAGGAGGACGCTGGTTCAAATCCAGCCCGGGGAGCGTGGAATTTTTTTCTCGCAATATCATCTTGGGATAGTCCACCAAGCTCGAATTTATTCGTCGTTTGAAACATGTGGACGTTAAAAAATAATTATTTACTACATTTTTCGTTGGGAGATCTGGTGAATTTCCTGTATTTTTCAGTTGACAGATCTACTATACTCAAATAACCAGGTCAATTTTAGAAAATCTTTCTTGACTTAATGAAACGGAATTGAATGTAGTTTTTACTGATAACCATTGCAAAACTGCAGAACAGCGTTTTCAAGAAAAACATTTCCAGGTGCGAGGTTGAACCGCAAACAAGCTCTATATAAGGACTTGTGGCGTCCCCTCGCTTTCTGCGCATACTTGTCGTCGGGGGCGCTGACGCGCCCCCTGATAAATTAAATAGTTCATCCAGGTTAGAATTTATTCCAACAGATATTGCTATCTCAATCTGTGAATAAGAATATTCTGATGAATTGAAACTTTTTCTTAGGTACCCGAAAAAGATCAATCACGAACGAGGAAGAAGTTCAATGTATTTCAAGAAAAAATTATAAATACTTTTCAAGCCATTGACCCTGTTTTCATCGTTGTGCTTATCCAATGGTTTATCAACAATTTCCATCTGAAAACCATTCATATTTCCAACAACATTCACATTCGGACTAGGAAAGAACTCTCTTTGATGAAAATCATTCATTTCTGAATCAAAGCTGCAGGGTAGAACATATTGAGGAGGATTAGTAGGTGGAATCATTTTGTAAGAGGTATTATCCAAGTCAGCGCTGGAAGATGGCGCTAGCCTAGCCACATTTCTCTTTCCGTGAAAATATACAAATTATAAGTCCTGGTTCTTGGTTCTGTTAGTCGCTGTTGGTTGGATTAGATGGGTGAGAGGATAGAGAAACTCGAGCAAATGATATATAAGAAAAAGAAAGAGAGAAGAAAGAATCATCGACTTCTGAAACTCAATCATTCATAGTGGCGAAGGGTAACCATTTCTAGTAAGCCAGGCACATTCTTCAGTTAAACGAGTGAATCATTCACGCGCTTATCCACTCAGGCCTCTGCGCCATCAGAGATCATGAATCAACAATATTCATTCTGGATTCTGGGAGATCATCCAAGCTGAGGGTGAAGTACTTCCTCGTTTGATCACTGCTCAAAAATTTATCACGCGCCAAACTAGTCACGATATGTTAACGATGAAATGTTTCATTAATATTCGCGTTATTCCGAGGGGAAGTCTCTGGTCTGCTGGGATAAAACTGGGCTGCTCACGCTACTGCTGTCTTGGCTTTCGCCCGTTCTGTTGCACGATGAAGCACCGCAACGCATTGTGCTCCGGGAGTGGAAAGAAAAGAGGTAGGAGGCCTGTAGCGGTTTTGAATAATCTGCCGCTTCGTGCTCCACAGCATGTAGACTTGCCAGTGGGTCGAGTCACCTCCTCGAACGCCCGAGCAGTGGGGATGCGTGGCGATGTAAACCAAGCGCCAGCGCAGTCATGTGAGACAGCCAAGGTGGGGAAGCCCTCCCCGCTATATGAGTGAGTGCGTGAGTGTGACGGTGAGCGCATCGCCTCAACTGAATGCTTGAGTGAGTCAGAGTGTTTGCAACCGTAGGAAAAGGAGATCGAGCGGTACGTTTATGTGTGTGTGTGTGTGTGTATGTGTGTGTGTGTGTGTGTGTGGGTGTGTGTTTATATGCTTCGGCCCAGGTTCACGAAAACGTGCTCGTTGCAATGGAGATGTATGTTGTTCATAATTCTGATATATCAATCTAGCTATTGTGAGAATTATCGAATCCCAACCATCCCACAGAAGCTTGATCTCATTTGAGAAGTGTATCCAACGTTATCCGTGGATATATCAATCATTTATTACATGCATCACTCTTATAATTGTTATGAACATCAATTGAAAATCATTATTTGACCAGTGTCATGCAATGTAGAATTTCTTTCTCTCAGAGGTCGAATGAAATTCTGCATAGGATCCCATGAGAGACCAATTGCGACTTAGCATGCATAATCTAATTGTAATTCCTCAAATGATATCCTGAAATTTCACCATGCTCATCAATTATTGGGAAAAAGCGTGCAAAGGTGCGTTCACTCTACTTACATTCGCTAGCAGTTCAAGTTTTTCCTTATCTTTGAGATTATTAGCAGCTGATATGAAATATCTCAACAAATTTGGAGTTGGCGGCGAATTGATGTCGATGAATCTTGTGAGCAGCATTCTCAATGATTGTCCGTGATATTTATCATGCGAAATCCACGTCTTCACAATCCCTATAAAAAACGATAAATTACTTGAAATGATTATCATCAGATCGCGCTACAGCGCTATTGATGAGGGTATGAGCAACAAGCGACGAGGAGCATGAAGTTAGAGTGAAAGTCTTGTATTCAGCCCAAACATAACGATAACCTCAGACCACAATATTCATTTTCTCTAACGCTATTCCACAGATTGAATCAATTCGATACCTTCACAAGTATTAGGGAAAAATACTAAATCATCAGGCCCAGTGAACAACTACAAATTATTAAGAATAATTATAAAGAACAAATTATTAAGAGAGATAGCGAAAGCGCGGTTCGTCGAAGATCAAGAGATTGTTGCTCAGCCCGGGGAGCGTGAATTTTTCCCTCTGCAGTCTCTCTTTGCTTCTTTGGAGAGTGCTGCGCTCCTGACGGCCGCAGTTGAAACAAAACTCCAGTCACCGGGGTTTGGGTACCCACGCCTCGCGTGCATCGATTTCTAGTACGAGAAGTACAAATAATAGGAGGGGTTCAACGCAGGGTCCACAGCAATGCGCCGGATCCCTCCGAATGCGGTGCCCCGCAACCGGAACCGCCGAAGCCCCCGGTTATGCCGCCTTGGGACCCCCTTTCCCTGGGTCGCATTTGCCCGTCACTCCTCCGTCGCCCGGTCCACCCGCAACTGACTCCCGGCGGTGACAGAGGGGGCGACCACCGTGTCGGCCCGCCCCGCCTGCTCAAGGGGCTGCCAACTTCGGGTAGCCGGCAACGACTCGCCATCCTTATCTTTCTCGATCTAGCGGGGCTGTAGTCTCAGGAACTCAACCCAGGGTTGCGCGGGCCTGAGGTACAGCGGCACATAATTGTCTGGGTGGCACTGGACCTCTCGCTTATCGCGGTTTTTCCGGCAACGTCAGTTCTTCCCGGTGCCCGGCTCCGGCCTTTCCTCCTCCTCAAGCACCTCGTACTAGGGCACGTGATTCCGGGGCCCGACGATGCCGGTCTTCCCACCATGTTCCCGCCACAAATCCGCATCTCGCATTTCGGCGAAAGTGCGGCGGGGCATTCGTTCATCCCTGCCTTCGTCCTCCGCTTCGTCCCACTCAAAGGGTGTACGGCTTCGAGGTAAGGAAATGGGCACAAATCGGGGCTGGGGCCCAGATCGTTTCGTCGTTCTCGCAACCGGTTGGTTGCGAGAGGCTCTGGTTTGGTACCGGAACCCCTTCTTTTGAGGTGGAGCGCTTGGCGTGACCGTGGCCACCTTCGCCGTACCTCCAGAGCGGCTCATCCTCTCTGGCTCCCCCCTCTCATCCCTCCGAGTTTTGCGACGGCCGAGAAGACTCAGGCCGGCTTCTGTCGGGGTTCTGTGCCTCGGCTGGGTCCACACCTCCAGCTGCGACCGTCGCCCCATTGTCCTCGGGCCTCAGTGGGGTGAGGAGAGGTTGGGTTTCAGCAGGCTCTGCGAGCTCACCCCGGCCCTCCTCTCCGTCCGCGCCCCCCGTAGCTTCGCCACTGCTACTTAACGTCACCACCAGCGCGGTCATAACCATGGTGCGCCACTTGGGGTTACTCATGCACACCATGGGGTCCCGACGTTCCTTTATGTGGCTTGGCGCCTCGAGCAACGCGTCGGTCTCTTCGATGACGTTCTTCTCGAAGCCTGACCTTTCCCTCCAGCGCCTGCTCAAACCACGATTGCTGAAAGATCTCGTTGATCTCCTTTGCCGAGAGACCAAGATCAGCCTTCTCGGCGCGCATAAGCCGCTCCAACTCTCTGGTCTTCTTGTAACCAGCCCGCCAGCGCGTGGCCGAACGCTGCCGGTCCACCCCTTCCACCCAGTTGTGAACCAGCTGGGCTGGACTCTGAGGAAGAACATCCTCGTCCACTTGCATGTGGCTAAATCTAAGCGGTCTTTGACGTTTGATGGGGTATCCATCGCGTTAGCTCGCTGACAGGCGCCTCCACGTTTCGTTCGCTCTGGCTCATACCCAGGATGTACGTGAGAGTGCGTGCTCTAACTGCATACCATGTCTTCTAAACTAAACTCTGCGTGTTTCCTCCCTGTGTTATGTTGCTTCCCTTGCTGTTCTTGAACTTGGAACACGTTCATTACATAGCCGCGCAATGCTTCCAATCACTGTGCCCGTTGATTGGCAAGCATTCTTCAACGTTCCGTCTCACGCTGTTAATTGGGATCGAGTACCGCCAAAAATTCAAAAATGCCGGTGACACTTTCGTTGAATCGTCCCTCACCGTGTTGTATGCATGCCGTAGCTCGCAAAGGTATCAGTCCCGATGGTCCTTGCCCACGAACATAGCCAACATAGTTTTGATTGTTCTGTTGCAGCGTTCCACGGTCCTATCCTGAGGATAATAGGTGCCGTTGTTACATGCGTGATGTTAAATGTAGCTCAATTCTCATTCATTATCTTATTTTCATATCCTTTCTCGTTATCGGTTAGAAAGTACTCTGGCGTTCGCCATTTGTTCAAGACTAACTCGTTGAACGCCTACCACACCGCGTTGCTGCTGATTTTACGAACCGGTTCAATTTCTATGTATCTTGAAAATAAATTTGAAACCATCAGGTACTGGCATCCGCTCCTGAGCAATTCCATTTTATCCACCGCTACTACGTTCTCTACTTTATCGACGCATCACTTGCCCATCAGGCCTTGAGGGGGCTGCTGTGACGTTCCGTACGAATTTGATTACTCGTACACGTCATGGTAGCTGCCTGGCCAATGATACTCACGAGCGATTCTATCATATGTTTTCTCGAAGCTGGAATGGCCTGAGAGCAGTTCGTCATGCGCATCTCGCATGACGCATTCTCTCCATTCCTCTGGCACCACTAATTTCCAGTTCTCCTTTCTGTTCGTCGCCGGATCTAACAAATTATCCGTTTGATACACGAACAAAAGATCGTTCTCAACTTTCCAATTACCGAATTTACGTGGGAAGGTTTTAACCTTTTTCCGTCGTTCGTTGTATCCTCTGTCGTTTATCACACTCAACGGAGCCGCTCCTGTTTCGTCACCAAATGCACGCGATAGGGTATCGGGCACTTCATTGAGTTCGCCCTTCCTGTGGGTTATCGTGAAATCCTACTGTTGTAGTTCAATGTTCCATCTGGCAAACCGATTAATCGGATTTCTCAAATTCCTCAGCCACTGAAGCGCTGAGTGGTGGGTTATGACATGAAGTTCCATCCATTCGATGTATGGTCTCAGCTTTCGAACGGCCCATATGATTGCCAGACATTCTTCCCCCGTGTTTATATAGTTTCATTCTGAGGGCGTGAGCACGTGGCTGATAAACACGATCGGGTGTTTGCTATCCTCGTGCTCTGAGATAGCACTGCGCCCAACATGTAATTACTTGCATTGCACTGAGAGCTTTGGAAAATCCGGGAGGCACTTTCAACTTTCCATCGTTCTTTTCAAATCGCGCGTACCATCCAATCATGCCTAGAAATCTTCTCAGTTGTTTCACTTTTCAAGTTCCGGATACTCGAAAACCGGCGCGACTTTTGTCGGGTCTGGCCATTGTTTCGCGTCAAGCGAACATCCTAAGTATTTGACTTGCTTACAGCAAAACTCGCATTTCCCTCGGATCACTGTTAGATTTGCTCTCCGCACCTTTTTCAACACCCTCTCTAGCAAAAATAGGTGCTCCTCTAAACGTTTCTGTTGCGATGATCAAGTCATCCAACTAATCAAATTCCTGTGGCTCAAATTCCGGCCCAAAGAGGGAGTCGAGCAGTCGCTGGAAGGTCATCGGTGTGTTCTCAAGCCCAAAAGGCATCCTCTTGAATTGCCATAGACCCGTGTACTGCAAATTCCGTGTACTTGCGACTATTTTTCTCAAACTTCATTTGGTATTACGCCGATTTCGAATCGATTTTCGTGATGAATCACGCTCTCCGTGATTTATCTGAGATAATATCGATACTAGGGGTAAGATATGCGTCCGGTTTGATTACTTTATTTACATCTGGATAGTCTATGCAAATCGTGACGACCGGTCCCCTTCCTTGACAATGACTGGCAGGCTGCACCAATCACTGCCCGATTGTTCGATAACTCCTTGCTCAAACATTTTCTGCACTTCAGCTTTTGCAAACTCTTGCACCGCTGGTGACCGGACGCGATTGTGTACTGGCCACGTATATCCTCGGTACTTTCGACCGCACTGTCCCCACTTAATCAGTATTCCAGCAAGGGCATTCTGCTCCACGCAATTCACGGAACTGGTTCGTCTTCTCGACCTCAAAGTCGATTCTATCCTCATCAGAATTTGCTGCGTTTCCCGAATTGTCACCGATTTCTCATCCACTTGTTCTTTCGCGGCGTCTCCACGACTATTCGCCTTCGTCAACTGATTTTCTCAGTTTTCAAACTCCTCAACTGCTTCCGTCACCGCTGAAGTCTCCGTTCGTTCCAGGTTGGTATTATTCAGATCCTCCTTTCCCTCTCGGAAGCTTGCAGTCGGCTGACTCGTCCCATCTGTGATGGCGTGGAGCGCATGGGACTTTAACGCACTCCCGCCCTCCCCCTCTCCCCACCAGCCATTTGAGCCCATGGCACATGAAACACGAGTCATACTCGACTTCCGGTATTTTACATACCTGGCAATAAAACGACCACTGAACTTTCTTGGAAAAATTGCGCGAGTAGTGTCCAGTCTCGTTGCAATTGTAGCAGATGTTCATTCTGCAATCCGCTGTCCTGGGTCCTGGCTTCTGTCAGGAAAAGCACACTCCCACAAACGTGTTAACAGGTTGACGACCGCTTGCATTTTTCTACTCTTTGTGAGAACTCCTCGGTGCTAGTCGTCCCAAAAATCCCAAAAATTGCTAGGCCCAAAAATCCAATTTTCATGATCTGACGATTTTTCCTACATCAACGATTGAGTTGTTGAAATAGCTCTGGCTCACCGATATTTCATTGTTCACCGAATCTGGATCAGTATATACATATGTCATCAGTATACTGTGCCTTCTCTTCCACAAAATTAAGTTAATTCGGTCTTGAGGGTCTGGCAGTCTGTATGGCTTGGTTTGTTCGTTCGGTGGCACTACTGTTGTTCGGACTGGGTCCTGTTCTTGTTAATAGTTGATCACAAACTATATTTAGTGATCAATATAGATTAAAAAAAATTGTCATCGCATGTATCAGTCAGCGTGGCGTAGATTTTAATAATGAAAATAGAAAAAATATTATTTGAACGGCTTTACAAATATTCATTATTATATTTTTCACATATAGATCATCACCAATAATTTTGACGGTACTTTAACATGCATATTCTATCATCTTTTGACTTGCTTTATCAAATTAAAGAAAGGATCATCAAATTATTTAATATAGAAGCTGAGATATGGTCGGTAAAAAATCAAACGTTCATTTTGATCCTGAGCTTTCGACTTTTCATCGCGTCTTTTTCCCTACCCCCTCCACTGCCCGCCACTGACTCTGCACCGAGAGTGCTGCGTTTCAATGATTTCCACTAACCTTCCGCCCGACTATTAAGTATCAAGAACATTACTCACGTACATAATAATCAATACTTGAGTAAAACAACGTTCAAGCTACCAGAAATCGTTTCGATTTTTATTCTACTGCGTATACTTTCGCCGGAAAGTTACCTTATCTTTGAACCTCTATATCTCGGGATTCACGAATCAGATCTGAGTGAACAAGAACTCGGAATGAGCGTCTTTTTCTCTTCTATCATATGCAACTTCTAAATTTCGAATAGATAGAAAAACCGCGTTGCAGTTGCATTTTTTTTGAAGAAATTTTTTTCGAAAAATTTTCAAAAAATCATAAAAGTGGTTAAAATTGATAAAGTTGATATTTTTCTGTAGGGTATCGATATTTAGTATCTATAAGAGTACGTGAAAGAATTGGCAGGTTTCTGAGAGGCTCATAAAATACTCAATTACAGTTGTGAAAATTTTGAAACTGGCTAACTTCAAATATGGATTGTGGAAAAACTATCAGAGATATCAAGATGAATTTTTTTTTGTATTTTCATCACTGTATGAGGTACTTTGATTGATAATCTCATTATCGTAGGTATGATTTGAAAACTTGAAAAAAATCACAAAAAATGGCTTTTTTTTGGGGTAACTTTTCCCTTTCCACCTGTTTTGCAACAAAAATATTTAAGATTACTGTTTCGGAACACTTAATCCTCATGCAAAATTCCATAACGAAACTTCTTTTCCGATTGCATTTTACTCTAGGATTGATAGTTTCCATACTATCTTAAAAGTAAGAGAGAAAAATGTTCAATTTTTCAACATTTTTGAAAATGAAAATATGAATTATCCAAAATTTGACTTCTTTCCCAATTTTGAGAGTCCAAATAATCTTGTCCATATGTGAAAATGAAAAAATGGTGAGAACACAAATTATGCTGAATACTACAGAGATTATAAACAAAAATTGTTTGACACCAGAATCCTCCATCCGGATAGAGGAGCTACTCTATTAATTAAATATGTTTCAACCAGTTTGGCTATGTTCGCCCACTTATTTTTGACCTTTCAAGTTATGCGTACAAAGCTCTGTTCGATAGCTTGAAAATGGTCTCATACATTTTTTGGAGAAATTCCAATATCTCCGGCAATTAATTGTTTAAATCTGCAATATCAGAATCCCCTTCTTGTAAGTTTCAACATATTAGGTCCAAGATGAAGCTCACAGTGAGGATATCATGCCTTCGGGTCATCAATCTTTGGTCAGCCAAACTCTATAGATATGTTCCCTGACACTGGATCAAGCTACTGGTAGAGTTTGGATTTCCAGCGCTACCTTGTTATAGAGCTTTTTATGACTCTAGACTGAGGCAGCTAGATATAGATATACATATCTGGCTTGATCTGTCTAAATTCACACAATTTTCATAATTTCATCAAGGAAATGACGTATTTCACTTTGTTTGGTACTATGAACGAATATTAATTTATGGTTTCACTTATATGAATTGTACGTATAACTTGGAAGGTCAAAAATAAGTGGGTTAACATAGCCAAACTTGTTTGAAAATGTTTAATTACTAGAGTAGCCTATCCGGATGGAGGATTCTGGTGTCAAACAATTTTTTTATAATCTTTGTAGTATTCAGCATAATTTTCGTTTTCACCATTTCTTCATTTTCACATATAGACATATAGATATATTATTCACATATAGATATATTATTTGGGCTCTCAAAATTGGGAAAAAGTCAAATTTTAAATAACTCAGATTTTAAGTGCATGTACTAACTTCCACATACATGCACATAGAAATCTGAAAAAATTTTTGAGTATTCAGGGGATGGATACTGTAACGTTCACGTTCGTTTGTTTTGTGAACGCACTGACACGGTCGCCAGATGCTTAAAGCGCATCAAACTTCTCTGAAAAAGGCCCTTTGCATGTTCTTTAGATCCAGTGACTGTTGAATATCGATAAATTCGCGTTTCACTCTAATTTGTAATCCAAATTTCAAAATTCAAAATTCTATTTAAGTTGTATATGAATTTATTTTGGCCATAAGAAAATATAAATTTAATCAATTTAACCCGGCGCGAACTCAGGAAACCCTGTACTACGCTCACGACCGCACTCCTACCCGACACGATGCAGGTAGAACCTTGGACATTGTGCGTAACGACGCGATGCAGATGCGACCTTGATCATCGCTACACTCTCGAGTCATGAAATAAATACATTTAATTCGGCGATTATGCCCGACGAGCCTCAGGATCTTTGCACTACGCATATAGTCGCACTCCAACTCGACACTATGCAAGAAGGACCTTGACTATGGTGCGCAATTCGTGCGAGTGAGCCACGATCGCACTCTTATCCGACACTATGCAGATAAGACCTTGATCGCTACTACACTCCTTTGGCTTTGTTGATTTGAAACTAAAGTAAAATTTTCTATTGATTTTACATTGAAGATAATTGGAAAAACATATGTTACAGCAACAAAAATTAATTTATTTATTTGATGATTATTGTACATGTTCAAAGATTGAACATGTCGCACGACCCGAAAGTAACCATTAGACATAGTGAGCGAAGCTCGTGTATGTCACAGCGCGATGTGTTCGCTTCAGCGGCCGGCGCAATAATGACTGCGGAGCGGTGAATTGCTCCACTTATGTAGGGAATGGTCGTCTCGAGTTGTGCGACTTGTTCTACAAATCTTCCAGATGGTGTTGATTATTTATATATTTATCAAACAGTGTGCACATCATTGATACCTGTAGTATTGCACACTGTTTCGCTTTTTCGCATTCATTGATCAATTTGCAACAAAATTCGGTGAACAGCGCACTGACGGATTTCACACTGCCTAGCGCGTCATCTTGTTCGCGACTTTTAGAAATGGAAAAATGAGTTATATTACAATATCTCGACAGTGTGCACATCTCAATTAGTTGTAATTTTGCATACTGTTGCGATTTTTGCGATGTGAATAATTTTTCTCGGTCGAAAATCGCGAAAAACGTGTATTTTCACGGTTTTCATCAATATGATTCTTGTTCGCGATTTTGCGTCGAATTCGCTCGCGCATAATCGGAATACTTCAACGGATTGGATGAATCGACTTGTGAATTTTTGCACACTGTTTCGATTTTAATCGAAAATCATAAATAATCTCAATTTTATCAATATATACATCACGCCATATAACTACGCTAAATCAAATACTGGTATGACGTTTTATTTACTAACAAAAGCTTAGATCGATTACTTATCGGTCTCATTTTATCACAATACATATGCTAATGTTCATACTGTTTCGATTCCCGCAATTTTAAATAAATAATTACATTAATTAAACAAAAAAAGTAAACGTATATATATACTGTAACATTGCATTTTGCAATAATACAAAGTTAGCATGCTAAGATTCAAATTGGGGGGAAATAGACCATGCGAGCGTTCCAGGTCGGTTTGAAAACGGATTCTCAGTTAGAGAATTCAACACGTTTCGTCTTATTTTTTTTCGATTCACGCGCGTCAAGCGGAAGCTGCCAACGGCGCTCAGCTGAGCCGAGAGTAGAGGAGAGAGAACACGGCGCCATGATGGCTACGGGAGAAAGGCGGTTGAAGCTATCTCTACCAGGAAAAAACGAGAAGGATGTTGATGCGCTGGACTACGGGATCATGCACAGAAAATTCAAAGGACTTTTTACAATGCATCGGGGATACAGATGCATTGCCGAGAAACCGGCGAGGAGAAACTGCGTAGTAGCGGCCGGGTACGCGCGCGCGCGGATTGGTGCGGAGAGTGCGTAGCGGGCCAATGGGAGCGCGCGGCAACAGGGCCCAGTGCAAACGGCGGGCGAGCGCGGAGAGTGCGGCACTACTCTACCGAGCGTGCGAGCGAGCGGAAGCGAGTCCAAGGGAACAGCGACGTGCGGAGCCCGGACGACCCTCCTGACGAAGCGGCTACGAGGTGCAGCGGAGAGGATCGACGCTACTAGTTAGCGAGGTTGGTGGTTCTGCCCCGCGAGCGCGTACGGCTCGAGCAAGTTGTGACGCAGCGAGCGTGCAACGACTGGCTCTCGCGTCCAATGTGGCGCGCTGCCGTTAGCGTGACGAGTGACCGGCTCGGGCGAGTTGTCACCACGCGATCGCGAGTTTATCTTGACGCGGTTTGGTGTGATCTCGGGTTGTCTTGGCGCGGTTTAACTGGTTGTCTCGCGGTATATCTTGGCGCAGCCGACTTGTAACCGACGTATCTTGCATAGCGCATCCGAATGCGGTATACCTTTGTGCGCATGAACTGAATCGCGGTTTATCTTTATGTAGCCAAACATAAAGATAAACCGCGATCTTAGGGCGGGTATCTTTGGGTAGGCATGTTATTGTGCGCGAAGCCGAGCGCGGCACGTGGAACAAAGGCGCGATCGAACTCAGCGTCGAACCGACTGGTACGCGCGTATCAATAGGCGAGTATCGCGGGTATGACTTTCGGGATATCTTTTAATATTAGTTCAAATATGAGTCAATAAAATAATAATGTTTAGTGTAGTTTAGAGAGCGAGCGAGCCGTGTGAGAAAACAGTGTCCGTGTGCGTGTAAAGTTGAGCAGCACGTGGGTGAGTGCTGACTAACGGGGTATCTGGGGAAATTCGATGTATCTGTGGTACGTTTTTGCGAGCGAGGAAATCGGGTCGCGAGAATCTTTCTCGACGGCCGTGCAAGAGATACGGTTCGGGGTGAATGCGTAATTTGAGTGAATGTGTGGTTCGACAGTGTGACTGAGTGCGCGTGCTTGTAACGAACCGCGATCGAGTAACCGTGTTTGTCACATAATCTTAGAGAGCCAGACTCCAGGCTCACGGGGGGGCCTACCAAGTTGATAATGGTCGCTGTAGGCGTAGGACTTTCTACAAGTTGAACATGGACGCTGTGGAAATTAGGGACGCGTGCTGAACATGGTCGCCGCGGGTTTTCGGAACGAGCGAAGCAGTGGGCTGCACGCGAGTTTCTCTAGTTAGACGGAGCCGGTTCAGATTATCTTCTCATGCGAATTCGTATGGTGTGAACGAGTGTGTTAGCCTAAATGTTCGATTTCAATTCAATTAGTTTCACGGTGCGGAATCTCGGTTATCTTTGCTTCTTTTGTAGCAGGGTAGTCTTTCTAGTAGTTTCAATAAAGTTTCCTATTTATTCACAGAATAACTTGTCGTGTTGAGTCATTTGCGTACGTTTTCCCTATCTCCCCATTTCAGTGATTCCAAAGCAAAGGGCTGGAGCTCAAACCCACGGCCCCCCTGTCTCCAAAGTTCTTGAGTAGCTGAGCAGCCGGCAACATCGTCGAGGGCGAGGTGAGAAAAGGAGAGTCATCTCTGATACCCGCGGGTATCTGGCGCTCTCACCTGCGCTCCGAGAAGCGAGAGTTTTTGACAACCAAAGAAGGTTACAATACATATATACACCTATATATATAGACATATATACTCATGTCTTGGGGTTACAATACTTATCAATTTGTCAATGCAGAATTGCGAACAAAATTTTGACCATGCTCATTTGACGTGGAACGTCCCATATACATACGCATGCATCGTCCACTGACTCAGTCGATGTGCGTATATATTCCACCCCCACTCTGGTAGTGCGAGACCCTTAGACGCAAGCAGCCACGAGGCCTGGTGCTACACAAATTACATAGCTTGTGTGTGTTTACGACTGCAACGCATGCGCGTCGCACACACTTACGTTGGTAGCAACGACAGATAGGATTGTGGACATATCGACAGTCCTGACGAGCACTGGTGCGAACGAAACCGTGTGTGAACGTACAGGACATATACAAGATAAACTATTAACAATGACAGGACTCAGTCCAAACAACCGTAGTGCCACCGAACGCACAAACCAAGCCATACAGACTGCCAGACCCTGGAGACCCAATTTATTCGACTTTGGAAGTTCCTACGGAGTGGACAGTATGTATATTGATCCAGATTCGGTGAATAATGGAATATCGAGGACTCAGAGCAATTCCAACAACTCAGTCGTTGATGTAGGGAAAATCGTCCGATCATGGAAAATTGAGTTTTTGGGCTTAGTGTAAACGACTACCATCGAGGAGTTCCTACAAAGGGTAGAAATATGCATGCGACAAACACTACAAATAGAGTTCGTAGAAAGATTTTTGCGATTTAGCAAGCTTGTACGGAGTCGATCGCAGTTTCCAGCAGAGGCTGAGCTGGGAGGCGGAAGAAAGCACTCAATAGCCTAGAAAACTGGTGCAGGACTACATCATTTGCTTGATGACAATACAGAGCAAGATGCAACCCGCTTGGCCGATGTCACATTAACTCGACCTCCTATACGCAAATTCGTTACCAACGATACAGCGTCAGGTAAATTGTTAACGGATCACGGACGTCGAAACGTTCGTACGGGAGGCAAAAGGAGCGGAGTCTCTTATAAACGCAGAAACATACTTCCAACCATCCCCGCTGCCGTCTATAAGCCTCTTGCCAGAAACAGCCTTCCAAGTCAAGGAGCAGGAAATTTGAGAGGAAAGGACGGAATCGAACGTGATGGCCGTGGAAATGCCAAAGGTTCTACCGCTGATGGCAGAGATTACTTAATTGTTCGAAAATGTGATTGGAAAACAAATCAATGACTTGGAGAAACGTCTGAGAATGACATTGCCGTGGCGATCAGAAAGAAATTCGATTGGAAGCAAGACCTTAACCCCAGTGCCAAGAAAATGCGGGTGGCCCAAAAGTTCTGAGATTCAGAAGGACCAACGCATTGGCACCAGCTGGGAGGAGATCCTCCAGGACCAGGAAGGAACCCGATATGACCTTATCGGAAGAGACTCTGTCAATTGGTTTGACATCCCCTTTCAGAACTCCGGGCACTACATCAGTGATAACGATGGAGCAGCAACATCTCCGTGTTGACGGTAGTCTCCACCCGCAGCAACACCGCATCGAGCCTTGTATTGAGATTAAACCACCTCTACCAACGAAGACCCCACGTGAACGCCAATTGAGAGAGCGGAGTCACTTGAACGACAGGTGGCACGAGGAAACGAGCTTTGCCTCACGAAGAGGCCCCCCCAAATGCCACGAATCACGCACACACACACACACAACACAGAACCTCCTACCTGCCGAGCCAGAGCTGGAAGTGGTGACGACGGCGGGCTTCTGCTGGCGGCGTCCCGGGGTACCCGACGACGACCGGCGCGGAGTCAGGAGGCTCACCGGTAGCTGCCGAGGCTGCTGCCAGTGAAACACAAAGATATCGCACGGCCGAAGCACGCGGGCACGGGTGAAAGGAGTTGCGTGGGAACCTGGGGCAAACTCCAGAGGACAGGCACGGTCGAATTCGTGCTGTCCGGGCCACGCGGGAAATCCAACTGCCGGCGTGATGGCGCAACAAGTCGCTTCACACGCCGACGGTGCGAGCGCTCAATCGCGGTCGATACAGCGATCGATCGCACGTGCGCGGACTCAGCGCCAACTTCAGATAGCTGAGTCCCGAGAATTCTCCCTGATGAAAAATTCCCTAGTAACGGGAAAAGTGCCACGTCACGAATTCCCCCTCCCTTAAACTCTGGTTATCCCGCGGGAGAACCAGAGAAATAAAGGGAAGAAAAAACAAAATGGTGAACACGTCTTATAATTCAGAATGGATTTCGTGTTCCACAGGGTGTGGTCAGGAATGTCCTTCACTCCGTCCTGCCAACGCTGAGCACCCTGTGGCAATCGCTGTTGGATGTCTGGTCCATTGGAGACTTATCTGCAACTGGTTGGGCTGGAACTTCTCGACAGGTACACACACACACACACACACACACACACATTCATACTGCATACCGATGGCTCTACGTTAACTTTCGTAAAGGGTTTCAGTGCCTGTCGACGGCGACCTCCCTCGCGGACCCACATCAAATCTCGAGGACTCGAAGTGGCGGCGGAGGCTCCGGGCAGGGAACCGCATGTTTTACCGATTAACAACTTTTTATCGCCATTCTCTCCGGCAGTTTGACTAGTATGCGGAGCGGAATGGATCGAACAAAACTATCCCATGTAAGGTAAATATAAGAAAAAACGAGAATGTAACAAATTACTATTAAAGAAAAAAAAATCAAAAACAAAATCTCAATATTCACACTCTACGTGTCAAATCACGAGGTTGTTCCTTATGTATTATTTCGTGGAAAACCACATTATCACGAAATTTTGGAATCACGATGCCAATTCAAATGTATGGGCGTGGACTAATGGTCAAAGGGATACGCGGTCTTGCAAAATTGCTTCAAAGCACCAAGTGTTCGGTCGCAGTGTACCTACGCAACTGTGGCAAATCTTGCAGCCAAATCTATGTGTTATTTGAGTTTAACACTAGTGTTCTTATCTAAATAGAGTGTAAAAAAAATCAACAAAATAAAAATTAAAAATAAATAAAAGGTTAGTTAATGGTTTATGGGCGAATGGAGGGTTAGTGAATTCATGGCAAAATGTCCCTTATCAAAATAATCATAATTAGAAGAATAATTGGACACAGTTAGGAAGGAAACGTAGTATCGAATGGACAAGTTTCTTTATTGAGTCCTTACCACTAATACAAAATTTATCGAAACTATAAACAAACTGGCTAGCCAACTTGTGGCTCAGTATGCCCTTGGGCTTATCTCACTGGCCTAACTTTGGCCTATCAGTTCCGCATTCTGCGGTATAATCCTGTGGCCCTGATTGTGGGCTTTGGGGTGGTTTTCTTTTAGGGTGACCGTATGCTCCATCAGAAAACAAAAAACAATAGTATAAAAGGAAATTATAAAGTGATCAACAAAAGTAAGACTAAGAATAAAAGAAAATCTCCACCGATTGTGGGCTTTGGGGTGGTTTTCACCAAGGGTGAGCCCTACGCTCAATAAGAAAACAAAAAAGGACTATAAAAGAAAATTGTGAAGGTTGTAATCACAACAAACGATAAACAAAAAAAACCATAAAAGGGGAAAACTATTGATCAACTGGTGGAGAAAACTAAAGAATGCACCGATTGTGGTAACCACTAATTTGTGGCAAAAAGAACAAGAATCTCACTGATTGTGGTTACCACTGATTTGTGGCATAAAAAAAAAAACAAAATGAACATCTCCATTGTTGTGGTAACCACTGATGGGCGGCCTCACAGATCGTCGTCTTCCGGCACCTTGATGTCCACTGGAGTTGGAACGCCTTCCAGAGAGACTAGAAGTGCTGTCACCCTGCAGTGCGCGCCCAGCAAGTGTCGGAGGGGCTCTAGAGCGCGTGCCCAGGATGGATTGGCTGCAGCCCCAGAGTGCCCTAGTGGGGGGCGCTCGCCCTCCGGGACCGCCGGCAGCGGCACCGTTGTGGGCCAGCTCAAGCCTGGCAACACCACGCTGGCCTCGCGTGGATGGGCACCGTTGGGGAAGGAGGGGGAGTAGGCTCTTCA
Source organism: Aphelinus atriplicis (assembly GCA_020882685.1). Taxonomy (NCBI): domain Eukaryota; kingdom Metazoa; phylum Arthropoda; class Insecta; order Hymenoptera; family Aphelinidae; genus Aphelinus; species Aphelinus atriplicis. Next base: position 60,742,941 of record CM037075.1, on the reverse strand, counting down.
CTGCCTCGATCCGGTCTCTTTTCTTCTCCTCCTTGGTGCTCGCACGGCCTCCTTCACGGGGCTTGGCGTGCGGGCTGGGCCAGTCTTGGCTGGCTGGGGAGTCACGATTTCCACTCTCACGGCCGGTGCGGGCGCCGCCTTCTGGGGGCTCATCCGCGAAGATCTGGGTCGGGCTGGGGTTAGCGTGGCCCGGCGGTGGTGCTGTGCCTCCAAAGCGTTCTGGGTGTTGCGGGGCAGTCGTTCGACCGTGGTCTTCAGCATTTCAGATGCGCTAGGCAGCGCGGGTTCTCGTCAAACCCGGTCACAGCGGCAGTGGCGGTAAGTACATCCAGGCCCGCACTCGTGCGTACCAACTTGTAGTGCTCGGTGGGATGGTGCTGGCCTGTTGGTGGTCGCTTCGGGATGGCTCCACGACTGACCGCAGCAGACATGGCGCTGCTGATTTGCTCCACGGTATTGTTGGGGCGGGTAATGGTGGTTGCCCCGCTCATGGCCACCGTGGTAAGTGTAGGGTTAGCCTGGCTCGTGGCTGTGGTTTGGCTGCCAAGAGCAGCAGCCTCAGCATTTATTGCCACCGTTGTGGTGACCCTGGATGCCTCGGTCACTCCTGTGGCCACGTTGATGGGGCCCAGGGGTTTGGTCCGGGAGGCGCGATCCGCAGCTGCCGCTGCGGGATTCCGCCCACGCATCGCCTTTGCCGGATCCTTCGTGGCGTCCCTGGGCGCCTTGAGCGCCGCTAGGTGGTCTGCGACGATCCACCTCCCCAGGTCCTTCCGGTTCAATCGGCTGATTCCGCGAGTGCGGTTTTGCCCGGGAGCGTAGGGTGGGGGTGCCACGTGGTCCTCTTCTTCGGCGATGGCGCCCAAGGTTTCGATATCGATGGCCGGGAGTGACTCCAGAAAGTGGAGGGGCAGGCTAACGCTGCCCTCGAGCATTGGCGGACCCATGAGGATGCGCTCGAGCACGGAGGAAATATTCTCCATGAGTATTCCGCTCGGGGTGGTCGGCGGCACTGTCGAGGGGCGCTGGGCTGTTCCACCGCTTGCTTGGCCTCTCGCGCTTGGATCAACCGCGGGCTGACGTATCGGCCCCTGGCCTATCGGAAGGCTCGCTTGCTCCTCCTCGGAGCTCATTTTCACTTTCTGTTGCTTAAATAGTAATGGGGTTAGTTACATGTGAGTCAGTACTGGTAATCACGGGTTGAAGATCGCCGATGGGTACCACGGTAACCTTTCCAGTGGTTTCATCAGACGCTTGATTTTGTCGGCGTACGTCGTGGGGTCGCGTCACTTGATTTTCGGTATTCCCTCGATTTCTGTCCGCAGACATTTGGCGGGGCGGGGTTGCCTCTTGAAGTTAAGGAAGAATAGGGGCAGACCGGTCATTGTATGGACCGCAGAGATGTACGCGAACGCGAACTTATTGAGATGTTTGTCCCAATCTTTTGGTCCGTGCTGACGAATGCCTTTATCAGGGGCTTGAGCACACGGTTGACACGCTCAACCGGGTTTGCCTAGGCGTGATAGGGAGGCGTGGGGGTGATTTTTATTCCATAATCCACCAGAGCCTTGGTCACGATGTCAATCGCGAATTTTTTACCATTGCCTGAGAGGAAATAGAGTGGGCAGCCCCAACGGAAAATGACGAGCTCCTCAAGGGTTTGTAAGACATTTCTATCGGTCTTGGCCCGCAAGGGACGACACTCGATGTACCTCGTGAAGAAGTCTTGGATGACGGTGATGTATTCTGCGCTCTTGGAACTTTTGGGAAAGGGGCCCATCAGGTCGGCCGCTACCATGGACCATGGCTCTTCGATTTTCCGCTTGTCCATTAGTCCTGCGGGGCCTTGTTGGGAGGGCTTATGCTGTTGGCATTTAATGCACTTCCACACGTATTCGCGGACGTCGCGGTACATACCGGGTCAGGAAAATTCGTTTTCGAGGTGCTGGTATGTCTTATCCTTATTTCGCTCAAATCCAAAGAAAAAAATTAACAATGGAATGACTATAACGTTGATTGACTCTCAACGTGATCAGTAGGCAAAACCAAAAATTCCAAAACAAAATTTATTCGGAAGTCTCCCTGTATTCGATGAAATCCAAAAACTCAATTAACAAAGAAAAATTACGTAATAAAAATTACTAATACTCGAAGAAGTTTGTAGTACATTCGGAATAACACGAGTAAGAATGAGTATGTATGCGGGAACTGTATGTGTATGCATGTGAGTGAGTGTCACGTGCTGCCGAGCGCTTCCGAGATCACACGAATGTTTATGAACGTCGGCAAGGGCATCATAGGTTGGTGCTGCTTACACATTCATTCTTGTATTACAGTTCACACCTATCAATACACAGTCCTTAATTCTATATACTCCAGCATTGATTATTCACCCATTGTCTTCCCAGAGTATTCCTAATCCTTTAGGTACAGAGTACAACAATTGGCGACGAGGATTAACGGAGTGATTATAAAAAAAGAAAAGACGAACAATAATAATAATAACATTTGTGACAAAGTGTGAGCACGTGCATATGTTTAAGGTTAAGTGTGCATCGTGTTAGAATAATAACGATATTGAACAGTAGCAGCATTTGAAACATACTGCGAGTTAAACGAAGCTTGCGGTATTTAAATTACAGTGAAGTGCAATCAAGCTAGTGCAGTGGAAATACTATACACATGGTAGACAGTCGACCACGTGGGTTGGCGCTTATGCCTTATTCAATTCTCGCGTACGGTATAGACGTCGCGAAGTAAATAAAAAATATACAACTCGCAAGGCACAGGAAAAATACAGTTCACAATTTCAGAGAGAATTTCGTAATTTTAACAATAATTGAGACAGATGTGAACGGATATAGATACACGTTACATGAGGTTGAAAATCGGTGGTCTGTTTAGATATACGTGCTAATGACGGATGCTGATCCGAGAAAGTGGATTTACAAAGAGAAAAAGTCAGCGCTAGTCGATTATGTAAATAAGAACATAACTTTTGAGGAAGTACTAGATCTGTTGGGCGTAGAGGAATTAAGGAAAATTATTGTAAAATCTCATGGCGTGAAAGAGGTTCCAATTTTGAAATCGACTGACATAAAACAGCAAAGTGAAATCGTGGAAAGTAACAATACAACAGAAAATCAGGAGCAGAACGACCAGCACAGTGACGACGAATATTCATCGCTGGACAATACAAGCTCAGAAGGTTGCGGTTCGGAAGCAACTGATACAGACGAAATGGAGGGAGACAAGTGGACTTACTACCCAAAGAGAGAGGACTGGGAGTCTTATATAGAAAGATTAGAACTGCACTTCGAAATAAAAGAAATTACAGAAGATACAAGTAAAGTAGCACATTTGTTGACAAAAATCGGTCCTGAAATGTATAAAACAGTCCGAGATCTTTGCTCACCAAATAAACCAAGAGATAAATCGTATGCAGACTTAGTATCATTAATAAAGAGTCATTATTGTCCAAAACGAAGTGAAGCAATGGAACGCTGCAAATTCCAACAGGCAAAACAGGCGCCCACCGAAACTATATCCAACTACGTGGCGAGACTCAAGGAATTATCTCTTCATTGTAACTTCGAAAACGTAAACAACGCACTAAGGGACCAACTGGTCTGTGGTGTGGCTGAGCACGGGGCTAGGGTAGCCTTGTTTAGCGAGGAAAAGCTAACTTATGAAAAGGCTCTTCATATAGCAACTACCAGGGAGTCAGCGCTACGCAACGCAGCCCGAACGGAGAAGACATCACTACTCACAGCAGAGGCATCAATCAATCACATCGATTCTAACAAGCGAGCGTACGGTAACAAAAATTTTGCGAAAAATTACGGTAAAGATGGAAAGCCTAATGTGGAATTACAATTTGGTATTAATAAAAAGTACATATGTTTCGGTTGCGGAAAAATTAACAATCATTATTTGGCAAATTGTAGGATGAGAAATGTTACATGTCATGCTTGCAATGGAAAAGGTCACATAGAGAAAATGTGCTTCAAAAAGTACGGTAAAGATATTGTTATAAAAAATTGTTTGTCAAATCCTGTAGTAAATGATAAAAGCAAAAATAAGAATGCAGTAAATTTTGTAGATAATAACGAACTTGAGGAAAGTGCCGATCATGACTGCGATGAAAGTTACGAATCAGATTTCAATCATATAAAATTAGATTTGTCAAATGAGAATAACAATTCAATTTTTTTTCATACTAAGGCTGACCCGTGGTACGAAAACATTGAAATTTTGGGTAAGAATATAAACATGCAAATAGACACAGGTGCATACGTTGCCGCTATGTCAGAGAAAGATAAGCTGAAATATTTTCCTAACATGCAATTATCTAGGTGTGACCACGATCTTACAACCTATAATAAAGTAAAATTACAGCCACTGGGTATAATGAAAGATATTTCAGTGAAATTCCGAAATAGGGAACGGACATTAGACTTGTTCATCATGAAGGGTGAAGGCCCAATACTAATGGGACGTAATTGGCTTAAAGCATTTGATTTGTGGCCCTTGAAATTACCTGAAATGACGGATTCAAAAAATTCTGATCTAAATTACATAAAAGGTGGAATGAAAGAAAAATTTATAGCTCAATTTCCAGATTTATTTTCAGATAAACAAGGTTGTTATACTGGGCGGAAAATAAAGTTAGTTTTTAAAGAAAACGTAAAACCTATACATCAGAAACCTTATCATGTACCATTTGCACTAACTAGCAAAATATCAGAAGAAATTAAACGCTTAGTACAAGCAGGTAATTTGACACAGGTTTCATGTAGCGAGTGGGCAACGCCCATTATTCCAGTTTTGAAACAAAATGGGCAAGTTCGAATTTGTGGAAATTTTAAAGTAACTGTTAATCCACAGCTAGTGGTAAAAAGACATCCAATCCCTATTAAGGAAAAAATTTTCAAAACTCTACAAATAGGAAGAGAATGGTCACAGATAGATCTGAAGCATGCATTTATGCAATTTTTAGTCGATGAGGAGTCTCGTGAAGCTTTGACTATTATTACGCAAGAAGGGCTGTTCAGGTACACAAAATTACCAGAAGGTATTGCTTCCAGCCCAGCTGAATGCCAGGATATTTTAGAGGAAATTTTACGAGGAATTCCTCACACTGAAGTGTATATTGATAACATCTATTGTACAGGCGAAACACCCGAACAGCATATAGACATACTGACAAAAATTTTTCATAGATTGGAGAAAGCTGGGTTACGAGTAAATGTTGACAAATGTGACTTCTTTAAACATGAAATTGAGATTCTAGGGTTTTTGATAGATCAATCAGGATTGAAACCTACACCTTCTAAAATTAAAGCGGTGCAAGACGCACCTGAGCCTGTTAATGTTAAGGAATTGAAAGCTTTTCTCGGTTTACTAACTTTCTATGAAAGATTTTTGCCAGATAGAATTGAACATATAAAACCATTGTACGATCTAGCGAACAGTTCAGAATGGAAATGGACAGGTGAATGTGTGAAAGCGTTTAATTGGTTGAAGGAACAAATAACGTCTGATCGAGTGTTAACTTTATATGATCCAAATGTACAATTGGTATTAGCTTGTGATGCGAGTCATTACGGGCTCTCTGCGGTATTATCACACCGATTCGCAGACGGAACTGAGCGACCGATCGCGTTTGCCTCAAAAATGATACCAAAAAACGAGTTGCATAGGGCCATTCTGGACAAGGAGGCAGGAGCAATTGTTTTTGGGTTTCGCAAATTTTATCAATATGTATATGGAGCAGACGTAATATTAAAAACAGATCATGAACCGTTGAAATTCATTTTTGGGTCAAATAAGAATTTATCTATCATGATACAGAGCAGGTTAATACGATGGTCATATTTTTTGTCAGGATTTACGTATAAAATTGAAATTGTCAGATCTCGAGCGAACGGGAATTGCGACGCGCTTTCGCGACTTCCAATAGCAGACTCTACTCCCGTGTTCGAGACTGAATTTACAAGTATGATGTATATTGAAGAGGCACTTCAAACGTTGGACTTTAAACGTGTTGCTGTAGAGACAGCGAAAGATACTAGCTTACGCCATGTTATTACTTACCTACAAACGGGCTGGCCGGACGATAAAGAGAAATTAAATAACGTAGAGAAAAATCTGTACGGTAAAAGATTAGAACTAACAATTGAGAAAAATTGCCTCCTCTGGGGTTTCAGAGTAGTAATACCGGAATCATTGCGAGAGGAAGTCTTAAGCGAATTACATGCATCTCATATGGGAGAAATCAAAATGAAGCAATTGTCAAGGAATTATTTTTGGTGGCCTAACTTGGGGGAAAGTATTTCAAACATAACCAGTACATGTAGAATTTGTCTAGAAGCCAGAGAAAATACAAAAAAAATTCCACTGACACCTTGGCAATGGCCTAGTCAACCGTGGAGCAGAATTCATACGGACTTGCTGGGCCCTTTCCATGGATGTATGTTTTTGCTAATATTGGACGCACACAGCAAATGGGTAGAAATTTTCAACATGAAAACGAATACGCAGTCAAATAGATTAATCAAAGCATTTAATTCTGTGTTCAGTAGACATGGTTTACCACATCTTGTAATCAGTGACAACGGGCGACAGTACACGAGCGATGAGTTTCGTGTATTTCTGAGAAAATATAAAATCAACCATTCGTTTACTCCTCCTTATTGCCCAGCTACTAATGGTGCTGCGGAGAATTTTGTAAAAACTTTCAAAACAAAAGTCGATAAGATTATGAAAGATGGTAAATCGTTAGAAGAGGCCGTGGACTTATTTTTGTTCGACTATAGAAGCACCCCACATTGTACTACAGGTAGATCGCCAGCTTGGTTATTATACAAAAGAGAGCTACGCACTCGTTTCGATTTATTGAAGCCTAATGTAACCTCAGATGTTGAGTTGAAGCAACACAAACAAGTAGTAAACGTGGACGGTAAAAGAAAATGTGATTTAGCCCCTGACGACAAAGTTTTTGCCAAGGATGCTAGAACAGGTTCGAGAGGTAGATCCGAAGCTACAGTGTTAAGGCAAAATTCGCCTTCTACGTATACTGTTCAATTTGATGATGGCGCGATATCAAAGAAACATGCTAACCAGTTAGTTAAAACTAAACTAAGCAAAAGTCGTATAAGGGGGGAAAAAACTCCTGGCAGTGCTCCACTGATGAAACCGACCGTGCGAAAGTCACTCAGACTAATGAATAGACCTAAGAATTAATTAATCTAGATGTTAGCAGTTGCACATGCTACTGATAGATTATAGATAATACTAATTTTTATAAGGGGGGAATTGTAGTACATTCGGAATAACACGAGTAAGAATGAGTATGTATGCGGGAACTGTATGTGTATGCCTGTGAGTGAGTGTCACGTGCTGCCGAGCGCTTCCGAGATCACACGAATGTTTATGAACGTCGGCAAGGGCATCATAGGTTGGTGCTGCTTACACATTCATTCTTGTATTACAGTTCACACCTATCAATACACAGTCCTTAATTCTACATACTCAAGCATTGATTATTCACCCATTGTCTTCCCAGAGTATTCCTAATGCTTTAGTTACTGTGTACAACAAAGTCAATTCAGAAAACTAAAGAAAAAAAACATTTCATTAATACACTAATAATTAGTGGCATTGAATAATATTTGGAATGCTCCACGTAAATTGGTGGTTAGTTATTGACCCAAAATCTTTTGTTTGTTGTGAGCCTTTTGGATACTATTCGTGCTATTATTTTTAACCACTTATTCATCAAGGATTACTCTATGTTATATTCACAATACTATAGCTAGGAACAAATATTCTATCGAATCTTAATTGAAAATACTATATTTCCCCAAGTTATTCTTGTGATACACCTATAACCGAAATGATGAATAAGCGTGAAGCGAGAGAAAAATACTAGAGAGAAAAAGTATACAATTATACTTTATCACCGCCGTATTTATTATTAAATACTTATTATACTGGCCATAGGGCCTAGAGCATGATAACAATTAATAGAATTGCGCGCACGAGATGGTGAGGCTCGTGTGCGCGGGAGTAGGATCTTGAGCGGGAACAGTGTGGCAAATAAAAACTACGATGGTTCTGACGAACACAAAGTTTATTTAATTCTAGAGGGAGAAGTTACACATGAGGGCAACGAGCCCTGGGTCGCGTCTCGCGGGCCGGAGCGAGAGAGAGCGTGAACGCGTGTTGGCCGGGAGAGAGAGAGATGGCGATTGGACGGCACTTACTCGGCGGTGCTCCGGCGCTAGGCGGTCCTTGTCCTCGACTCGGCCTCGGCGTGCGGTGGCGAAACGGGTGACGTGGGGGATCGGTCCGCAGGTATCCTCGGGGTCGCGATTGCCCGGGCGGTCTCGTGGTTTCGAGGGCTCGTGGTATCGCGCACGAGGGCCGGCAATAAACTAACTACTTCCGCCGCGCGCTCGGCCGGCCGAGCTCACTTCGGCCGTCTTCGGCTGACGTCACGCGGCGCGCGGATTCAATCTCGTTCGCGACGCGGTCTCTCTCTCTTACGTTGTCGGCAGCGCTGGCTCTCTCGCTGGACGCTGAAACATGACTAATATTTACAAATAATACACTATTATAGAGAGGGATATCACAGGGCCTGACAATGTAATTGTCCGCCCGTGACACCCCTCCCCCAGGCGCGGTATAGCCGGTTGGCGTACCGCTCCGATACGTTCATCTCTCTCAGTGTATCATAGATTGGGATGAATTTAAGGGATTTCAGCACGTTCTCATGCGTGCTATTTTGTGTAAATGAATCAAACTCACATTTCCATTGAATTATCTTATTTATTTAAATCTAGAAAAATGTAAATGTGATTGCTATCAAAATAAAAACAAATGTAAGGAAGAGAGGCTAAAGATAAATACTTTTGTGGGGTATTTGGGTCATAACGGGCCAATTGTTCCACGCTCTCTCTGGTCTTAACCTAGTGACTTATTGGCTAACGAGCCTGTCGCTACCAAAAACAATACTTTCGGTTTCACGCCGCTTAGTCAATTTTACATTAATTGCGTGGTACTTTTGCTTATTGCTAGTTAATGAAATGCATCCGTCCACTCTTCACTCACAGCCTACGCCTATTTTACAGTGTTTGTGGCTAATTTCGGTTACATTCCAATCTAAATCACAGCGCAGTAATATGATTGTTTGGCTTAGGGCCTTGTACATGGTTTCTGGACTAGTTTGTCCTTTTCATCAAAATCGAGATTTTACAACTATATTACGGCTCAGGGCCTGATTAATTTTGAATTTAGTATAAAAGAAAGAAGAAAAAAAAGAAAAAAGAAAGAAACGAAAAAAGAAAAATATATATGGCTCAATGCCTAATCTATTCCATTATGGTAATCTCAACCACGTAAACGGCTTTAGAGCCTGGCGATTTATAAGAACGTAACAAAACTAGATTGTGGCTTAGTGCCTGACTATTTTATAAAGTAAACGAAAGGAAAAACAATTTTATGGCCTAGTGCCTACGATTTTAAAGAACAAAAAGTAAAACTTCTGGCTTAGGGCCTGGCGATTTCGCCGATCAACGAGTTTGTATAAAGGGAAGACAAAAATATAAGTACGGAATAAACAAAACGGCGTCGTGACGGCTTAGCGCCTGGCGATCTTCGGCGGCGACGTAGCGACAGCTTCAGGGCCTGGCGATTTTCGGCGGCGGCGCAGCGACGGCTTCCGAGCCTGGCGACGCCTGGTGGGGGGAGAGCGAGGACTAGCGCCTCTTGTAGAGGTCCCTGGCCTTAGGTTTTGGCTTCATCACGTAGTGGTAGTCCGCGTTGGGGCAGTCCTCGTCCTTCTCCACCTCAAACATCCCGCAGGTTCTGCATCGCCGTACGCCGGTCCGTTGGTTTGGGTGGGGGTGGGTGAGGCGACGCTCGTGGCGCTCCCGCCTTTCCTCGGCAAATATCGCATTGCGGTTGCGAACTCCCGCTGCTGCGGTTAGCCGCTTCTCCGTTGCCTCCAGCTCCTTCTCCTCCTTCTCGACGAGGTCCCTTTGTCGGCGTACCTCCGCCAGGCGCTCCTCGCGCTCCTTCGTCGCTGCCTCCAGTTCGGCCTTCCTGGCCTCGACTCTAGCCTTTGCCTCTCTCACCGCGGCCAGCTTGTCCGCCTGCTCCTTGGCCGCTTGTCGCATCCTCTCCGCATTCTCTCTGGACTCCTGGATATTACGGAGGGCGCGGCAGCTCAGTTGTTGCGCCGTGCGCAGGTCGAGCAGTTCCTGGACGTAGCCGACCTCCTCGGTCCGCACTGCTGGGCCGAATCGCCGCTCGACCTCCGCGTACTCCAGGACAGCGTTGGCGACGGCGGCCTCATAAGTCGCCTTTGCCACGCGTATTTTCTTGACGCTGGAAGCGCTTGAGGACCTCCTCGGAGCCGAGAGGGCGTTGAGGTGGGCGTGCTCGCTGGGGCCTGGCTGAGACGGCGTTAGAGCCTGTCGGGCCGGGCTGGTTTGCGGTGGCTGGCGTCGGGTCCCGGGGTGGCATTGGTGATGAGCCTGGCGTTTCCGCCCCCGGGATCCTAGGCATGCGGGGAGGCCTCTTTTCCGAGCCTGCCGCCGCTCGTGTCGCCTGGAGTTTCAGCGACTCCGCGCCTTCCACCTGCGTCTCCGCAGGATCCTGGTGCTGCAGACGGACGCGCTCCAGCCTCTGCTGCAGGGTCGAGGCTGTCGTCTCGCGGCCGGCGACTACCGTCACCACTGAGTCCCGGTCGCTCTCGTCGTCCTCGCTGGTGAGGCCCTCCAGGGTTTGGGGGGGAATGTCGAAATACCGGACGAACTCCCCGGCAACCAGGTCGTAGCGGTTGCCGTCTTGGTCCTGGAGGATCTGCTCCCAACTGACGTTGTTGGGCGAATCATTCGTCGGCTCCATGGCAGTGGCTGCAGGGACAAAAACACGGTTGCTCAGTCACGGTATTCCATTCTGGTCATTCTTAGGTATTCGTTTTCGTCCGGGCGGACCTGGTTCGTGTCGTCATGACTGCTTCAGTGTTTAGCTCATACTGATTCTTAGAACCTTTGGGCCGCCCGCACCTTTTCGCATCATCCGGCGCCTCCGAGTCGCGAGTGGCTACGTCGTGGGCCTGCGCAGCATCTATTCCGGCGCTAGCCTCGTCAGGCTCGCGTTGGTCGGTGCTTGCGGCAGCTTCGGTGCGTTTCGGGTCAGGCTCCGTCTCGACCATACGTGTCTTTCTGGGACGACCGCGTCTTTTACTGGGGGCCTGGGTTCCCGCAACTAAACCGGCGTCGGTGCCTTGATCAGGGGCTCCGTCGTCTGCTCCGTTGGTCGGTTCCTCAGGCTCGGTTACCTCGCCTCTCTGCGGTTTTAAAAATCTGACGTGTGTTATCCCGTCGTCTTTCCCAGACGCGTCCTGTAGTCGGTAGGTGTTTGAGCCGACCTGCTCAACGACCGTATAATCGCGGTTGAAACTCGGTGCCAGTTTCGCTGAAACTCCGGCTGCGGCGGACGATAAGACGTGATTCGCCTTGAGAACTTTGTCTCCGACAGCGAATTGGACGTCGCGATGTTTTGCGTTAAAGTATTGAGCGTTACGCTCTTGCGCGAGCTCGGAATTGTGCGCTGCGATATCCCGCGCATCCTCCAGCGTCGCTAGGCGCTTGGTGTACTCTACCCTTTCCGTCCCTTCCTCCTCGAGGTCAGCCTCTAAATCTTCTTTTCGACGGAGGCTATCGGGCGGGGTAGGATTGCGTCCGAAGTTGAGAAACGCGGGCGACGCCTGGGTGGCTTCATTGGTAGCATTATTGTATGCATACGTCAGCTCATCCAGGTTTTCGTCCCACCGCTTGTGTTCCTCGATATAGCATTTCAGGGACGTTTTGAAGGTCCGATTGACTCGCTCGACCGGGTTGGCCTGGGGGTGGTAGGTCGGCGTCAGATAATGTTTTATCCCAGCCGATTCCAGGTACGAGTCAACCACCTTGTTCTTAAATGGCGTGCCATGGTCGCTAAGGAACACTACGGGGGCGCCCCAGCGCAGCACGACGTTCTTTTTCAGCGCCGTAAGCACTGCTTGAGCGTTGGCCTTCCGTAGCGGTATGCACTCAATGAACCTAGTGAATATGTCCATGAAGATGAGCACGTACTCAAATCCGTGTGCGCTCCTTGGAAACGGGCCCATGATATCCGCGGCCACCGTATGCCATGGCCTGAGCCTTTTTCTCGTACCCATGAGTCCGGCAGGCGCTCGCTGTTCCACCTTCATTTGCTGACAGACATTACAGTCTTGGACGTACTTTTTGCTGTCCTTGTTCATCGTTGGCCAGAAGTAATATCGCGCTAGTCTTTGGAAGGTTTTATATCTCCCAAAGTGACCTGCTGTGGGCCTGTCATGGCATTCCTGCAGGGCCGCTAGCCGCTTTTCTTCCGGCAGGACGAGTTTCCATACGTCCTCGTCCTCGATGACCTCGTCAAAATGGTGGATCGCACTGTAATGGTATAGCTTGTTTCCCACGATACGGTAGAGGGGAAACTCCTTGGGCCGTTCCAGGACCTGTTTGAACCTGTCGAGGTACCATGGGTCGGTTGTCTCCGGCAGGTCGATTGCTGCTACTGGTACTTCGTCATCAGTCTCGTACATTCGAGACAGTGCGTCAGACACGACGTTCTCTGCCCCCTTACGGTACTCGACTTCAAACTCGTGGTCCTGTAGCTCCAGAGACCAGCGTATCAGGCGTCCGGCGGTGTGTTTGTGGGTCTGCAGGTACTTCAGGCTGTGGTGGTCGGTCACGACTTTGAATTGATATCCTTCCACGTACATTCTGAATTTCCTGATGGCCCAGACTACCGCTAGGCACTCTCGTTCTGTAACGCTGTAGTTTCGCTCTGCAGAAGATAGTACTCTGCTAGCGAATTCCAACGGTCGTTCTTCGCCGTCGATTATTTGGTAGATAACTGCCCCCACCCCAGTGTCGCTAGCATCGGTCTGGATGACGAATTGATGCTCATATGAGGGTCGGTTAAGTACAGGGGCCGTTGCTAGTAAGCATTTTATCATTTGAAACGCGCGGCTCTGCTCTTCCTCCCACGCATAACTCACGGATTCGGAGGTCAAGCGTGTTAGTGGTTCGGCAATCGTGGCGAAGTCTTTTAAGAATTTTCGGTACCACGATGCCATACCAAGGAACCTTTGCAGTGCCTTACGTTTGGTTGGTGTAGGGTAATCCATGATGGTCTTAATCTTTTCAGGATCGGGCCTGAAGCCGTCCCGATTGACCAATACACCAAGGTATTTAACCTCAGATTTGCAGAAATGACTTTTATCCCAATTGATAATAAGTCCTGCTTTTAAAATTTTCTGCAGCACGTGCTCTAGCCAGTGCAAGTGCTCCTCGAAACTTTCAGTCACGATGATGATGTCGTCGAGGTAGGCGAACGCGTAAGGCTCGAGTTCAGGCCCAATGAGGCTGTCGATTAATTCCTGAAACGTCGCGGGCCCGCCGACTACCCCGTACGGCATTCGCGTGAACTGAAACAGACCTAAGCCTGGTACCGTAAAGGCCGTCAAATGTTTCGAGTTCGCTGCCATTTTAATCTGGTGGTAGGCACTTTTCAAGTCGATGGTCGATATGTATTTTGCCCCTTTCAGCTTCCGTAGGATCGAATCCATTCTAGGAAGCGGGTAGGCGCTCGGACGTGTTACTGCATTGACTTTTCTATAGTCGATGCACATCCGATATTCGCCGTTGGACTTCTTGACCATGACAACTGGACTTGACCAGCTGCTGTTGGAAGGCTCGATCACTCCCTCGCTTAGCAGGTCCTTGCACTGTCGGTGCATCTCTTCTTCCAGGACTTTGGACACGGGGTAGTACTTCTGTTTGATAGGCTTGCACGACTGTATTTCGATCTCATGCTCGATGAGGTCAGTGCAGCCTATCTTTTTGCCGTTGGCAAAACGGTACTTCCCGATGAGAGTCGCGAGCTCTCTGTCCTCCATCTCGGTTAGATCTGCGATGCCGATAGATGCAAGGTGCGGTGTGCTAGCGGATAGTGCCGCTAGTTCGATGGGGATGGGATCAGGATCGCCTACTATGGACATCTCCTTGTTCCATGGGTCCAGCTTCGCGTTGAACATCTGGGTGAAATCGGATCCGAGTAAAATGTCATACTGGCATCGCTCGAGGATCAGGATTGGCATGTCGTGCACTACATTGCCTATCCTGATCGGCAGCACCAGTTGTGCCATGATCCTGGCTGGATCACCTGCGGCTTGCTTTGCCAGCGGTCCAGTGTACTCGTGAATTTCCGCCCCGATTTTCGTCGCGATCTGCAGTCCCATGGGGCCCATGAAAGTCCGTGACGCTCCTGGGTCGTCCATTCCTCGCATCGTATAACCACCCACGTTCACCCTGTTGATCCAGAAGCGTCCGTGAGGTGGCAGCGGTCTTGAGAGATCGTTGGGCATGATCGCTCCCTCCTCGGTAGCCGTGTACAGTAGGGGTCCAACGACAGTCCCTTCAGGGTACATGGGTTCAGTCTCCGAGGTTTCAGCGATGTGACAGGGAGCAACAGCAATATCCTTTAGGCTGTGCTCCCCTGGCCGTTTCCCGGAGCGTAGTGTTTTCCACACTCGGGGCACTTACGGACCGTATACCCTTTCCAGGCGCAATTCCAGCAATGTTTGCTGTTATCCGGGCCTGGTGGCTTATCCTTGTTTCGCTCGTCCTTCGGCGGTAGCGGTGTTATCAGAACGCTGCTCCGAGGACTCGGTTTTCGTTTGGAGCCCGCGGACTTCGACGTTTGTGTGGCAGGACCTGGCTGCGGGGCTGAGTCGGCTGGGCTGGTAGGGCCTGTCGCTTTCAGCCTCTTTTCTAGGTCGCTGATCTGTCGTCCCACCACTCTTCCGACCAACTCAATGATCTCATTCATCGAGGGTGCAGCTTTTTGTATTTCCACAGCAGCCACATTCGGTTTGGGTAGCACCTTTTCTCCCCCGCATGCGTCAGTTTCTTCGAACGCAGTCTCCGGTAGAAGGCTCATTGCCGGCGGTGGCGGTGGTTGGTAATACTTTTCAGCGTGGAGTAGGTACTCCGCCTCCCTTGCCTGGCGTACTAACGTGTCGACGTCCGCGATGGTTTCGCGTTTGATCTGTCGCTGTATCGCCGGTAGTAAGTTGGCGTACAGGAGGTCGATCTGTTGCTGCAAGGGCCACGCAGGTTCGAACTTGCTCATTATCGTCATGAGGCAAATAATGTAGTCCCTCACCGGTTCGCTAGGGTGCTGAGTCCTTTTCTCCGCCTCACGACTCAGTCGCTGTTGAAAATTACGGTCAACACCGTAAATGAGGCGTGCCGAGTTGCAAAAGTCTTGCCAGCTTTGCCATCGATGCTACGTCTGGCGGTACCAGTGCAACGCCACCCCTGACAGTAATTCCGTCATTCCATTAATCAGCTCCGTGTCTGACAGGTTGGATGACCTGTTGCACTCCTCTACCCGTTGCAGGAACTCCTCGATACTGGTCGTCTTTGCTTGGCCCGAGAATCCTATTTTCCAGGACCTGACGATTTTCCCTACATCTATGATCGAGTTGTTCAGCTGAGTACGGCGTCCCGCTGTTCCATTGTTAGCCGACTCTCGCCCAGTATACGTACTGTGCGCCCCCCTCCCCCAGGTTGGGTAAATCGGGTCTTGAGGGCCTGGCAGCAAGTACTGGTTGTTTTGCGTCGTCGCTGTCGGGAGTGCTGTCTGAACTGGTTCATTTTTGCGATAATAATTTATATCGTAGGTGTCCTGCATGTTGACTCTCCTTGCGGGTGTCGTCTCGTTTTGTGTCGAGTTCGCTAGCGCATCGGGGTTCGAGTTTGTGCTTGTCAGCACCGTCGATATATCCGGGTGTCCGTCTGCCGGTGCTTCGTTGCGGGTTTGCGCGTTCTGCATCCTCGTGCTACTTATGAGTTTGCGTTCTTTTAAGAGCTCGTCTCTTACCCTCTCGCATTCCCGCCGAGCTTCCTGTAGTTTTGTCATTTCTGCGACTAACCTCCTGTCTATCCATTCGCTAGTCCCGTCCGGGTACGTTACGTGTACCTGTTCTTGTTCTCTTGCGGTCGGTCTAATCGGCGCTGAGGTTGTCGTAGTTGTGGGTGCGTGTGTGCTAGCGGTCTCTGTTATGATTTTATCCTGGAGCGTTACGGGGATGTTAGTTGCGTCTGTTAACAGGAATCCTGAGGGGTCCGCGATTGTTGGGTTTAGCGTTAGATGTGTGCTGTTCGCTGTGATCTCAGTTTCCGCTAATGTCGTACGCTCTAACCTACTTCGCTGTATGCGGGCTGCCGTTTCGTTCAACGTCGTGGGGCAGAAGTTTCCCAGGTACTGCGTATATTCAATTAGCAGGTTTTCCCTGTGTTCGAACAACTCTTGGTCTGTCGCCACTTCTGGACGCTCTATGAAGTCTGCCATCTCGTAGTCCCCATTTAGCCGTCGCATTAGTTTAATTATATTCGCGCCTGCTGAATTGCTCATTTGCAGATCCAGTTTTTTCATCGCATCCTCTAGCTCCAAATCTGATAAATTCTCCAACCATTTCGTCAGGTCGATGGTGTGATCCGATGCCATCTTGCTTGTGGATGGATGTGTACGCTACGACTACTTATTAATTATCGCAAATTTGGATGACGCTCCGTAATCTTTCACGCTATGCACTCTCTCACACACTCACACTCAGTCTCTTGGTTACAGACGGGAAATGCCGAAGTTCGGCGCTTGCGCTAATATCGACTAGATATTATAATATCGCACTTATTCTAAAATTATTGCAGTCTCGAAGTTTAAGTCAGTCTTTATTATTACTTGTAATGTTTGGAACGTCAGTTCCCGGAGGAGATTTTATTTCGTCAGAAACAATTGTAAAGTCTTCTTTTCAAAAAAAACAAATAAGCAAACTCCAAACAAGAATTTACTTCGTTAGAGATGATTTGAATTTTTCTCTTAAAAATAACCACTCGAAAGAGATTTTACGATCGACGTGAACGTCCCCAAAATTGACGAGGTGCTCCTCAAAATCAATCTTTTTCCGTAAAAAGAAATTCCATTAATTGTGAAAAATGAGAATCTCGTTCTTCATCAAAATTTTATTTTGAAGAGGAAGCTGATCCTGGGAAACTTTATTTCATTCCAAACGCAGGCCCGTAATCCTGGAGAAAAAAGAATCGATTTTCAAAAAGTCTTATTTCACTATGATAATTTCAATTTTCGGGACAAACGGTCAATCTTTAAAACAAAACAAAATTTTTCGTTAAGGAGATTTTAAATTTACTAAAGAAGAAACAATTTTCAACAAAACATTTTATTTCGTCAGGAAAAGTATCGTAAGGAGAAAAGAAAATGACAATTTTATTGTAAAGCAGTTTTTGAAGAAAAGAAAAATTTTATCCTCGGGGAAACAGTCGTTTCTGAGAAAATTTTATCTCATTTGACAAAGCTTTCAATTTTGGTATAAACAGAAAAAAAGATTTGGTTTTTGAAGTGTTTATTCCGCTAGAAAAGAAAATTTTTGAAATTGTGAAAAAAAACTAATTTTCGAAAAAAAGAAATTTTTCTAGGGAAGAAAAGTTCAATTATTTTTAATAAAGCTTATTTTATTGTAAAAGACGAAAAAGAAAATTATTATATTCCGAAGGGGTGTTTAAATTCACTTCGAAACTGCATGAGTTCATGCCTGCCCTCGCTTGAGTATTAGCTGACCTATATTCCCATATGTAGGTCACTCGTCAGCACATATGGTCACATATAGTCTGTTCGCATAAGGTCTGCTCGCTCGCTAGTTCGCTCGATGTATTTAGGCTGGGGCGTATGCGCACTGCTTCGCTGCGGCGGTCGATGTTTTTAGGACGGCGCGCATATATGCTCGCCTCGTGGTCGGCGCGGACTCGCGGTTGAGCGGGGGGAATATGGTTACAGATATATATGTATATGTGTATGTATGTATCTCGCTCGCTGTTAATATCGGGATATTACTCGGCGCTATGATTCTTCGTTGTCGCCTCTTCCTGTCAGAGGTTACTTCGCTTCGATGATTCTCCAGCGAATTTCTCGCTCGTATCTTCTCGCGGTTAATTGCCTCAGCGCCATGCGCTGCCGTTGCTACGCTGGGCGCTGTCGGTTAGCAAGAGGCGGAGAATAAAAGATGGCCGCCGAATTTTTGGGGGGAAACGAATTCACCTGTTGCGCTTCTCGCTTGGGAATTTTATCAATTACTTTGCCACACTATTCCAGCACCACGATTGCTGGGCGCCAGTTATCACCGCCGTATTTATTATTAAATACTTATTATACTGGCCATAGGGCCTAGAGCATGATAACAATTAATAGGATTGCGCGCACGAGATGGTGAGGCTCGTGTGCGCGGGAGTAGGATCTTGAGCGGGAACAGTGTGGCAAATAAAAACTACGATGGTTCTGACGAACATAAAGTTTATTTAATTCTAGGGGGAGAAGTTACACATGAGGGCAACGAGCCCTGGGTCGCGTCTCGCGGGCCGGAGCGAGAGAGAGCGTGAACGCGTGTTGGCCGGGAGAGAGAGAGATGCCGATCGGACGGCACTTACTCGGCGGTGCTCCGGCGCTAGGCGGTCCTTGTCCTCGACTCGGCCTCGGCGTGCGGTGGCGAAACGGGTGACGTGGGGGATCGGTCCGCAGGTATCCTCGGGGTCGCGATTGCCCGGGCGGTCTCGTGGTTTCGAGGGCTCGTGGTATCGCGCACGAGGGCCGGCAATAAACTAACTACTTCCGCCGCGCGCTCGGCCGGCCGAGCTCACTTCGGCCGTCTTCGGCTGACGTCACGCGGCGCGCGGATTCAATCTCGTTCGCGACGCGGTCTCTCTCTCTTACGTTGTCGGCAGCGCTGGCTCTGTCGCTGGACGCTGAAACATGACTAATATTTACAAATAATACACTATTATAGAGAGGGATATCACAGGGCCTGACAATGTAATTGTCCGCCCGTGACAACTTTATATATGGATATACTTTATTTATATTATTTATATATGAAAAACCAAAATTTATTTGTAGTGGGAGTCGCACTTATGCCGTAAAGCTCCATACATTCCCAGTTAAGTGCAATTATTTATTTCCACTTGCAGCTGTGGTTCAAGCTGCCACAAGATCTTCTATCCGTATCGGCAAAAAAAACGAAATTTCAAAGAAAATAATATTATTGCTATTATATGCGAAATCATAATTGAATGTTAACGTTAATGGGAATATTCTAAATCACTATATCGTGAAAGAGAAATAACAAAAAAGAATTACTCTGCACTTTGCAGAAACTAGTAGAAAATACTCAATAAATTTCAAAATATTATTATAATAGTAAAATGTAAGATGTATAAATAATTACTATAGGAGTAAGAAGAAATTCCATCTCAAATAGTACTATATAGTATTGAGTGAGTAAACGATACTATTAAAGTAATTAAAAAAAACCGCTGCCAAGTGCCTCAGCCTCAGTATGCTTTCTCAAAGTATTGCAATTGAACCTCAACTTGCATTAATCACCACTCTTTGAGAAAGCAAAATAAACCTCTAACTCACTTCCTCCACTCCATAGTAACGGTTGCTAAGGACGTAAACAACGGTTGCTATGGTAAATATCTGAGTTTCGGTGTTCTTACTTCTTAGTCGTCAACGGTTCCGAAAATGGACCTCTAACTGACTTTTCCCACTCTATAGTAACGATTAATAAAGACGTAAACAACGGTTCCTATGGTGAATGTCGGAGCTTCAAAGTTCTTACTTCTTAGTCATCAACTATTCCGAAAATGAACCTCTAACTCATTTCCTCCACTCCATAGTAACAGTTGCTATGGTAAATATCCGAGCTCCGATGTTCTCACTTCTTAGTCATCAAGAGTTTCGAAAATGGACCTCTAACTGACTTTTCCCACTCCTTAGTAACGGTCGCTATGGTAAATGTCCGAGCTTCGATGTTCTTACTTCTTAGTCATCAACAGTTCCGAAAATGGACCTCCAACTGACTTTTCCCACTCCATAGTAACGGTTGCTAAGGACGTAAACAACGGTCGCTATGGTAAATGTCGGAGCTTCGATGTTATTACTTCTTAGTCATCAACAGTTCCGAAAATGGACCTCCAACTGACTTTTCCCACTCTATAGTAACGATCAATAAAGACGTAAACAACGGTTCCTATGGTGAATGTCGAAGCTTGGTTGTTCTTACTTCTTAATCATCAAGTATTTAAATCTAGTACATTTTCCGAGCTTTTATATTTTACACAATTTGAGCCTTTAGCTCTCTCTTTTCGAGTCTTATAACTCACACACTCTTTGTGCCTTCAGCTCTTTTTTCTAGTCTTAAATCTCACACACTCATTTGAGCCTTCAGCTCTCTTTTCGAGTCCTATAAGTCACACTTTTTGAGCCTTTAGCTCTCTTTTGAGCCTCTAAGCTTTGAGCTTCAACACTATAAACAAACACGAAAATAAATTATATTTCAATACAAAACTACAATAGGAATTACTGCTTCTGCTGTCTAATCTATCCGTAACACAGTATTTGGTGAATCATTATGTGATCTTCAATAAAAATTAATTACAATTCACACTCATCTAGAATAGTTTGAGCTGAACTGTGAATAGTGCATTGTATTTGTATGTTGATATATTAATTTTAATAAATTTCTATTGAAAGAGAAGAATGCATTTGGGCATAAGTATATCATCATCGCATATTTATGAAATTGTTAATGCTTGTTTTTGACGGCTTATTGAAACTATATCCACCTCTGACACGCTAACAAATCATTTTAGATGAAGACTATAATATTATGATTATATTTTGAATCTGCCAAACTTCAATTTGAATTGTTTTCATTAGTTTTCCAACATTTTCTTCCGTGTTCATATAAAATTGAATGATCATAATAACTTTCTTTTTTTCAATGCAATTACAGTAAGTATTGATTCAATTTTCAATGAACTTTATACAAATGACGAGTATAAGCTCATTCTCGAATATCCGACCAAGTACGATGGCGCGCCTGTAGATGGCGAGGCGCGGAGTCGCACGCGTATAAGATATAGTGCAGTGCTCTCTTGCAAGAGAGTCGGCGCTCTATCGTCTATAAAAAAGGGAGCTTGACAATATGCAATTCGCCCATTCGCGGTTGTTCGCAGATCATCTCAGTCTCCTATTTGGTCATTCCATACTGGAGCACACTTTTTTGAAGCATATGCGGTGATCCTAAAGTAATATTGGCTGGTAAACAAAAGTACATCGAGACATATGGGCTCAAGTTGTACGTCAAAATCAGTCTGTGGCCCAGTGCTCATCTGTATTTGCTGCGACTTATCATACACCCTCTCTGAAAACTATTGGGTTGTCTCCGGAAAATGACTCTAAATGATATGATTCATGTGTGGAAATCTGAAAAGTATGGCTTCATATTTTTATTCATGAAGATGTTAAAAAATTTGCATTTTTCTCTTTTAATTTTGAGATTGTATAAAAACTATCAATCCTAGAGTAAAATGGAAAAGGAAAAAATATTTCCTTATAAAATTTTGCATGACGATTAGGTATTCCGAAACATTAATCTCGGATATTGTTGTTGCAAAATAGTTATAAACGAAATAATGACACCTAAAAACAAGCCATTTTTGTGTTCTTTTACAAGTTTCCAAATCATAGCTACGATTATGAGATTTCAATTCAGAGTACCTTATACAGTAATGAAAATATAAAAAAATTTCATCTCGATATCTCTGATACTTTTCGCACAATCTATTTGTTAAGTAAGCCAATTTCAAAATATTGTTAAATTTTACAATTGTAATTCAGTCTTTCATGAACGTCTCTGAAACCTGCCAATTTTTTCACGTACTTTCATAGATACAAACTGTTGGGATGAATGCGCGTGCTCGCGCACACATCCTCACCGTCGAGGGTCGAGTCCGCCGGGTATCGCGTGATCCTATGTAGGAGCTCGCTGATTGGCTAATTGATATCACGCCAGCGGACCCGGCCGCCGACGGTGGAATTAGACTGCGCGACGCCGACCGGTCAGTTACGCAATAGCGCCCGCCGAGCAAGCCACGCTACCGGCTTCGCTCGTCGCACCCCGCGTTCGCGCTGATTCCCTCCAAAGATTCTTATCAATTTATCAGACCATTAATTTTGTCTGCACGACTCGCGCCCGCGACACTCTTTGCCACATTTGTAATCAACACACCTAATAAACTATACAGTGACATCAACATTCTCGCATTCGACTCGCCCCACCAAAATTGCTTCCACTGCCCCAACACCGTCACCGAGAGAAGCTTTCTCTGCTCCGACCTAGTGCGATCCCAACTTCGCCAAACATTTTTGGTAGCAGAGCGTGGTTCGGTGACCGCGAGAGTGAGTGAGTGAAAGTGTCCGGCGGAAGAAAATCAACGAGCACGTGCGGCGGCCATCTTAAGAACACCGGCCGGCGCATACGCAGTTGGCAACAGCCGACACGCAGCGACTTGTTGAGCTTGCGCGGCTCGCCAAGTCCGGGGAATCAGCGGAGCGGCAACGCGAGGCTCGCCAGGAGGCGAGCTGCGGGCGCAGGAGAGGAAGCTCAACGGCAAGGGAGTCTACGGGAGGATCCCCTGTTGGTCTTCGCGCCATCAGGCGCCGCAGGGGACCTGGACATCAGGCGACGCCCGGGGTCGGCGCCGAGCATCGTCATAGTTGGAGTAGGGGACGGAAAAGCCGCGACAATCGGTCGCGGCGGGTGAGTCGTCACCACGTTTTGGCGCGCGGCGCCATTTCTTCGTAAACTCGGGCGCGCGCCGTCGCGCGACTCAACGCGCCCCCCTCCCCTCTCCCCGCCGGCGCGGCCTCGCGAGCTGCTCCCGTTCCTCCCGCCAGCCGCGCAAACGACTCGCGCTCAGGCGAGTTTCCCTCTCCCCACGCCGCTCTCACACTCGCGCTTGGCGAGTCACGCGGCCGAGCAACTTCGCTTTCCGCTGGGTGAGCCGCTTGCATTCGGCAAGTCGCGCAGCCCAACATCGTACGCACACACACACAAGTTGGCACCGGCTCGTGTTTTCACGCGTATCCAGCCACAGTTGTCCCATCGCGCACGGCTCGTATTCGGCGAGCCGCGCAGCCCACTCGGCGAGCCTTCGCCACCATCGCCTGCCCGCGCCCCCGCGCGCACCCAGGCAAGTTCGGCTCACGCACGGCTCGCTTAAAGCGAGTCGCAAGGCACCGGCCCGCGTCCCCACGCGTGCCAAATGGCATCTCGACTCTCGCACCTGCGGCTCGCTAACCGTGAGGCGCACGACACTTCGCGTCGACTCGACCAGCTGACGGCTGCCGGCCCGCGATTCCCCGCGCGTCCCGCAGTCGCCCAGCCTTGCTACGGGACTCGCACCAACGAGTCACTCGGCGCCTCGCGCCACAGCCCTACCAGCCACAGCTCCCGACCCTCGCGCAGCGACGCAGTCCGGCCCGCGGTCGTCGATCGGAGTTCGCACTCGCAAGCCAATCGGCGCCCCGCCCCACAGTCGCCGCATTGCCGGCTCGTGCTTCCACGCGACTCAGCGCTTTGGCACTTTGACAGACCAACCGTGGCCCTCGCTGTTGGTTTCGGACTTGGTTGTTATCTTGGTCCTTTCTTTCTTTGGTTTTTCTCCCTCGTGGATTTTGGTTAATTTTGCTTCTCGTTTTTGATTATTGGTTGTTTTATACATCCGTGCATCCACGCCACATCCCAAATTGCTGGTGGTGGCTATTGATCTGGGTTTTTTTTCGTCATCGTTACTACTGGAGGTTCTTGATTCAACACTTTCCGTTATTCAACACGTTTCGTTATTCAACACTTTTCGTTCCTTTCTTTTGGTTTTATGCACCTGCCCGAGAGTGCATTCATGAATCAACCTATTTTTTTGTTGGCAATTCTTCTTTGGCGTGTTCCTCGTAATCATCATGTTTTCTTTGGACAAACTAAAGGAAAGCTTCGAACGGCAAGCGCGGCATTTTGGATATGTTCGCAACTCCATAGTCAACGCAAAAAAGACTTGCGCAGAGGCTGATCGGTCGCCCACATATGTAAAGAGTAAACTGAACCAACTTCAGGATTACTGGCGACAAATTGCAGATCGCCATGAATTCTTTTGGGCGCATCAGGACCAAGTGCTCGCAGCCTTTCCCAAAACCGACTATTTCAGTAAAGATCAGTATTTAGAAATAGAGGATATTGTGGCCCAGGCCTCAGCTGAATTGTCGTCGTGGCTCCCACCTCCTGAACCCCCAACTCCGATGGAGCAAGTTGAACACGCCGATCAAAATGGAGCAAGTTTGCCCGCCTCATCCACATTGGCCTCTCTCGAAAGGCTCTTGTCGAGCCAGGCGTTTCAAACACAATACATCTTGCGCGCGGCCACTGAGATCCAAGCCATCCCAGCGCTTGCAATTCCCAATTTTTCTGGAAACTTTTCCGATTGGGAATCCTTCAAATATCGCTTTGAGGCGGCGGTGATCAACAAAGCATCATACTCCGATGGTTTAAAATTACAATACTTATTGGATGCAGTACAGGGATCTGCAGCGGATATGCTTCGTGGAGCAAAACCCGAGGCAACGAATTTTAAGCCATCGTGGGACAAGCTTTGCCGTCGGTACGACAATCCGAAACGGAGGCTGACAGCTCACATGCTTGCGATGATCAATCTCAAACCTATCACTCACAAATCGGCTAGTCAGTTAAATGACTTGCTTGACACAGCCAATGCGTCAATTCAAGGTTTCACAGATCTTCAGTGTGCAGTTGAACACTGGGTTATCTGGTTTGTCCATTGCATTGTAAATAAACTTGATCCAATCACCCGGGAGGCTTGGGAAATGAGCCAACTCTCTCGAGACGGTTTTCCTAAATACGATGATTTGCGAACGTTTATCGAAAATCGAATTTATGCATTAGACACTTCAGCGGCTCATATTTCTTCGCAGCCCAAGTCTAGTCCCCTTTCGCCGAATCACACCTCGAAACCTCGCAACTCAAATTCAAGCTCGTCAGGAAAACCCGTCTCAGTGAATGTGGCCAATACGCCAGCGCCAAGCGCAGACGCTAGCACAAATTGTTCGTGTTGCGCAAAGCAACCGCATCCACTTCACTTATGTCCCACGTTCAAATCTTGGAATCAAAAGCGACGGTTTGATTTCATTAAACAAAATCAGCTGTGCCTCAATTGTTTGCGAGCCGGGCACAACGCTGATCGATGCTCATCTAAATTTCGGTGCAAGCAATGCAAACGAAATCATCATTCCTTGTTGCATATCAATGCGTCTCCTGAGACACGCTCGCCACAGGACGCTTCGTCGTCAGCTCATCACGGTTCAACCGAAACTACAAACCCTAGCACAACAACAAATTTGAAATCGGCCGTCGGCCAATATACATCATTGGTGAGTCGTTCAGGTTTGTTGGCAACGGCCCGAATTGTCGTGCATTCGCCTTCAGGGCAATCGCTGGAAATTCGAGCCTTGAACGTTCATTTATTTCGGATCGAGTCGTGCAAACGCTGTCGCTGGAAACGCGTAGGGTGTCTCAGGACGTATGTTTTCTGGGAGGCAAATCGCGCCTCACGGTCACGTGCGAAGCAAGAGCCACTATCGGATCGAAACTAAGATCCGATTTCAATCTCGTGGTGCATGCTCTAGTCTTGCCAGAACTCACGCGAGTTTTACCCGCACATCGAATTGAAAATCGACAGTGGCCTCATATTGCCCATCTCACTTTAGCTGACCCGGAATTTACCGAACCGCAGAAAGTTGACTGCGTTCTGGCAGCCGATGTCTATTCAGATATCATGACTCCGGGCCTCAGGAAGGGACCAACAAATACTCCTCTTGCTCAAAACACTGTGTTCGGCTGGATTTTGACAGGCGCCACAGGCACTCCAATCGATCATTTTGACTCGTCCAACATGTTTCATGTCACAGTCGACACCTCACTTGCAACACAACTCCAACGCTTCTGGGAGGTTGAAGAGGTGCCGTGTAACGCGAAGAATGAATCCATCGAAGATCGCTACTGTGAAAAGTACTTCACATCGACCGTATCTCGCTCGTCCGACGGACGACTCATAGTGCGACTGCCCTTTACACAGTCTATCGATCTACCTACACTTTCAGACTCACGAAGCGTTGCGGTGGCCTGTCTGCTCCGGTCGGAACGCCGGCGACTGCGAGACCCTGCCATGAATGCGGCGTACTGCAAATTCATGCACGAGTACGAAGTATTGGGCCATATGGATCGCATCGCCGCTGAGGACATCCCAGAATCAGCTGTCTACCTACCACATCACGCCGTCTTCAAGAAGGAGTCTAACAAAATCCGTGTAGTCTTCAACGCCTCGCAGAAATACGGTAATGGTTATTGTATCAATGATTTCTTACTCGCTGGTCCAAAGCTACAAACTGACATCGCAATCGTTCTTACGCGATGGAGAAATTTCCGCTTCGTATTCACCACGGATATTGTAAAAATGTATCGGCAAATTTTAGTCCATCAAGATGACCGCAAATGGCAAAGCATAGTTTGGCGAGATGATAATTCGCAAACAATTTGCGATTTCCTGCTACGCACAGTCACCTATGGCACCAAGTGCGCCCCGTTTCTCGCGATTCGTTGTCTAATCTATTTAGCTGAAATCTATAAGGACAAGTTTCCCCTCGCATCGTTGATTTTGACTATGCTGTCGTACATCGACGACTCGTTTGGAGGCGCTGACACATTGGAAGAAGCGGTACGAGCTCGTGACCAGCTAATCGCACTCTTAGCGGATGCGCAAATTTTTCTCGGAAAATGGGCCGCCAATCATTCTCAACTACTGCAGGGGTTGTTTGTCGCTGGGGAAACAGAGATCGCCGTTGATCTTGACGATGTCGTTTCCACGCTAGGCATTCGCTGGATGCCGGTTTCGGATGCCTTCTCGTTCAAAGTTGATTTGCCCATTTCGCCAGTTGTCGTAACGAAGCGCTCAATGCTTTCAGAAGTTGCTAAATTATTCGACCCGTTGGGATGGTTGTCGCCATTTTTAGTTCAATGCAAAATCATTCTTCGCAAAGCTTGGCTGCAGCAACTCGAGTGGGACACTCCGGTCGACGCTGATCTGCTCAGGGAGTGGCACGATCTGCGCTCGCAAATGCCACAGCTGACTGAGATCTCGATCCCTCGATGGACAAATTTGACAGGTTCCACCGAATGGTCACTGCATGGCTTTGGTGATGCATCCGAGAAGGCATATTCTGCAGCGGTGTATCTCGTCATCCCTGGTCAGATTGCACATTTACTAATGTCAAAAAATAAAGTCGCCCCAGCTAAAACACTGTCGATACCGAGACTGGAGCTGTGTGCGGCTGTGTTGCTCGTCCGCCTCATTGTTTACTTGAAATCGTTTCTACTCCACAAGCCCGCATCGATCTTCTGTTGGTCTGATTCCAAGGTGGTGCTCGATTGGCTCGCCAGTCCGCCAGCACGCTGGCAAACGTTTGTCGCCAACCGTGTGAGCACGATCGTGCGTTCATTACCTGAGGTGACATGGGCTCCAACCCTTGATAACCCGGCGGATCTCGCAACCCGGGGGGTGACCGTGGCGGATCTAAAAGTGGCAAATCTGTGGTGGCATGGACCAGAGTGGCTCATTCAGAGCAAGTCGGCTTGGCCTCCTCAAGGCGATATCAAACCGTCAGAACAATTGGAAATAAAAGCGTTCACCGTTTTACAATCGGAGCCTGTCTCACACCTGAATGAATCACTTCTTAAGCACTCATCCTTTGCCAAAATAATTCGCATCGTCGCTTACACATTGCGCTGGAAACGCAATGTGAAGTTGGAAAAATCCGAACGTCGCACGTCGTTCCTGAGTGCGATGGAACTTCGATTGGCCGAAGTAGCATTGTTCAGGTTCATTCAGTCCACCCATTATCGACAGGAGCTCGAAAATGTAGAACAAAGTCAACCGTTGCGCAGCAAGAGCCATCTTCGTCGGCTTGCTCCTTTCGTCTGCCCAGAAGGCTTGTTGCGAGTCGGAGGCCGTCTCCACAACGCGCCTGTGCCGTATCACGAGGCGCATCCGATTATTCTGCCAGCGAACAGCCTGTTCACCAGGCGTATGGTCGAGCAACTCCATAGAGTTACCCTGCATGGAGGCGTCCAAGTAATGTTAAGTCATCTGCATCAAAAGTTTTGGATCCCCAGGATCACGCGCACAGTGCAAGGAGTTTGTCGTCGATGCATACGCTGCTTGCGTCACGCGGCCCGGCCCGCAACACAACAAATGGCTCCGCTGCCTGAGGTTCGAGTCACGCCCGCCATGGCCTTCCAAGCCACCGGTATTGACTATGCTGGTCCAATCTCAGTGTTGTCTACTCGAGCGCGAGGCTCCAAAACCACGAAAGGCTATTTCGCAATTTTCATATGCATGTTCTCCCGTGGGATTCACATCGAAATCGTATCAGACTTGACAACAGACGCTTTTCTTGCGGCGTTCCGCCGATTCGTTTCTCGTCGAGGCCACTGTGCGGACGTGTACAGCGACAATGGGCGAAATTTCACCGGAGCGAGCAAAGAGCTCCGACTTATGTTTAACCAAGCTTCATCGTTCTCGCAAGAAGTTGCGTCGTTGCTCGCCAACGACAAAGTTTCGTGGCATTTTTCACCGCCTCGAGCGCCTCACTTTGGCGGACTTTGGGAGCGAGCAGTGCGCAGCTTCAAACACCATTTATATCGAGTCATTGGCGACTCCACGCTTACGTCGGAAGAGCTCAGGACGCTCTCCACCCAAGTCGAAGCTTGTTTGAATTCGAGACCAATTTGCCCTCAGTCATCAGAGGGCACTGACTTGGTAGCGCTCACTCCCGCTCATTTCCTCATCGGCCGCTCAATCTCGGCCGTCGCCGAACCTTTCGACAAAGACCTTACTCAAAAAACAAATTCCAGGTGGAAATTAATACAAAGGATGCGCAACGACTTTTGGCTCCGCTGGAGAAGCGAGGTACTACACCAGTATCAGCAGCGTGGAAAATGGCTCAACAACCAACGACAAATGGCTATCAACGACATGGTGCTCGTTACCGACGAGCTCACGCCACCCACAAAATGGCCTCTAGGTCGAGTCACGGCGGTGTACCCTGGGAAAGACGGCCTGGTCCGGGCTGTAGACGTCAAATCGGCAACTTCTCAATATCGGCGAGCTCTCAACAAGCTCGTAGTGCTGCCCACAGAGCCTGATGACCCCCCTGAGGACCAAAGCCATCCAGATATCTCCGACGCTCAAGACACACAAGATCAACCATAGTCGTTAAGCCGCGTACTTCGCCACTCTATCTGCACTACTTTCCTCGCTCGCATACTGTCGTCAAAATCCATAAAGTCAATTTCGGTGTAACATTCAGAGGCAACATATTTGTTAATCACTAGTCAATCAATTTAGTCAATCCATACTGAGTCAATTCTAGTTAGTCAATTTAATCTTGTTAACTTTTTCGTAAGTCCTCAAATAAAGTCATAAACATAGCAGCCTGCAAGGCATTTAGTGCGCTCGACTCATAGAGCATTTAGTTTTTAGTTTGCAAGTCACTTGCCAATTACCGTATACCTCTTGGTATACATCTATCTCTTAAGACGTTTTCAGCTGTACCTTCATGTTTTCTAGTAAATGCGTTTTAGTCTTGAGAGTATCAAACCTTTCTGAAGAAATGTACAAATTTCTGGCGAGTAAAGAATAGTTCTCTGGAGACATGGGTTCAGAATCCAAGCTACCAAAGTATCGAGATCAATTCACTTCTCGGCAAGATCATAATTGTCCTCTAGTGGAATTTTTCAGACTTCAAGATTCGTTTCAAAATATGATATTCGATTTCATAACACTATATCAGATCCTGAAATAAAAAGAAAGATAGTTACTCTTTGCAGCTAATTTTTTCATCTTAACATTGACCAATCGAAATAACATAGTGTAGTTGTTGTATAAGTGTTTCAAACACGAATTATTAAAAAATTTAGAATCCAAACTACGAGAGTACAGAGATCAATTCATATACTTGGCTTATACACAAAATGGACGAGAGACGAGAATGCCAACTTCAGTTTAATTCTGTCATAAAGTGATTCTACAAAACTCGTTCGAAAACCTATAAGTTAACTATGTCTGACACGATACAAATAAAAGTTTGAAATGAGTAACAAGAATGGTATTCCAAAAAACCTTGAAAGACTTGAATACCAATTCCTATAGTACAGTTTGGCTGTACAAGCTGACGTTGTTGTGCAGTTACAAGCACAGGGAGAGCATTATTTGTCTCAACATTAACCAAAGATTTATTTGATAGAGGTGTGGGAGAATGTACTGAAGCTGCGTTTGCATCCACAGCATTATTAAACACATATTTGCAGCATATCTATCAACAGGCTAACGTTGCTGAGCATCAAACGATTGAATGCACCAATAAATGGAATTAATTGACTCTTTCAGATGAATGAAGAAACTCATTATATATTCTTAACTAATTCTTATATATTTATTTTAGATTTTCTTTCCTGTTATTTGTCTATTGAGATTGGAGAATGGAATTACTTTCTCGTGTCGTTCGAATATTAGCATGAGTGTCCGATCGGTTTAAAAGTACTTTATTCACTGTGATTCAAATTATGACAAGCAATACTGATTACAGTAATGAAGCATTGAGAAACCGTTCTTTTTGTTTCCATTTATTGGATTCTATTGCTCACTCGCCGGCAATGTCTTTCCGCAGTTTTTTTATGTACTTTGATACCACAGATTGTGATAAAAGTTGTGGACTGTGATAATGTATTTCGATCATGGATTGCGATTAAATATTCATGTAGATGATGATTTACTGCATCAATTTAATATCTCCTCAGTCTGGTCATTCATTTGCAAACGAATTTATTTCCATCAACACTATATTTTGATGTGTTCGATGTTTTATAACATAATTAGACTAATTTTCCATGTTCTTGTGGAATTTATGATCTAAATAAGAGGCGGAAACCTAATCAATAAATTATATGCCATTCTAAGATAAGAGACGACAGCAACTTTGAACATCAATCCAATATTTGATTAGATTGGCCCTTAGTGATCGTATCTCACATGATTTATCAATTATGGAGTATATTTGAGGCAGTTTAACTTTGGAAATTGAAAATGATTGATCGAAGAGATCTTAATAATTACTGACTTTAGATCCGGGTAGCAGACGACGGAACCCACCCTGGGGCATTGAAATTACTTTTAGTGAATACTTGAGAAAATTCATTTCTTTAAGTGATAAACCCATTAATTCTTATTTATAGTTTCACTATTTGTCAGTTTTTTCTGCTCATCATGAACTGCAAAAAGACATTGCCGGCGAGTGAGCGATAGAATGCAAAAAATGGGAACGAAAAGAACGGTTTCTCAATGCTTCATTACTGCAATCAGTATTGCTTGTTATAATTTTAATCACAGTGAACAATGTATTTTTGAACCTATTGGTCACTCATGCTAATATTTGAATGCCACGAGAAAGAAATTTTATTCTTCAATCTCCATAGACAAATGATCAGTAAAGAAAATCTAAAGTAAATATATAATAATGAGTAAGTTCCTTTATTCATCTGAAAGAGTCAATTAATTCCATTTATTGACTCTTCATTCGTAAAATATAAGTATTACGTATAGTAAATCTATGTCAGACCTTTTCATTATATTTATAGGTTTGTCAAGCGACCAATTTGATTGACAGTTTTGGGAACGAATGAATATTCATAGGATGCTCTTAAATGACTCACAGATCCCTTTTCGCACATTCATCTTTCGTTCGGTGCATTTTTGAATTACCGCTGTACATAAGTGTAAGTTCGGGTATTTTACATGCTATGTATATTTTCTCCGCGAGCGCTACGCGACGCGACCTTACAATATATTAAGCACGCCCGCCGCATCTTGAACAATTCCTACGTAACATACAAATTATAATATTCCGCACGAAAAACGTATATCTTGCCTTTTGTTTTCAATGAGGGATCTGCAAATATAACATTCAAAATTGTATAATCCGTAATCCAAAATTGTCTTCATTTACCAGATAGTGGTTTTAGCGTGCCGCTGGATAGTATATACAACTGGAGACATCCAATGGAATTGTGCATATAGAATAATATGTTATATCCTTCTATTATCACCGCCGTATTTATTATTAATTAATCAATACAATGGCCATAGGGCCTAGAGCATGATAACAATTATGTGTAGCGCGCACGAGGTGGTGAAGCTCGTGTGGGCGGGAGTAGGATCTTGAGCGGGACTAGTGTGGCAAATAAAAGATTATACGGTTCTGACGAACACGACATTTATTTAATCCTAGGGAAGATATTACACAAAAGGGCATCGAGCCCTGGGTCGCGTCTCGCGGGCCGGAGCGAGGGAGAGCAACGAAAGTGAGTTATCCGGGAGTGAGAGAGATGACGATCGGTCACGGTACTCACTCGGCGGCGCAGGTGTTTGTGCTCCGGCTTGATTCGCTCGTTTACTCGACGGACAGCAAGGAATCGGCTCATGTCCTGGGCGACAATCAGGGAGTCGTCAGGGCCTGTTGTAGTGGCAGGCAGGCGCGGGAACACGGTGGATCGGTCTCGTTAATCAGAGCCACGTGCTCTCGCGCGCAAGGGCCGGCAATGAACTCATAAGCTTCCGCCGCGCGCTGGGCCGGCCGAGCCTACTTCGGCCGTCTTCGGCTCACGTTACGCGGCGCGATGCTCGAATTTCGTTCGCGACGCGGTCTCTCTCTCTCTCTCTCTCTCTCTCTCTCTCTTACCATTGTCGGCAGCGCTGGCTCTCTCGCTAGGCGCTGAAACATGACTTGATCAATGTAAACATTGACATATAATATGTTATTATGAGGAGAGATCTCACAGGGCCTGATATAACAAATAGTTATAATTAACAGCCCGTGACACTATATAATAAAATTTCGAAATTGGTTTCCCTTGCGATTTTCTGAACCACAGTTTTGTGCGTCTACTTTTCATTTACTATATCCTGTACTGTTCTCAAATTTGCCTAGATCCGGAAACTGGGATTTTCAAAATTGACAGATCGATTTCCGTCTCTAAAACAGAAAAAATTTTATTAAAGCGGATCACGCGCACGATGAAGCTCTGATAGACATTCCAGTTGATCATCTTGACTGGGCAGAACAATATTTTTTGGACATTTGTTTCCTTCTACGAATAGTACAGCAACCCAGATAGTTGCAATATTTCATTGAAATATTTCAGTGTAAGATTTCACCAGAATTACTGCAATATTCCAATCCAGCATTCGGGAACCGATTCGGGATTTTTGTATGAAATATTTCAGAAATATTGCAGCAATATTTCATGGAAGATTCAACGGAATATCTTATTGCAAAATTTCTGCAAGATTTCTGAAATATTTCCTTGAAATTGGATTTCTTGCAATATTATGGCAATATCTCTGAAGATTCTTCTGCAAGATTATGGGATGTCAGAAGCTGCATTAACACATTGCAAATTATTTTATTAAAAGTTTTTATGCAATATTGCTGCAAGATTTCTGCGAGATTCTTTCTCAATATCATGGTGTCAAATATTGCACTCAATTATTGCAGAAAAATTACAATTGAAGATTTCTGAGAAGTCACAGAGTGACAAATATTGCTGAAATGTTGCTTTGGATGATTTCAGGCATTCTCTCTGCCAGATTCCTGCAAGCATATGGAAAGTCAACAACTTCAGGGACATATTGCAGAAACGTTGCGTTGGAAGCTTTCATCCAATTTTCCAGCAAGATTCTTGAGAGATTCTCTGCGCCAGTATATGATGTCGAAGACTGCAATGACATAGTGCAGAAATATTGCAATACAAGATTCCATGCACTATTGCTGCAAGCTTTCATGCAATAATGCTGCAATATTCAAATTCATTCTCAAAATGTTGTCCTTGGCTCAGAAATATGATTTCAAATGGACGCGTAGCTCGGGATCAGTAAAGATGTCATTATAATGATTCGACTACAAATAGAGTTCCCATATAACATGCAATATTGCTGCTATATTGCTGCAATATCTCACTATCGATTCGTCGAGCCAAATTTCAACAATATTATAATGAATATTGCATTGAATGATTGCTTCAAGATTTCTACAATATATCTAGTGTCTTCGGACATATGAAGAATCCAGTTCAACTCAGAAATAAGAGTCGGAACCGGAAGATACAGCAATGAATCCGAACACTAAAGTTTGACTTATCAGTGACATTCTCCATTGTCATCTCACACGCATATCATCTCAATCTCAAGGGTGCTGGTATATAGACAGAGGCATACAGTTTTACTTGCGAGAAGCAAATTCCGAGTCACCACCCATCGGTAGTGTGAGGGGCAATGCAACATTTCTGCAAGATTCTTCTGGAAGATTTTGGAGAATCGAAGACTGCATTGTCATATCGCTGAAGTATTTCATTCCAAAGATTCCGTGCCATTTTGCTGCAAGATTTCTGGGAGAACCAACTGAGATTCTGAAAAGTCAAAGACTGCAGTGAAATATTTCAAAAATATTTTGCTCAATGATTTTATGGAATGATGCTACAAGATAATGGAAAGTCGAAAGCTTCAACGATATATCACAGAAACATTAAGTTAAAAGATTTTATGCAATAGATTTTTTTTCACTCCAAGATTGTGAAAAATCAATAGCTGAATCGAAATATTGCAGCAATCTTGCAGTTGTTTTCCAATATTTTGAATATGTACTGGTGCAATTTTGCAGAATAATTTCATCAACGTTACGAAGAAAATCATTTACTAAATTGAAATCTTCAAGAAATCATCAATAGTGATCGACATATTAATCGCAACAAATCCAATGTGGAAAAAACTAATTCACCCTATCATACCGGGTGCAAACCTATGGTGCGATTTAAAAGCTTTGTCTCCGGATCAGCACGCACTTCTAAAATACATAATCTTGTCAATGTTATATGCAAATCCAGTCTCTCTGAATAGGCACCAAAATATTCTACCAATTTGCAGAAATATATCGAATATAAAAATATCGAACAAATCGATGGGTGCCGAAGAATCGGCGGCCAAATATCGCAGCAATCTTGCATCAATCTTTCGAAGAAATGTTTCAAAGTTATATTTCTAGAATCTTTCAGAAATATTGCATTGCTCCTTACTCTACCGATAGGGGGGGGGGGACTCAGAATTTGCTTCTCGGAAGCAAAGAAGATAGACTAGGGTAGAAGAACAGAGCCCCATCCCAAAGTGTCACACACTCATGTAGTTCGGTACCCCTACAACGTGGCGTGTCGGTCGGATTCTAGTTACGGATTCTTCAGCGTACGCGGAGCTATATATATATATATACATATAGTAGCTGCATTATTACACGCACAAAGAGTAGCAAATGATGAATGTATGTTTGTATGTAATGCTCGCTTATGAATTTTACTTTTTTTTACAACTGCATAATCTTATGTGTAATATTATTCACCAAACTTGGGTACAACTGAAGTACAACTTACGTGAAAAACAGTCAAATTAGTAGATTGGTCAGATGGTACAGATCATGCTTTGCAACGGCAAGGTTGCTGGTTCGCGCCTGCCCGCGAGCAAATTTGTTTTGTAAATTTTCAATCATTTTTGCATTATAAAGGGTGTATTGATTTTAAAAATCTCAATTTTCTTCATTAATTTTTCTAATTTATTCCTTAAGCTTGTTCACACAGGCAGGTTTACATATGTCTCACAGAAAATTCAGATTATAATATAATAATTTTCACACCCCATGATGTATACACAATATTCATTCGAAGACGATTTGCATTTTCAAATTTTACGCCCATTCATCAACTTTTTCGAATTATTCATCTTGAGACGTAATTTACTATCTTCAAAATTTCACACCCACACTGCATATGTTTGTAATTCGGCGCGTGCAATGCCATCTTACTCATACTAGTGCAATTTCCAAAAATTCTTTGAACAAGCACTCATAACATAAAATATCGGATATCGGATCAAAATATGGGATCCAACTGATGTTCGCATGCGCCTTAGAGATTTCATGCACTAGTTGCATAATATACAATTTTGAATAGTTCAGTATGGTTTATAAAAGCGCAGACAATCTCCTTCCGATCTTAAATGTTCTATATTTTGCTGAATCAAGTTATGAATATAAAAAATGATTATAATCACTCGAAACTTGTGAACCAAATGAATAAAAATGTGATGAATATGATGATTGGGTTACAATGAATAAAAATGATAGAAGCATTATTTATAACTGATTTCACTTGATGGGAACCAAGCGGGAAGGTAGTGAAAATTCAAAGAATGGATGTATAGGCGTGCAATTGGGAAATCCAAATCGTTTTCGAATAATCATATAATCTCCTGTACAAACATGCTTGACAGATAAATTAGAAATTAAATTTAGGAAAAAAATGAGATGTATGAAATTGATACACCCTTCATAATGCAAAAATGATTGAAAATTGACAAAAGGAATTTGCTTGCAGGCAGGCGCGAATCAGCAACCTTGCCGTTGCGAAGCATGATCTGTACCATCTGACCAATCTACTGATGTGACTAGTTATCATATAAGTTGTATCCAAGTTGTACCCAGATCTGGTGAATAATCTTATACATAAGGTTATGCAGCTGTACAATAAAATAGAATTCGTAAACGAGCATTACATACAAACATACATTTATCATTTGCTATTCTTTGTGCGTGTAATAATGCAGCTACTATATGTATATATATATATATAATATATATATATATATATATATATATATATATATATATATATATATATATATATATATATATATATATATATATATATATATATATATATATATATATGTATCGCTCCACATACGCTGCCTGCAGCAGTACCCCAGCTCTGATCTCACTAGAAAATAAACTAGAATTCGACCGACACGCCACGTTGTAGGGGTACTGAACTACATGAGTGTGTGACACTTTGGGATGGGGCTCTGTTCTTCTACTTCTTTATTCATGAGCCAAGGACAACATTTTGAGAATAAATTTAAAACTTTTGATCAACTCATAACTAGCAATTGATGTTGATTTTATTGCAAATCAAAGTTCAGGATTACTGTGAACTATTCATAGACAATGTGAATTTCTTAAATCCTCATACTCATAGCCTGAGGAAGGAAACATAACGTTGCCAATAGAGCACTATTGAATTGTGCGATTTTTGCGAAGTCATCAGTATCTAAAACAGAGTCCGGTTGTGATAATTCGTGATTTCCATGAAATGATTCTGAATGCTGATTCCACGAAAATTTCTCGTCCAGAGTAACCCTGGTATCTGGGAAGTTCTGCTGTGGAGCATATTGCTTCTTTTCATTTCTGTTGTCATATCATTTGAAATATTTACATAGTCAATCAGTATATTACGTAGCATCGAACTTTGGCGCTATAATAGCTATATAGGTAAATTCGACTACAGTCTATTTCGATTCCGCGCCGGACGCCGAGCGTCAGTATGTATAGAGCAGGCTACACGAGTGCACGCGTGTGAGCTTCGCTACAGCTTGCCCCGATTCAATAAATATCAGTTCTTCCTACTTTTGTCAAGTTATTCAACCTATTGAATTCACCCACTCCAAGTATCCGCTACTCCAAATAAAAGGTTATGGGCCCAGAATCAGCGCTACTTCAAAACTAATTGAAGCCAAAGGAACTTGGAGCCATTAAAAGATTCAACTGCGTACAATAAGACAAAAGCCGAGCATCATGGCAAGCAGGTACCCGCACAGTCTACCGATATTGATGGGCCGAGAAAATTACCCATCCTGGGCAATATCCATGCGGGCATACCTCAGACTAGAAAAACTATGGGAAACCATAGAAGCCCCCGAAGGTGGCCAGATTTCAACCGACGCCGCAAAGGTGACCGATGCTCTATCACGGATAACATTGGCGGTGGATCCAATAGTCCACGCACACATCGTTCAGGCAGAAACGGCCAAGCAAGCATGGGACAGTTTGAAAACAGCGTATGATGACAAGGGACTAATGCGCAAGGTGAGTTTACTCATCGAAGTTTCCACAACAAAACTCGAGGAATGTGAGTCAGTGGAAACTTACGTTACCAAAATAATAACAGCCGCAAATCAATTGAGCGGAATAGGCCTCGCATTGCCCCAAGAATTACAAGGAGCGCTGCTGCTCG
Organism: Aphelinus atriplicis; assembly: GCA_020882685.1. Classification (NCBI taxonomy): domain Eukaryota; kingdom Metazoa; phylum Arthropoda; class Insecta; order Hymenoptera; family Aphelinidae; genus Aphelinus; species Aphelinus atriplicis. The sequence goes on along the minus strand of CM037075.1, from coordinate 60,704,633 downwards.
CCGGGCTCCCAGCGAGCTACCGACCCATGCTATTGGCACTAGAATCAAGCGCTAAGGAAATAACCGCCGATCTAGTTAAGACAATGTTATTGCGTGATGTAAGAATGGAAGATACACATCAGTCACACGGTTTATACGTCGGCCGATCAAATTTTAATCATAATCGCTCATGCTCCAAACGTTCAGGGAACATGCCGCAAAATAAATCAAACGTGAGGTGCTACAATTGCAATAAACACGGCCACATTTCGGCACAGTGCAGACACAAGCCTCGTAAGAGGCAAGAACAGTACCAAAATTATCAAACGTCGAACAACTGTTTTTACGGTCAATACGCCCCCACATTATCAATTTCCGCAACACATAGCTGGTTCAAAGTGTAGCTCTTAACTTCCTTTTCTGACCCATCATACCGATTATTCTTCAAATCATCATTTTCCAAGTTGTTTATTACTTCCAATTCTTTCGTATGACAAAAATTCGGCTACGCATGATTTTCCATATAATAGATCACGCTCACGCGTCTATTTTTCTGGATTATCCACCTCAGATTATGAAGATGCTCATTTTACTCTATAAATCTGAAAAATCAGATTTCGAATAGATGACCCATTTATATCATTTTATTAACGTTATCCTGGAATCAAACGTTGATTAACTGTTTTTACGGTCAATACGCCCTCACAGTATCAATTTCCCCAACACATAGCTGGTTCGAAGTGTAGCACTTGACCTCGTCTTTCGACCAATCAGACCGAATATTCTTCAAATAATCATTTTCCAAATTATTTATTACTCCAAAATCTTTCGTATGCCGAAAATTCGGCTACGCATGATTTTCCATACTATAGATCACGCTCACGCGTCTATTTTTCTGGATTTTCCACCTCGGATTATGAAGATGCTCATTTTACTCTATAAATCTGAAAAATCAGATTTTGAATAGATGACCCATTTATATCATTTTTTTAACGTTATCCTGGAATCAAACGTCGAACAACTGTTTTCACGGTCAATACGCCCCCACAGTATCAATTTCCCCAACACATAGCTGGTTCAAAGTGTAGCTCTTAACTTCCTCTTCTGACCCATCATACCGAATATTCTTCAAATCATCATTTTCCAAGTTATTTATTACTTCCAATTCTTTCGTATGACGAAAATTCGGCTACGCATGATTTTCCATATAAAAGATCACGCTCACGCGTCTATTTTTCTGGATTTTCTACCTCAGATTATGAAGATGCTCGGGCTCCTCTCTCGATCTGCCAGACCCGATTATAAAATACTCTAACAAAACATTGTGTCCAAGAGCAAAATATGGGAATCGCAATTTGTTTACGGATTAGTATGAATATAATGTAGACTTCGAAAAAATATTAGTTCTGTATAAGGCCAATCACATGGGTTGGATACTTGACAGTTGTTGCTAGATTCCGCTACGTTCTCATGTCATCATTGTTAATATGAACTGGAGTATATAGCAATAGTGTTTTGGTAAATATGTCCATTGTAGTGTTAGATCTGTATTTCAAAAAATATATTAGATTTGAATCATATTAATCTTACATGCATTTGGATGGACTGCGACTAAACATACATTTCCAAATTTCTTTTTGCATGAAAAAATTTAGTCTCCTATGTATTTATCCAATACTTATATGCATTTGAATGGACTGAATTTAAAGATATATTCAAAAGTCTTTCTACTTAAAGAAATCGAGTATAATAAAAGTTATTACGACTACGAACCTAAGGATTCGGAACATACTTGCCGTCCACTTATACTTTTTACAAATGTTCATTTTTTACAATGAAAAAGAAAAATTGCTCTGGTAGTATTTTAATTGATTCCAACCATCTATAATCTTCCTACTAAATTTATACAGAATTATGTGAGTTGAGTACTTGACATGGATTTGTGATTTCAGTAATTTTCCATTTTAACATTATCAAATTTATCTCCATTGTCATTTTCAATGGTAGCAATGATCAAGTGTACATTGAAAAAATATTCATTGTGTAGTCGGATGAATGATCATACTAGTTAGATAATTGGCATTTGATGCTAGATTTTAGTGCTCTTTTTCGTATCACCAATGCCAAAATAATCTGGAAGGTATAATTAGTTTTTATATTACTGTTGTTACGTCCGGTGTACGGAGTAGTGGTAAATCCAAATGGAATTCCACCGGGTTCAAAATACGGATCGCGTTTCCCGATTCGGCGTAAGCCAGGAAGGGGCAATGACTTTTCGGCCGAGAAAACTGGTGCAAGAGAGCGGAGTAGTGCAAGGGCCTAAGAACACTTACAATAGCGGCGGAACAATAGAAAGGGGTACTCACTTTGCAGACGAGGCTGGTAGTCGGTGGCTGCTCGGGGCCGGGCTGTGGTTGTCAGTATACGGTCGGGTCCCTCGTCATAGCAGGCGGTCAGGCTAGTCTTTGCGAAGCGCGGTGAATTCGATTCTCTTCTCGCGACTCTACGTTACTGCGGGTTGCGCTTCTCTTGAAAATACCAAGATCGAAACGACTCGACTTATTTAAACGACTGATTATTTACTAGTACTGTGTTGAAGGTGAACTCAGTGATCAACGAACAATTTATCAAACTTATGAATTTCTGTATTGAAAAAACTTGAATTCCGAATACAGTTCGTTACAAAATGTCTTAGAAAAATACCGACGGACAGAGCAACGCGGAATCAAAATTAGAAGTGCGACCGGCAAAGGTTCGGGGGCGAGTCATGCTCCTCCGGCTGTAACCCCGGCTTATATAGAGCGAGTTCGCCCGTGATTCGATGGAGGGCTAGCAGAGGGTGGCTGTGGGCCGGAAATCTGCTGCAATAATTTCAGTTTTATTTCAGTCCATCTGGTCGACTCCTATGCGTTTCTGAGAAATCGGACAGCGGCAGTTTGATTCTTAAGCCTTCGTTAGCGACTCCCTTGTTTTTTATTAGTTCACCTAGGACCGGGCAGCTGCTCTCCTTGCTCAGTATGTGCGCAAGTCCTCTTTCATCGCTGCCCTCACGTGTGATTTTTCTCCATAAAATGCCTCCGGGTGTTGTGCCGGATGCATAACTTTTCGCTGAGCGGCGTTGGTTCGGGGGCGAGTATTACCATCCCCTTTATCGTGATGCGCTGACTTTTTCAGGTGGTCGCGGTTTACGACCACCCGTTTTAAAGAGAGGATGCATGAACTATCCTTGCTCTCATGGCTTAGTTGATGGCTGTCTATATTTTTTGTGACGAACGGTACAGTTTTATGTCCTCTGGTTACACTCTTTACTGTAACCTCAGCTGCCTCCTGACCCCCTGTTGTGCATGCTTGTATAGACAATCGTCAAGCAGTGGGCTATACTCGAGTGACTTACAGCGCCATTATATCGCGCGGTCGTGTAACCATAGGCAATGCGCCTACGCAAGGCGGAGCCGAACTGATCTTGCCTCCCGAATAGTTTTATTACACCTTCGTGGTCCTCATTAGGACCTGGCGGTCTAGCAAGGGCACGTGCGCCCCTCAACAATACCGCGCCGTTGGAGGTCGCGGTGGTCTAGCCCCCCCCACGCGCTACCTTTGTCGCTACCTGACAAAGGCGCGACGCTTTGCCGCGCGCTCTCGTAACGTGGCGCCTGGAAAGCCTCCGAGCGGCAAGCGACACTGTATTTAATATTCAGGTTATTAGTTCAAAATCCGTAACAGAAAAACATGAGGTAGAAAGTAGGCTTCAAATTTTATGAATACTATCTTATATGCATTTGAATGGACTAAAATTGACGAGACATTTTCAAATTTCTTTCTACTTAAAGAAATTGAGTAGAATAAAAGTTTATCCAACAGCGAACCAAAGGATACGGAACATGATTGTCGTCCACGTATACCTTTTTCAGAGGTCTATTTTTTACTATGAATTATATGACACGAATTTCATCTCCTCATATTAGATCGAATTTAGGTTGGATCAAAAAAACAAAAAAATACGACCTAATTAATTTTGCACGCTCTGAATATTTTTTCAAGGTACACTTGATCATTGCCACCATTGAAAATGACAATGGAGATCAATTTGCTAATGTTAAAATGGAAAAGTACTGAAATCACAAATCCATGTCAAGTACTCAACTCACATAATTCTGTATAAATTTAGTAGGAAAATTATAGATGGTTAAATCAATTAAAATACTACCAGAGCAATTTTTCTTTTTCATTGTGAAAAATGAACCTTTGTAAAAAGTAAAAGTGGACGACAAGTATGTTCCGTATCATTAGGTTCGTAGTCGTATTTCATGCAAAAAGGAATTTGGAAATGTCTGTTTAATTTCAGTCCATCCAAATGTATGTAAGATTAATATGATTCAAATCTGCAATATTTTTTTGGAATACAGATCTATCACTTCAATAGACATATTTACCAAAACGCTATTGTTATATATTCAAGTTTATTTTAACAATGATGACATAAGAACGTAGCGAAATCTAGCAACAACTGACAAGTATCCAACTAATGTGATTAGCCTTATACAGAACTAATATTTTTTCAAAGTCTACATTATATTAAAATTAATCCGTACAAATATTATGATTCCCATATTTTGCTCTTGGAAACAATGTTTTGTTAGAGTATTTTGGAATCGAGTCTGGCAGATTGATAGAGGAGCCCGAGCATTTTCATAATCTGAGGTGGGAAGTCCAAAAAAATAGACGGGTGGTCTTGATCTATTATGTGGAAAATCATGTGTAGCCGAATTTTTGTCATACGGAAGATTTTTAAGTAATGAACAACTTGGAAAATGATGATTTGAAGAATAGTCGGTATGATGGGTCGGAAGAGGAGGTCAAGAGCTACAATTTGAACTAGCTATGTGTTTGAAAATCTGATACAGTGGGTGCGTTTTGACCAAAAACATAATTATTCGACGTTTGATTCCAGGATAGAGTTAAAAAAAATAATATAAATGGGTTATCTCTTCAGAATTTGATCTTTCAGATTTATAGAGTAAATTGAGCATTTTCATAATCTGAGGTAAAGAATCCAGAAAAATAGACGTGAGGGCGTAATCTATGTCATAGAAATTTATGCATAGTCGAATTTTCGTTATACGAAAGAATTGGCAGTGATAAACAACTTGGAAAACGATGATTTGAAGGAAATCCGGTATAATGGGTCGGAAGAGGAGGTCAAGAGCTACAATTTGAACTGGCTATGTGTTGGGAAAATTGATACTGTGGGGACGTATTGAGCATAAAAACAATTATTCGACGTTTGATTCCAGGATAACGTTGAAAAAATAATATTAATGGGTTATCTATTCAAAATCTGATCTTGCAGTTTCAGAGAGTAGAATGAACATTTTTATAATCTGAGGTGAAGAATCCAGAAAAATAGACGTGGGGGCGTAATCTATGACATAGAAAATCATGCATAGTCGAATTTTTGTCATACGAAGGGATTGGAAGTGATAAGATAATTGGAAAATGGTGGTTTGAAGGAAATTTCAATAGCACTAATCTTATATCTTTATTGAACTTGTGAATATCTAAATATATGTTGACCGATCGCGCTCAATCGGCTTGACCTTGCGCTCCGTAAATATCTCCATATGTTATACGATTGATTCAAAAAACACTATGGTACGATAATGATTAGCGCGTGATACGCGTGCAGCCGCGCCGCGCGTGTGCTCCATATCGCTCGCTCGCGTTGGTACTGGTGTTGGTGCCGACTGACTCCGAATTTATTCATGGTGCAACATACTTGCTCTGTTCGTTGTCTCCAATTCACTCTCTCGTTGTCTTGCGGGAGACCACCCTTGTGTAACCGTTGTGACGTCATGCATGCAAGAGTTCAACGGATGCGCGATTCGCGGGCGGGAGGCGGAGGCGAGCGCGTGCCGCAAATCCTCTCGTCCGCTGTGTCGTGCGTGCTTATCTGATTCTAAGACGCGCGCTCGCTTCTCCACACGGCTCGGTGGCCTTTTCGCTTAGCAGTAATACTACTTAATCCTGGCATACACAAATTCATTTCCTCGCTTTGCCCGAGTGCCCGCTGGCTGCTCGGTAACGTTATATGGGCCGATAGAAGAATATCCTACGGCCGCTTTTTCGCAAATTAAGGCAGCTGCAAATGCAGAGCTCGGCGTTGAGCTTTCATTTGAGCTGCCGTCCGTCGCATTGGCGGCTTGCTCAGCGCGTTTCCATGCTCGTCTCTCCATATTCAATACCAACGGAGCTGCATAGTGCAGCTCAGGTAAAATGTGTGAGGAGCAGTTCGCAAGATTGTCCTGCTCTCGGAATTCAAAATCTTTGGGGGAGGGAAGGCGGAGCAGGCCGGGCCATAACAGTTACAATTGTACATCATGATATTATTTCCATTTTTCGATTGAAATGTATTCATTTAGTTTCACTTCTTTTTTTCATTTTTCTCAGTCAATGGAATCAACAAATACGTACTTGCCACGGGCCCGTTTTTCACAGATTCCGATGAAATCCACTTACGATACAATTCATAGATATATCATTGCATGCCAAAAATCTAACCACTGCTTGTAATATACAAAATGCTGATCAAACACGAAAAGTAAAGTATGAAAATTTTGGATAACGTTTGATGCCCAATGCTTCTTGAATCTACCTTTCCGGAAGTGGTACATACTAGTTTTTTAACTGCTTGACATAGAATTGTGATTTTAGTACTTTCTATCTCAACATTGGTAGATGTATTTGAAATGTATGTAACTACTTGACATGGATTTTTGATTTCAGTACATTCTATCGGAACAAGGATGAATTGATCTGGGGTGCATTGACATTTGATCACAGGTCGTGCAACAATTGCTTTAAGGTGTACTTTGAAAAAATATTAGTTCTGTATGAGGCTAATCACATTAGTTTGATACTTGTCAGTTGTTGCTAGATTTCGCTACTTTCTCATGTCATCGTTGAAAAAATGAACTGGAATATTTAAAAGTGTTTTGGTAAATATGTCTATTGAAGTGATAGATCTGTATTTCAAAAAAATATATTAGATTTGAATCAGATTATATATAAAATCTTTTTGACAATGGTAATTCAGTCGATTCTGACACACACAATTATTTATTGATGAATCTATAAGGGACGAAGTTACACAAAAAAGGCAACGAGCCTTGGGTCGCCTGGCATTTCTTCGGCGGCGACGCGGAGTCAATACTGCTTGTAAAGGCCCTAACCTTCGTCATCTTCTTCTTGAAGCATGTAGTTCGGGCAGACCTGGTTCGAGTCGTTAGGACCGTTGCAGAGCTAATCATGCTGATCCTTCGAACCTACGATCCTTCGCGTCTTCTCGGCGCCTGGTCAGCGATGTCGCTTGTCTTTATCTCCTTTTCACTTGCTACATCAGCGTTCGAGCTCGTCGTGGTTTCTGTGGTATTCTGGCATCCCGATTGCTTGGCATTTCGTCATGACCATCGGTGCTTTCTTTACACTAGCCTCGTCAGGTGCGCTTACGATTGTACGTGCGGCAGTCCCGTTGGACAATGGTTAATTTTCGTCGTGGTAAAGAAGTTTTTTGGGGCCGCCCACGTCGTTTCCTCGATGCTTCCGGTTCATCTATTGCGTTAGCGCCGAAGCCCTGGCCAGTAGCTTCGCCGCAAGTCGCTAGGATCAGATTTTCAGATCCCGAAGCTTCGCTCTTAATGTCAGGAAATGTGGGTTATTCCGTCGTCCCTATCCAACGCGTCTCGTTGTCGATTGACGGTAGGGCCGATTCACTCAATGACGATATATTACCGATTGAAATTTGGTGCCAGTTTCGCAGAAACTCGAAATGCAGCTGATAATAAAGCATGATTTGACGTTCACGTTATAGTGTTGTGCGTCCCGCTCTTAAGTAAAGTCGAGTTATGCGCTGCGATGTCTTGCGTCTCCTGGTGCCGATAGGCACTTTTAAAATTTTGCCCTTCTCCGATTCTCCCCCTCCATCTCGGCAGCCTTGTTTCCATAGTAGGCTGTTAGGCGAAGTCGGTTTCTGACCGCGTTTCTGTCTCCCTGGTTTGGAAGGCTGTTTCCGGCAGAACAAACATAGGCGGCGGTGGAGGAGGTTGATAGTACTTCTCCGCATTTATGAAGTACTCTGCCTCCTTTGCTTCTCGTACAAACGTATCGACGTCTGCAATTTGTTCGCGTTTGATCTGCCTTTGCAGTACCGGCAGCAGATTTGCGAACAGTAGATCAATCTGCTGCGACAACGGCAATGCGGGTTGCATCTTGCTCATTATTGTCAGCAGACAGACGATATAGTCCCTTACAGACACTTTAGGATGTTGAGTTCTTTGCTCAGCTTCTCGACTTTGGAAGTTCCTATTGACTCCGTATAGGAGACGTGCCGAGTCGCAAAAATCCTGCCATGTATGCCATCGGTGTCGCGTCTGCCGATACCATTGTAGCGCCAACCCAGACAGCAGTTCCGTCATGCCATCGATCAACTCTGCATCTGACAAATTGGACGACCAGTTGCACTCCTCCACCCTTCGCAAAAACTCTTCGATGCTGGTCGTTTCCGTTAGGCCCGAAAACCCGATCTCCCAGGACCTGACGATTTTTCCCACATCAACAACCGAATTGTTGAAGATGCTGCGTCGTCCCGGTGTCCATGATTTGTCGTGGAATTTGTCAGCGCATTGGGATTTGCGCCAGTGTCTTTCGGCACCGTTGATATGTCCGGGTGTCTGTCTGTCTGTCGTCGCTTCATTGGAGGTTTGCGCATTCTGCACTCTCGTGCTGCTTATGAGTCTACGTTCCCTCATCCGCTCCGCTCTTCCCCTTTCGCATTCCCGGCAAGCCTCCTGGTACTTGGTCATTCCCTCGACTAGCACTTTTTCTAACCATGCGGTCGTACCGTCTGGAAGTGTAACGTGCACCAGTTCTTGCTGTTTTGGGATTGGTCTTGTAGGCGCTGACGTCGTCGTAGTCATAGGCGTGTGTGGTTGTGTGTTTTCTGTTACGATAGCATCTTGAGGTGTTGCTATAGCGTTAGTCCTATCCGTCAGCAGAAATTCTATTGGGTCCGCGATTGTCGCACTTAGCGTCATGTATGTGTTGTTTGCAGAAATTTCTGTCTCTGCTAGCTTCGTTCGCTCTAGGTTACTTCGCTGTATCCGGCCGGCCGTTTCATTCAGCGTCGTGGGACAGAAGTTTCTCAGGTACTGTGTGTATTCTACCAGCAGATTTTCTCTAAAATCGAACAGCTCCTGTTCTGTCACCAATTCCGGACGCTGTATGGAATCGGCTGCCCTGTAGTCCCCGTGTATTCGTCTCATGAGCTTCATCATGTTTGCGGGTGTTGATTCTCCTATTCGCAGATCCAGTTTTGTCAATGCATCTTCGAGTTCCGCATCCGTCAGTTTCGATAGCCATTCCATCATGTCGATACTGAAATTGGGGCCATCTTGTTTCTGGTTGGGCGCTGTTTCGAAGGGTATGGGATTCCTTGGTTAGTCTGACGGTTAATGTACGCTTACGACTACCTACTAACTATATCACACATGTGGTGAACGCCGCCGGTGTATACACTTTTACACACTTTGTAATCTCTCACACACACACTCAGTCTCGCAGTTTCGAATAGGAATGCCAAAAGTTCATGTTTCACGCAGATGTCGTTAAATGTATCGTACAGATCGCTTCACATTGAGTCTAAAATTATTGACGTCTCGAAGTTTATATTAGTGTTTTGTTCACTTATTATCTTTGGGAAGTTAGTTCCATGAAAAGAAACTAGTTTTAATTTCTTATCTCACAATCTCGAGCTTTGAGAGAATGATTGAAATGAACAAAAGAAAAGTTATTGAATTTGCTAAAGTTCTCTCACTTGTCAACAGTTGAGTTCCGAAAGTTCCAATTTGAAATAGGAACAACCGTACTTCGACTCAGGAAAATTACTGCGTTGTTAGAAAAAGTTTGGGTTTTCGAACAAATAGTCCTCGGAGAAAATTTTATTTCGTCAGAAAAAATTTGAAAATTCTGAAAAAATATTTTCGAAAAAATTTTATTTCGTTAGGAAAAAATTCGAAATTTTGAAAAAATAATTCTTGAAAAAGTTTTACGTCGTTAGAAAGAAAATTTCGAAATTTTGAAAAATTAATTTTTAAAAAATTTCGTTTTGTAAGGAAAAAATTTGAAATTTTGAAAAAAATTATTTTCGAAAAATTTTATTTCGTTAGAGAAAAATAAAATTCTGAATTCCAAGTAAAAAATTCGATTCCAAGAAAATTTAATTATATTTAAAAATTACGTTAGAAGAAAATGTTTATTCTGTTGGAGAGCATTTTGAATTATAAGTTTATCTTCGAAACTGCATGAGTTCATGTCTTTCCTCGCCTGACGATTCGCTGACCCATATTTACAAATATGTAGTCACTGTTTTTCCTCGGCACATATGTTCTGTTCGCTCGCGGGCCCGTCCGATGTTTCCAGGCTGGTGCGTATGCGCGCCGCTTGCGTTTGAATCCGGCCGCTTTGCTGCAGCGGTCGATGTTTTCGGAACGGCGCGTATATATGCTCGCCTCGTGGTCGGTGCGGACACGCGGTTGAACAGGGGGAATATGTATATATATGGGCAATTCTCTGTGGGATCGAACTTGGAAGAATTTGATTCGGCTCAAAATTTTTTTTTAAGTTCTAGAGCATCATGCCGAATTCCCGAAATTTTTTAAGATTTTTTCGAAAATTTTAACCCTGTCTAAAAAATAGGCAAAGTTGCTGATTTTGCTGTTCTTGCATTTTCAGAGGCATTTTCAACCTTAATTTACACCCTGAAAATGACCTCTGAGGCAAAAAATGGAAGGGACACTTTTGTCTGCAAATTGCCTGAATTTTATAGAAAAATTATCTTCGAGGTCATTGGAGTACATTAAGTACTCCACATTACCAATTGGAGCCTCTATTTTTGAACCCTGGGAGTTCACTCGTCAAGAGCCCCACCCTATGGGTACTGAAACTTGCCCCAACTCATACCACTTACAGCCTATATAGTGAAAAAATGAGCCTGGACTCTGAAAGCTCCCAAAAAATTAATATATATTAACTAAAATAGGGGTAAAAACAGGCTAAAATGACTATTCAAGGGGAGCCTTGTACCGCCAACACTTCCAATTTTTGCAAACACTTGTCTGTGGTATTATTACAATTATCCACTGTAAAAACTCACATTCTATCATACTAATACATATCCTGAGTTGTCAATATCATATTTATATAGATCAAGCATAACTATACTACTTGACGCCACCTGACTTTCAGTAGTTACATGTATTGATGGTCAATATATGGTCTCTATTGTGCTTAAATGTACAAGAAACTACTAATAAAGTACATTGTCATAAATTGCATGCACTTGATAAGAAAGATTAATCCAGAAAGTAAATGATAAGCTGTGCATTACACGAACATCTTATAACACACTGAGCAGTGCATAGATATCATATGATTTTTTAAACCCATTAAGGCCCATGGCCAGACCAGCGGAGATACCATAAAACTAATTATTGGAACGCGTGCTTTTTTGAAAAAAAAATACCCGTATTTTTTCTTTCTCCATTTCCATTGTTCAAACAATAATTATTTGAAGAAATTGCATCCAAAGTCGAAAATTCAAAAGAGTAATGGTGCTAATTGATTCTAGGGAAAAAACCAAGAAAAAAAGGTGGAATACATTTTTTTAATTTGAGGCTTATTTTTCTGGCAATCACGTTATAAACAATTGGAATTCATGAAAACCGACAAAAAGTGGCTTTGGCCCATGCCTACGCTATCACCATGGGATGAAAACTGATTGCGGGATCGCGTGCTTTTTTGAAAAGAAAATACCCCTATTTTTTCTTTGTTCAAAATTCAATGTTTAAACAATAATTATTTAAAGAAATTGCACCCAAAGTCGTAAACTCGAAAAACTAATGGTGCCAATCGATTCTAGAGAAAAAACCAAGAAAATAAGCCTCAAATCAAAAGAATGTAGTTCACCTTTTTTCCTTGGTTTTTTCTCTAGAATCGATTGGCACCATTAGTTCTTCGAATTTGTGACTTTGGGCGCAATTTTATTGAATAATTATTTTTTAAACAATTATTGTTTAATATGGAAATGGAAAAAGAAAAAATACGGGTATTTTTTTTTCAAAAAAGCACGCGATCCCGCAATCAGTTTTCATCCCCTAATAATTAGTTTTATGGTATCTCCGCTGGTCTGGCCATGGGCCTCAATGGGTTAATATCAACAAGAAAATGTTGAAGTTCACTAATTATGGGTGTTGGGGTGAATCCGCGCGCTCATAGATGTATGCTCGCCACCGGTAGCCGAGTCCACTGTTTATCGCGTGATCAGTCACGCGACTCGCTAATTGGTCCGTTTTGAATCGGACCAGTGGACTCGGCCGCCGGCGTCGAACGTTCGAGACTGCGCGGCCCCGGCTCAAGCAGTTGCTATACAGCGTACGCCCGGCAAGCCACGCACCACGGCTTCGCCGGCTCGTGATCAAGTCGTGCCCCCCAACTTACACAAAATTCTAAAGCCACGTCGCGCCCGCGATACTCCTATCACACACGTGTATTCACACATCAAATACACCAACTTTTACTCAATTAACATTCACTCGTCTCATTCGCAACCATTCACGCTTCCACAATCAAACACAGACCCTCGCTATTTCAAAACCCCCCACGTTACCGAGCCACAGCAAAACCAGGGCTCCGGTTTACCCCCAGATCAATCCGATCCGAATAATGGGTAATATTCATGAATATTAGACTCATGAAATCCACTCTTATTGTATAAACTGCATAGCTAAGGTCCAAGCAGCTATTGCCGGATGGGCTCAAACTACAACTACAAGTTATTTACTCATGGAATTAGCTGATGTAGATCAATCCACTTAAAAGTATGATTTTAAGATGCGCAATTAAATAACAAATTCAAATATATATAGTTCGCCAATCCAGAAATGAGTTCGGAGCTTCCAAAGTGGCTTTGAATGTCTAGAAGTCTATGGTCGGTAACCTAACCTGCGCCATACATGGGTCATACAAGTCTCCAGTATAGGCAAGTATAACGTTCACAAAGTGGTTTACAAAGTCATTTGAGGACAGGCAAACTATATATATTCGAATTCGTTATCAAATTGCGCATCTAGTGATTATACTTTCAAGTGGATTGATTTACATTAGCTAATTCTATGAGTAAATAACTTGAAGTTGTAGTTTAAGCCCACCCGGCAATATATTGACCATTAATATATGTAGCTACTGAAAGTTAGGTGGCGTCAAGTTTTAGTACTGCTTGATCTCTATAAATATGATATTCATAACTCAGGATATGTATTAGCATGATAGAATGTGAATTTTTACAGTGAATAATTGTAATAATACCGCAGACAAGTGTTTGCAAAGTTTGTAAGTGTTGACGGTACAAGGCTCCGATATATATATATATATATATATATATATATATATATATATATATATATATATATATTAAGTCAACCAGAAAGGTCTCATACTCTTTTATATGAAATAAATCTATTTCAATACTATCGTTCCATGCAAAATTCCAGAACGCACTTGAGAACCTGTGAAGTTATCAAGACACTAGTAGTTAGCAAATAAACGTATATATTGAGAGATAGTCAATTTCCCAGGAAATTAAACATACCGTTGAAAATCTAAGAAAAACTACATTGGAATACCCTGTCACGACTTGTTTGGTATTGAATTAATCGTGGTCTTGAATAAAAATTTTCTGTCTTCTAATAATCTAGATTCAATTTAATTTCACGCGATCACGATCAGAATATTGGAACGCGCATCTCACGAACCGATGCAAAGAACTGGAAAAGAGAAACGGGCCTTCCTCCGTCATAAGCTGCTTGCAGCTGCCTCGTTTCGGCCGAACTGACCGCAACCTCCGCGTCAAAAATTAGTTTTTCTCTAAGTGCTGCACCGACTGTGTCACCGTTGCTCGGAGCGCCTAAGATGCTGCGCTCCGAACGGCTAGATAATAGGTTTTTCCGCCAAGCATCGATGGCCGCCCGTCAAAACGCAATTCATGCATCCGTTTGAAGCCGAGAAGTCAGTTCGTTGAGCCTCTCCAAAATCCGAGTGCCAATGACGACTGGCTGAGCAATGGGACACCTTGCCCCTTCCGTATGCGCCTCGGAAAAACGGTCACCAATGATCCACCGATTCGAACTGGCGTACGTGCCGGATTTTTATTGCCTTTCCGCGAAGACTGCTTCCCTCTACATGACGCTGAAATTGAACACGCCCAGGACGCGCACTTTCCGCAATACGTATTTTTTTGCACGTCACATTGAAAGAGGATGCTATGCCCTTTGTTATTAATAATGATTAATTTCGATTATTCAAACAATAGTGATTTGAACAATGGTGTACATATCTTACACTCGAATAATTTTTCATTCTTTATCTTTTTACAAAACTCTTGGCGTTTTCAGAATTTGGAAATATTGATTTATTTGCTCGCAATCGACCAAGCATCATGAAAAAATGCATCTTATTTTCATTCATAATAATATTCGGTTACTCAAATAGAATAAATCTTCGACAATAATTAAAAAATAATAATCTACTTGTTGGAAACAACTGCATTTTCTAGATTTAAGATATAATTCGTGCATTATTCAAGAACGCGCGAATCTTTGTTTTCAAACGCTGTTCAGCGCGCGAATTTCATTAATGCGAGGGGCGCAAAATGTGCGTTTCTTCACTAATCTCTATACCTGCTCAAATCCAACCTTAATTGAAACAATGAGCCTTTATTTCGGAGGGAAGCGTCACTCTCAGCCTACATGGAGAAAACGTCCCACTGTAGAAAACAGTGGCGCCCCGCTGCAAAAAGCGGTGGGTCTCCCTAGTGCTAAAACGGCCACTGTTTCTCTCCGTGGGACCCACCGATTTTTCGGGTGGGCAGCTCAGCCGTGAACAAACTAACGCGCACGAGCAGGGTACAGTCGAACGGCCCGGCCGGAAAAACGCAAATCGCATCATCTCAACTGCTCTTGCCCAGAATCGCTTGAAAATTGTTGAGCATATGCGGGACACTCAAGCAATGCTGACAATATGAGTCCCTCTGACAAAAATTTCAATTTTCTGGAAGAAAAAAATTTATCGATCAAATAATTTGTTTTTCAACTTTGACGAAAAAAACTGAGTGAGGAAAGTCGAACCACAGAAAACTTCTCGTGACGAAGTTGGTTATTTCAGTTCAAAGCATTCGTAAACCAAATTTCAGATCGATCGGACCAAAACTACCAAAGTTATGGTGGAGAGAAGAAAATTGGTCGCGGCGCAAAGTGGGCATTTCCGTGTCAAAATCATGCAGTGTACCAATGGAAAGTCAAATTAGAAAAAGCGAGGTCTGAAATGAAAGGCAATTAATCGCAGAATAGAGACGGATTATTGTAAAGGCCATAAATAGAACCAGATGGTATTTATCGATATGATTTTGACACGGAAATGCTAAAAATCGCCCATTTTTCGCCGCGACAAATTTTCTCTTTCTTCTTTTCACCATAACTTCAGTAGTTGTGGTACGATTGATCCGAAATTTGGTTTACGGATTCTTTGAACGTGAATAACCATTTTTGTTGCGAGAAGTTTTCTGTGGTTCGACTTTCCTCACACAGTTTTTTTCATCAAAGTTGAAAAACAAATGCTTTGTTCGATTAATTTTTTTCTCCCAAAAAATTGAAATTTTTGTCAGAGGGACTCACATTGTCGACATTGCTTGAGTGTCCCGCATATGCTCAAGAATTTTCAAGCGATTCTGGGCAATTGCAGCTGAGATAATGCGATTTGCGTTTTTCCGGCCAGGCCGTTCGACTAAACTCTGCTCGTGTGCGTACGTATATAAAAGTATACGCGCTGCACGTTAGGTTGTTCACGGCTGAGCTGCCCACCCGAAAAATCGGTTAGTCCCACGGAGGGAAGCAGTGACCGCCACTGATTTTAGCAGTAGGGAGACCCACCGCTTTTTGCAGCGGAGCGCCACTGTTTTCTACAGTGGGACGTTTCCTCCGTTTAGGCTTTGACTGGCAAAGGTTCTCGCTCTCAGAAGCGTGTTGTCTCGGGCTAAGTCCTTGCAGGGCTAAGTCCCCTCTGTGATTTTCGTCTATCTCACTCTTAAGATGAGTTTCTGTCGATTGCCGATACTAACGATTATCTCCTGAGGATCGTTTATCGTTATTTTTGGTTAACAGAGAATATCAACAGGAAAGTAATTTATTATTTTCACAAACTATATCTATTTCGTATCCTCTCACCCCACCCACTCTACCCAGAGGCATTGTTAAGGTTTCTTAGCAGCAATCTCTTAATGATTATGGTGGAACATTTTGCAACAATACAGGATCCTTGCTATAGCTGATCCAGTAAAGAATGTTTGAACAAATTAATGTCAGTATATAATTGCGGACAATCATTTTACCATATGTTGATGACATCTTTTTATGTGTTAAAAAAGAACATATTGAAATACTCATCGAAGGTTACATTGAATATAATATGAATTTGAAATTGACACACGAATTAGAGAAAAATGATTCAATAATTTTTCTAGATACTACAATTATCGAAACTAATAATAGATTGATGAGAAATTTATGGATTTATGTGTGAATGACTGACTTCTTTCGGAGAAATTTTCTCAAGCAATTTGAACAACAGCCTCTTTGTACTTTGGCAATACCTTTTTGAGATACTCTCTGCCACAAAGTGCCCGGTTTGAAAATTAAATATTAGAGTAGTTTTTCTAGTTGACCATAATATCACAAATATAATAAAACTTTGCAAAGATAAAACAAACATACTAGATTAAACAGGTGTAGTATTCGGCATGATACATTAGAAAAATGAAATAGTAGATTACGATTGTGACTAGGAGTACTATAGCACCGCACACCACACACCTATGAACATATAACAGTCCGTAATTAATATAATATTGGATTTAATATATAAGAGCGCGCCAGATCCAAGCAAGCAGTATCCATTCCGCCAATCGTGCCGCGCACATCGTAGAGCTTCTCCGAGTCCGCCATAGTCAACCGCACTTTTTTCTCCGCGCCGATCACACGCGTTATTGTATTAATCCTGTAAACCAAGTGATTCAATAAATTAGTGTGAAAGTGCCTGAGATATGAATATAAAAGTGCGTCACAGTTAATTGTGTTGAAACACTTACCTTATCCGCAATCCTAATTTGCACATACGTGATTTCACTATCACTTACAAGTTTTTTTAAGTTTTTGGGTATAAAAATTTTTTTCCAAGCATCGATTCAGTAATTTGTAAGTTTTCATTGAAAATATATCCAAGAAGTGGCTTGGAATATTCTATAAAGCCATCTATTTGAACTAATCCTAATATCACACTCGCCGTAAGATCCAAAAAGCTCAGGACAACGTAGACCACTTTTGCAACATAGATTATAATTTTGACATCAAAACCTATGTCCGGAAGCTAAAGCACCAAGATCTGACCAATTCTAACCAACCAAGTCGGTAGGCTCATCGGATCCAATAATGAAAAATCAAGAGAACAGCTATTTCACTGGTTTGGTCACCCGCTTATGGGGTCAGACATGATTGGATCTTGGCGACTGAGGTTTCGAATATAGCCATGTATGTCACAAACACAATCCACATTCACGAAAATTGTCTACGTCAATCTCAGCTCTTTGGATCTTACGGCAAGTACTATCACATATGTCAAAATCACACTATTGAGAAAAACACAGTTTGAAGTTTAATTTCAAGAACAAACCACTTTCATTTACGGACTCAAATAACTTCACTACTGGAATTGCTCCTTAGTATGCCTCTGCTTGATCCGACACTCCATGCCTGAGTCTTCTTCTCAGCGTGCGAGCTTGGAGAGTTGATGCCTCCACTCGACTATCCATTACACGAATCCTAGTCCCATTCTTCTTGGCAGAAGCGAAACCAGCACTCGTACCAGGAACAATACTTAATGCACTCATCACATCTAGAATAACATTAGCGCTAGATTAATAACATTAGCATTAGATTTTCTTCTGCGTTGACATAGCTTTCAAAACAAAAAAATGAAATCACGAATAAATTCTTGTCTTCAATATTTATTCAAATAATTATGAATTCAAACAGATACTTACTACTAATGACTCAGCAACATAAACTATTCCCTTTTATATTTCTATTTTTATTTTGAGAAAATAAGAGGTTAACCCCAAAATAACCGGTAGTTGATAATCAAAACAAACTTGAGAGTAAGGGCTATTCCACACTCATGGTTTAGTTTCACACATAAATATTGAAGGTCTGTTCACATAAAGTATCGTCATCCTTACTTCAAAAATGGCGGCACATATCGTTTTGACCAAAAATAGTCAAGACCTTGCCCCGGGAAACACAAAACATTGGCACTCGAGTCATTTATTGCGAATTATATCAAATAAATGTTCTAGGCTCATGCTTTGTGATAATTTGAATCATGATTGGCAACAGGTAGAAAAATTTTTTTATAGTTGAATATCGATTTTTTCGATAATTGAGCATTATAAAATTGATACAAAATATTTCTCTGCAGAGAAGAAAAACAATCAGCATTGTTATTAAAAATAATCATTTTTGGCGGTTTTTGCCTTAAAACATGACTTGATTCAATCTCGCATAACTCTTCAAGGACGCCGAAATTTCGAGAACAGGTATCGACATTCAGAAGAGGAGATCTAAATACATGGAAAAATTGATTTCTTTTAAATTTCAAGGCATACGTAACCCTTAAACAAGCAAGTGGCGACCGTGAGTAAAGATATATTGGAACGAGCCGACGGGGGTGACACGCGGAATAACTCATCCCGCAGCTGATCACACAATACATGGCCAGAAAGTTTGATATTCTGGCGTGCGGGGATAGGACGGGGGTCATATCGTACGCCAGCGAATCTAACTGTCTGATCAAGTGCCATATACTATTTCTCTCCATTTCCGGCCGAAAGTACGCCAAACAATTCCTAATTATTGAAATAGCTAAGCCGGCTGTTAACTCGTGCCTGCTTATCTGTATACATGGGACGTTCTACGTCAAGTGGGCTTAGTCAAAATCTTGTTTGTAATCATGTTTGGAGAAATCAATGATGTCCATCACCAGAACACTCAAAATTGTTTTCAGATTTTTATGTGTATGTATGTGGAAGTTAGTACATGCACTCAAAACCTGAATTTTAAAAAATTTGACCATTTTCCCAATTTTTAGAGCCCGAGAAATCTTGGATATATGTGAAAATTAAGAAAATGACTAGAACAAGAGTTATGCTGAACACTGCTGTAACATCGTGCGCACATCTATATATTTTCGAAAAAAAATCGTTTCGCTCAATTAACCGTTACTTCCGTAATTTCAAGCGCTTACGCCTATGATCATTCAAAATCTCAAACAGATAATGGATGCATTGCCGCCACCGATTAGTAGCAAGTAAGTCAAGCAATATTAGCTCTGTCCATGCCTTAGATAAAGCGGTCCACTCGCGCTCCAAAACACCATCATAGATAAGAAGATGCCCACTCGTAGAATATTGCCCTTGTTATTCAAAACTTGTTTTCGTCTTGCCAGATTATAGGAAACTTCTGTCTCCCGATTTTCCGAGAATCCAAGCACCAATCATATGCGACTAATATGCGCTCTCCTTCTCAATGCATTTTCAAAACCATGCCATACGCTAGCATTTTTGCGAGATTATCCCCTCTATATTGTCTGGTGGGGATACGTGAAAAGCGTTCGCTTACCGAAAATCAAAATTTCCACGCGAAAACATTTGATAAAAGTAACTTTATCACGATTTTTATTGTTTATAATAAAATTACCGTTTATACCCATGCGGCTACTGCAGTAAAATCTTTCGATCTTTCGAATGATATAAATTTTAAATCGATATTTGCATTTGTGTAGAAGTTGATATTGTTAATTTGAGATGAATCGGATGATTTGCCGAGAAGAATTACGCGATTTAGTGAATTTTATCCATAAATCAACAATTTCTATAGTTTAAACAATGAATAGATTTTTGAACTTTTCATAGTTTTTTGTTTGTAATTTATTCACAATTTTTTCTGTCTCTTCATTTTCATTTTCCCCTCAGAGTGTTGTCGTTGGGGGCAGAGCTCTTCATGCTCTGGAGGAGAGGCATGTGATCAGTATGCTCTCCTCCACCCAGCCCTGTGAATATATACTTAATTAGTAGAGGCCCCCAGTGTACATATGTAAACATTGTTTACTTACTTGGGCGGTGAGGCTCTGCTCACCGCCATGTCCTTGTAGAGGCTCGCTGCTGGTCCCTGGTCCTGGGTGGTCGCTCCAGCCATGGAGCAGACCACTAATTCCCTGTTTTCCTGTCCTGGAGGTGCGGAGCAGATGTTCTGGAAGCAGCCACCGGTGATCCTACTGCAGGCTGCCTGTCTGCTGCCGCTGCACCTGCAAACACAGCACAATCACCAAGGGCACATAGGACACTAGGCGACGCACCAGCGGTCACCCCCAGGACCCAGGAAAGCCGCCCCGGAGACGACTTTTCCCCGAAGATCTGGAATGGGGGCAGCTAGAGCACGGCCATGACACGAAGGCCGAAGAGCGATCCGCGCGCTCCGGCCCGGACCCGAATTGCCCGTACGCGTGCACTCGCGGTTACTCGCCGAAGCTCCAGGCGAGTAGCTCAGCTCGAGGATGCGCGGGCGCACGAGAACACCGTCACTGAAGCGAACGCGACGCGGAGAATTGAGCCACCATGTGTGCGAGCGCGAGAGAGACAGAGCTAAGGCCACGTCACACGTGGGAGAGCCGGCGGCGCTCGGAGCGGTGGGGCGAGAGCTGTCGCGGGGGGGACGCTAGGACCACGAGACAAGGCACGCACAGCCCCTCAGGTGTGGGCCTCGATGCACAGAGAGCCTGGGATGGGTTATGGGGATGCGCGAAGGGGAATATCGATGCGCACGTGCGATATACGTGCGCAGTTGGGTGATACTGGCTCGTCAGCCCCAGGAATACCCTACGAAACCTCTTTCATGTAAATTAATTATAATTAAATTGTACATTGTAGTATGTAAGATCGGCCGCGTGTATATAGATATATATTACGCATTTGAATGTCGTGGGCAATCGCGACTATGGCGCTCGCGTCGACCAGCTACCAATCAAATAATTTAGCGAGGTGCGCGGGCCCGGCAGATTATATGATTGGTCGGGAGAGATTCTGGCGGCGCCGGGAGCGCAAGGGATTGGACCTTATGCAAATAAGGCAAAGTAGGGATGGAGAGGACGCGGCCTCGTGGCTCGTCCTCGGCCATTCTAGTTCCGGCTGTATCCTGTGCTGCACGTTCACGTATTCAGGCAGATAGCCACAGCGAACTTAGAATATTTTCCGGAGTAGTTCATCGATCCAGATATCCTCAAACATACGATGAGACTTGTGCTTAGTAAGCCGATGCCATGGCCCCGGTGGGCCCCGGGAAACCTCTCACCCGCGGTTCCGCGCTTTCCGCGAATTAACCGGCGTACCTCGCGAGAGATGTGGCTCCGCTATTCTATGGTCCCGAGAGCCGGCGCTCCCGCGATGGTTCGCGGTCACCGCCATCTTACCCGAGCATTTCCATAATTGTGTAGAGTCACGATGATCCCGCTGTTGCGAGCGTGCGTCGTTCCGAGTTATTTGGTGATGCTGATGTATGCAAAGTAGAGTCAATAAATTCAATTCATATGACTTACCGTGTACTGCGTTCCTCCTGATTTCCCCCAATATGATTGATTATTTGAACTGCATTTATTCATGTGAACGAGTATCCAAGGGAGTCCCAGTCAGAACATTGAGTAAGTGAACGGTTAGCGAGCCGGCGGTCACGCCAGACTCCTAACTTAATATCCTGTGCGTGCCCTCTTTGGAGTCGGCACCCAGGGGGAACTCGAGTCAGTCGAGGAACTCCAAGGAGTACTCCTGACAGTCGGAGATTCCTGAGCCCAAATGCGTTGGAGATTCGGCCATCTCCCTGACCCTTCCCGACCCTGAACGAGTCTTTAGCCAGGTGCCCCCTTTGAGGTTAAATAATTATTGGAGGGTTAAATTAACGTAAGCCGTCATTGTCATTCATATGTTGAGTGAGGCACTTCATGCCTGGCGCCCAGTAAATTAGATCACTCAATCGTATGTTGTGCTACGTTCGCAGGCCGAATACAACGTCACAAAATGCATTCAATGTTAAAATACAATTTATAATAAATTTTTGTTATCTTAATCGAATGAAACTCTGGTAATGAATGAATCATGACCTCTAGTTATTGAGAACATCAATAGATTTCAGTTAGAAGTTATTTTTCTATATTATTGACGAAAATGCGAATCTTCGATTCCAAACACCTGTCATATAGCAAATATTAACGATGCGGATGGCGCGTTCTGTGCGTTTCATCTTAATAAACATTACTAATCGAAATACAAAGTTAGATTATTCATATTTAATATATAATTGATAGACTTGAATCTGATTGGTTCGAAGGAGGAGTTTGTGGGTCTGTCCTCAAAACTCGGCCCTAGGCCCCGATGTATAAATACGAGGCTCTTAGACAAGATTTTCAGTGTGTTCTGACTAGTAGCAGCTAGAGAAAAGGGACGTTACTCTTGGAGAACGTTGCCGTTATTATCGTTCTCGGGCTTAACCAATCTGTTAGAATCATTTATTTTGAGTTCAGTTCTACCTTGGAGCAGCTAAGGCTCTAAGCCGAGCAGCTAAAGCAGCCAAGGTAAAGGAACGTTACTCTTGTAGAGCGTTTTCCTATTTTTCGGGCTTAGTGTCAGATTTGTATAGAATCTCATAGGCTTGGCCTTGATTCTTTAGAATTATTATATTGTAATAATGAGCTTTGCTTGTTTGTGTCACGGAAGAGGAATAAAAATCACCCACAAAGTAAGTACAAACGATTTTATTTCCATAACAAATTACCTTTCATTTATTTCTGATTTCTCTCGGAAACTTGATTATTGTGCTAGAGTACGGTAGTTAAAGAAGTGAGAGCACCGCCTCAAGAAATTGAGCGCATAGCCTTACGATCGAACTGAGATCCTTTCTCACTCAAACTTAACCCTCGTGCGTGTCTGAGTCTTCCGGAAACAGAGTTAACTTAGATAAGTAAACGCCTTACGGAGAGTAGTTAGGACTAACAGTTAGGTCGCGTACATCTTTTTTTTGTGTCATTTGTCGAGTCCCCAAACGGAACGTGAAAACCGAATCTCAAGCTATAAGCAAAAGCATGACTCCAATACGCGATATAAGCACGCGCGCCGCGTCATTTGATTCCAGACGTTACACTGCAAAGATTATGGAAAAAAATCAAAATATTTGCGAATGGTCGATCTTTGAGGGCCAATCCAGAGTCGAGTAGAAAAGGAAGAATCACATTAAATTGATGCGACGTTTCGCCAGCAAGGATCACTGGCCTCATCCGACAGTTTTAAATAAAATTATAATATGAAGTTCGGCAGTGGAAGCAGTTAGCAGTTAGAACCTTATTGGCGAATCGTCGCATCAATTAGATATGTGGTGGACTTTATGATTCTTCCTTTTCTACTTGACTCTGGATTAGCCCTCAAGATCGACCATTTGCGCAATATTAAAATTTTCAAGTATTGGGTGTAACGGGTCAGATTTGCACGTTCTGAATTTTCAAGTCCTTTTCCTTCCAATGTGTTCCAATATGAGTAGATAGGATTACGTTCCCAAGAAGTACACTACGACCTCGAAAACGAATTCTACCCATGACGGTCTTTACCAAGAATCGTACTGTGACCAGGTCTCAGAATGAATGAAATGAGTTTTTGTTGTTGAGAATAATACTCCAAAAACGCACTGCAGTCACAGCTATCAATCTCGGTTAGTATGGTAGGAATCCAATTATGCAATCATCGAAAAGTGCAATATAGTTCAATCTCTCACAGTCATTGGTCCGATCGATATAGATCGTATGATTATGATACGAGTAGTTCTACATTGTCTCCCAAGAAGCGCACTGCAGCCCAGACAGATACTTCGAACTGTGATATCTTTACCAAGAAGCGCAATGCAACCCAGTCTCAGATTATATGATTGATTAATGTGTATGAATGTTTGTGTAATATTGAATTGTCTTAATTTTATTAATTGAAAATTAAGATGAAATTCAAATATTAGTTTGAGTTACTCTAATTTAAACTTGTTCCAGAGAGAATTTATGAGTAAGATAAATTTCTTAGTTTGATGGTATTGATCATCAACTGATATAAAAAGAGGCAGTGAAATATTCTTTCCTATTGTACTTTCTTTTAATTTGGATTATTTCTAAGCTTAGCTATAAAGAGATTCTTCGGCACTTTTAAGTGTAGTGAAAGTCGCCGCAAATGAATTCAAATGGAAATACGATTTAAATGAAAAGAGATTGATTCCAAATTCAAAGAGGCATTTATTAGGTTATATACATAGATAGACCCATGCCAATTCCAGTTCGGGCAAAGCTCTCGCTCGTCTGATCGCTACCAGAGTAGTGATAAATGTTGCTCGTTCGCCGGGCTATTCATATTAGAGAATGGCATAGGGCGTCAATGTGTTAGGAAAGATAGGGGTATCGTCGCTCTCACTCGCACGCATCGTAGGCATAGGAAAGCGCGCGAACCCTACGCTGGCGCGCGGGGAGTTTTCCCGCATAAACTCTCGTTTTGGCGCGTAACCCGTTTTCTGTTTTCTGCTGGTCATCGACGTCGTGATACAGGATGCGCGCGTCGGTCCTTGGCGCGCTTCTTCGAATATAAGTATATCTATATACCGTACACATCCATTCTCGATCGATAATTTGTACCACCCAGTTAGTAACCCAATCTACTTCATATGCATAAAATTCGGTTACTCTGACCTGGTCCTCACGTGGGAAAAACGCTAATGGATCAAGTCCGATTAGAAAAGTATATCTTAGACCAATTGATACAGAAGAACTTACAGGCTCACATTTTACAAACTTCGCGGAGAAAAAACGTGTGAAGGAAGTCAAGTCACGAGAAACTTTTAGCAGAAATGTCTATTCTTTGTAATCAAGTCAAATTTTTGCGAGTTTTGAACTAGTCCATCAGTAAATGAGTAAGGCACAGAGAATAAACGAAAAATCACGCTGTGAGCGGCTTCCACTCGCTTTTTCACTTTGGTGCTCCCACGACTCATTCAAAGCCAACTGTACGATGCACCGATACTGCGCTGCAATACGTATAGTTTAGTTGGAATGAGAGTCGCTGGAAGTGTCAGAGTGAAAAAGCAGGTGGAAGCCGATTGCATTCTAACTACTTGCTTATTCTTTATATTTCATTTATTTACTGATTTATCAGTTTGAAACTGGGCAAGAATTTTACGATATTACAAACGATCAACTGTGTCGCTAGAAAATTCACGTTTCTACTCTTCGCTCGCACATTTCTTGAGAGACATTTGAGTACTTCTGAATGATTCTTAAATTTCCTTATTATCTTGATTCATATTAATGTGGATATATCCATCAAACCAGCGCAGTTCGGGATCGAGATTTCTCATCTAGTATACTTGTTCTCAGATAAGAACGCTTGAACTTTCAATATCATCACTAAACGGTTAATATACCCTTTCACTCATGGGTACACTGATTCTCTTTAGCAAGATAATTCTGTCTGAGTTTGGGTAAAGTAGCTGCGAGAATACCTGCCAGTCATCTGATAGTACGTTGTATTGTTATAATTAAGTTCAAGGATAGAAATTCAAATGGCGCAGAAGTAGACCATGACACCGCTACGTACCCTGATGACACACTCCCACTCAAGTTTATTTTCTCCTGCAGCTTGCACTTCATAACATCTCTATTATGACATTTACCTAATGCTGAAATGAATAAAGATTTTTCACGATCGAATCTCCAAATCATTATGATAAGATATTCAGAAATCTAAATACCTTCTAATATCGACTGCTCCTCTGTTTCTATAAAACGGACAGTTGTTGCTGAGATTATTTCAGATCCCAAGGAATCTTTCACTTCTTGCTGAGTTTCAGTATCATCCAAGCAGAAAGTTTCACAAGCTACCTGTAATTTATATTCAGAAGTATTGAGAAGTTATTAAAAATTCTATTCTAAACTCGGAGAACATGGATATTGAGATTTCCATATACGGATTGAGAACAACGCCAAATCAATTGATTAGAGGATTCTGCAAATTGTTCAAGAACCCTTCTAAAGTGTATTTGATATGCTAGTCGACGATTCAGAAGAATTGTGGACTTCTTTCTAAGATTGACTAGTGGTTTGATTGGTGCATGAATTTGAAAGAGATGACTGGCATTTAGTTTATAGGTGTAGATATTGAAATCGAGGTAAAGTGTAGTCGCGGCATCCACTCCCTCTTTCATGCTACGATAGTATACATGCCTCCTGCAATTATGGAACCCCTGAGTCATTATCGCATGTCCATACTGTACGCACTTGCAAATTCTTCCATATCTTACTATTATATGAAGAGAAAGCCGTTTTTTTGTTCGCATTTGGCTCCGAAACTACTGAATCGAAATTATGGCAGTAGCTTCATTGCACATGCCAGATGGTTATAGTCTATGCAGAACTTTGAAAAAGGCATTATCCTTATATAAAAAAGTGATGGGGGTCAAAGAGAAGCCAGTTAACTCGTGTTTTGATTGGTGTAGACCTAACCACGTGACGAGTCGAGTAAAATATAGATATAGATGTAGGTAGTGAATGCAGGGAAGCGAAAAACAAAAGAAGAATAAATTTTGAGGTTTAGGGCCGTATACTGTAGTTTTGAAAAGAAAATAAAAGTTTTGAGGTTGAAACAACCAAATCTTCTTGTCAGATATTGAATAAAATCTAAATACAAGTTTTATAATTGCGTATAATGAAATAAAGCGTAAATCGCGCGCAGCGCGACTGAATGTAGCTAGTTTTAATGAATGAATAAATGGTCGAACTGCTACTTTTTGGCGTATTACTCACAGGATCCCCGAATGGCAATTACAGCGCATGCGCGGAGAGTAGTTCCTCCGCCCGCCGACCCAGACTACAACGACGAGCTTCACGCCTTCACCTCTAGGCGGCTGAGCGCTTTCCGCAAGAGAGTTAAGGCACCTTCACTTATAATTAGAATCTGAAAGTGCATAGAATTTCTCTCTTTCTCCTTTGGAGAAAATTTTTTCTATATATAATATCATACCGAAAGCACGGTGTAGTGGATCGAGTCGTCAGACTCGGTCTGCGAATCGAATGTCTACTAGCATCCCCCGTCGCAGCTTCGCCCACGGTACGCATGATTGGGAACAGAAAATTTTTATCTTATAAACATAGAATTTAATACGTTACTAAACTTTTCTCTGAATTTGAAGGACTTCTGGGTAAATAATATTCTCTGTCGTTATTTCATTATATGGTGTTAGATATATATATATATATATATAACATTCGGCCCTCCTCCTCTCTCCGCCGGCCACAGCGAGAGCTGGCGCTGTCGCGCCAGTCGACACAAGTTCCGCGACTGCCGTCGAGCACGGACGCACACACGGTTGTGTTTGTATAGAGTCGGCGCGTATCACAAATAAACCTTTTTAGACATTACGAGGAGCATTCTTTTATTTCACCTGCCCCATGTGATAACCAACAGGTTATGGGAAAGGCCCGCTTCCACTGCGCGTAAAAGTGTTTCCGAGTGATTGCGGTGAGTGAAATTGTGAGGTGTGAAAGGCGAGACGAGGAGAGACGCTAGGTGAGACGGAGCGAGTTTCCCGACAGGCCCCTTTTCGTCGTACCACCGAGGATCTAGAGAATGTCGGACGGCGGAGACGCTGGGATACCGAGCATGCCGACCCCGGAGAGCTCGAGTAAGTAATAGTACTTAAAATGGTGCGTGGCGAATAAATAAAGCAGTGCCGAATCGAGCCCCGTTCATCGCGCAACGATTGTGTTCGTCGGAGCGCAAAGCTCGGTGTTTCTTGGTCGCACGTGCCAGATTCAACTGTCGGGGTGCGTGCTAGAATATTTTAAAAGAAGCGGGAATCGGAAAATTCGAGATAGGCGAGGTTCCCAGTGTGGTAAGGCGAGCAACGCGTGGGGACACGCGATCGGTTATTGTTCGACCGGTGAATTCGCGAGTACTCGGAAGCGCGCGGCGATTGTGTTTTGGCGCGGCGCGAGTACTCGGTAGAGCGCGACGACTGTTTCGCCGCGGCGTAAGAGCTCGGAAGCGCGCGGTGACTATTTCGCCGCGGCGCGAGAACTCGGAAGCGCGCGACGATATCGTTTGGCGCGGCGCGAGGCTTTCTGCCGCGGGACGTTTTCAATCGTCGCGGGACGAAAGACGAGATCGTTCGAGGCGTGATTGCTGAGAGCGCGAGAAAGGCGAGGTCCTCAGTGCGACGAGGTGAGCGGCGCGCGGGGACAGTCGATCATTGTTGCTCGACCGTTGAGTTTCCGAGAACTCGGAAGCGCGCGACGACGTGTTGCCGGCCGGCACTCTTGTACGCGCGCGGAGGGGAAGGGGCGCTCGACTCTCGCTCGCGCTACTGGCCAGGGCGTAGGGGCAAACGTAAACAAAGGTTTACGGTGTCGGCGCGCCTGACTCTCCACGCATAACCAAGCTTCGTTATCGCCGCTCGATCTTGAAAACAAATAGAGGCGCGTTACGAGTGTTGAGAGATTCACACTATACATATGCGCGTGCATATATATATATATATACAAATATATATATACATATGTATACGTCTAATTAATTAAGCAATTGCATGTGATGAGAAGTTGTGTATAATACCATTGATTTTCAATTAACTAGATTTTCTATTCACAGCTATCTTGAAAGAAAAGTCGGCGTGGGAGGTGCTGACGAGCTTCTTCCACCTTGACATAAATCACAAGGGGGAGGATATTTGAATTGAAATTGAAGGAGATAATCTAACTTTGATACCTGAAAAGGGTGAACCCTATACTTCAGGTAAATAATGTTAGTCATTTACGATGAGTTAAAGTTAAGACGAGGCAGTTTTATAAAAGTGCATATATGTATATAGGCTAGCATATATATATGATAATTGGTAGCACTTTTGAAAAATAAACACCTGATCAGTGTAAACAATCATATCCTTTGCTGGAAAAATCCAATTAATGTAAATTTACAATATTATGTAAACATATCTCTGACCGGTTGGGTGGCGGATGTGTGCTTGTGTTCAGTACACATAAGCTGTCTAACTGGAATGAACGTTCGGAATGTCTTGTGTTCGGACACTCTTGTGTGTTCATTCAATCTTTGAATTGAGTTATGCTTGTTGTTCGGTAAACATATTTGAAGATGACCATGGCAAACATGATCATGTAACAAAGTAAAATCTCGAGTACAAAATTATTGAAATAATTGGCTAAGTGTGTAATTAATCTGCAAGAAAGTGATCAGTGAAATATCATAGTTCAATGGTATGATGATCAAGTCTTGGCAGAAACACCAGCCATAATGCCGAGGCCGAGGTCTGAGGACGACTCGTTTCATGAACCAAGTACCTCAATAATTGATAATGGGATTGACATAAGATGTGATGTTGAGTCACAGAAGGAGAAAGATGAGAAAGAAGATGAGAGAGAAGAGGAGAAAGATGAGTCAGAGGATACAATCTCGGCCAAGCTCAATAAAATTGAGTCCATGATCGAGAGCGTCAAACAAACAGATAAAGTAACCGAAAGGTTGTACCTAATCTCAGATTGTTGAAATCTAACCAAATCCGAATGCACCAACCATTTGAACATAATAATGATGAGTCTCTTGAATCCCGTACAGTAAATGATACTGAAAAGAGAGTAGCCACACTAGAGAACAAATTGGCAGGTACATCTAATTTTGTTGAGGGACTCTCTGAGAGTATCAATAGGTTGATGGACGTAAGGGAGAAAAAGGAGAGTGTTAACAACCAAAGATTTTCAAAACTTGAAGAAGAGTCAAAAATCAGTCAGAAGGAGAGATTAGACCAAAGTATCAAGTTCCGAAACCTTATAACTACTGTCAGAGAAGACTATGCGAAACAACTTGATAAGGTCAACGAAAGTGTCAAGGGCCTGACAAACCTGTACAACAGAGAGGAGAGTGAAGATGAGAGCTTAATTACCTCTGAAGATGACGGAAAGGTGAGAAATAAAAACATGGTTCAAAATAATGAAGTAGAATCAAAAGGTAATAGCAAAAATTCCAATTCAGTAAAGATGAGAGAACAAAGTAAAAATTCAGAGAGAAATTCAGATGAGGAAACTCCAGCTCAGACACGGAATAAAGATAACTTTGGAAGTAGAGATATTCATGACACTTTGAAACTAGAATTCATAAAAAGTGCTAATATGAGAAGAGATTATGAATTAACAAATAAGATGAGATTTGAACATTTTTTGGATTATTCTGTGTCAGAGCTGAGAGCCTGTAACTTCTCACACACTATTGATGAGAACAGCGTTTTGCGTGTGGATGAGACAGTTTTAGAGAATCACAAGTTCCAGAACTCGTGACATCCTAACAAATCAAAGCAGGCGAGATAAATTTAGCATCTTACACTATACGCAAATCGCTATATAATATGGAATATATAATTGGAAAAGAAACGGCTGTCGAATTTCGTGAGAGATGTGAAATTGTTGTAAAAAACTATGAAAACTCTCCCGGCGCCAAACTATTATCGGGAGATGAGAAGAGAGATGCGTTTTATAATGCTGTTATGGTATCACTACCTACAGCTCAAACTATTGAGTTTGTTTCAAAAGACTTAATGGCCAAAGTATTTCATACGATGAACTAAAAGCAATTATTGTACAGGAAAAGCAGGTGAGAAAATTAAACTCTAACACCATCCCAAGGAGCGCAAATCAGGCCAACCTATCCTCGATCCGATGGTATGAGTGCCAGAGCTCAGGGCACATTGCAACTGACTGTCCCAACAAAGGGAAAGGTGTCCGGTGCTACGGATTTGGGCACAAGGCTTCTGAGTGTCCAGAGTGCTCCGGAAAACGGGAGAGGAAGGTATGTCAATAAGACTAAGAGATCTCATAACTCAAATGGTGGTGGACCTGTGAGTGGTGTGAAAAGGAAGAGTAATAACGATAAGAATGCGACGGGTGCGAAACGTGGTCGAATGTCGAGAGGACGTGGAAAATCCAATTACCAAAACACCGGAAATCGGAAGCAACAGAACAAACTGAAACGTGAGAACCAAACGGCGAGCGTTTATAACATAAGTTGCGAACAAGATCAAATTTTCTCCAAGTTTCTAGCGGATTCCAGCACTACGGAACATATAACGAATTCCAAAAATGATCTTCACGTCTCTTGATGAAAGCGATTATGGCGTGATGAAATGGGCTAACGAAAACAGCTCAACTGACATAAACACAGAAGGCGCGGGTACAATATTCATGAGAATCAATAACGGAGAAATTCTTTAAATTGGTAAAGTCAATTTCGCCAACGCGTTAAAAGATAATCTGTTGTCGTTACGAAAATTCGCTGATATGGGAGTAGCTATATATTTAGATAGTACCAAAATAAATATTTTTGATCCCTGCTCAAACGAAACACTCCTATCAGGCACATACAGACGACCTTATTGGCTAATAGAACTAGAAATCAGTAAAGATTTGCCCGATGGCGAGACTGTCACACAGGAAATAAACAGGCAAATATTTGCTAATACAGTAGATGCGAATTAAGATGCGAAAAGATATAATACACGAAGTGTGACAGCTTAAGTTCAGCCTTTACCAGAATCGGTTCCGATGCCTGGTAGCAGTGGAGAGTTTGAAATTGTAACGAATGAAAGATGTGAGAATGGAAGATGTGAGAATAAAAGATGTGAGAATGGTGTGACGGGCTTTGGAGTATGCCCTCGAGCTTTGCTCCAGGGCCCGACACTGCTCGTCTCGACGAGCTTTGCGGTGGGGAAGCCGCGCGCCAGCCGCCTCGAGGACGGCGCTCGTCGAGTCGAGGTTTGGCTGCAGAGCTAGCTGCAAGGGGGTTAGGTGCGCGAACGCACGTGGGAGCCCGGCTGAGGCTCGTTCTCCTCAGGATGGTAACCCTGACGAATCTCCATTTTCGTTTGACATAAAAAGATTTCTTGAAAAGAACAAAGCCATGCTGTGGCACGTAAGATTTGGTCATGCTTTGATCGCCTATCTCAAGGCGTTGCAAGCTAAATTCCCCAAAAATAAAGAACTGCAAGATGCGATTTTCGATGAGGCGTTAAAAGACTGCGAAATCTGTCTAATAGTTAAAACAAACAAACTGCCTTTTCATCAGTACGTACTCGGGCTACTGCTCCCCTACAAATTATTCATTCCAATACCATGGGTCCAATCTCACCACCTTCTCGTCCCAAAAGATACAGATTTATATCTGTATTCATAGATGATTTCTCAAGACTAGCAATAGCTTACCCCATGACTCATAAGAGTGAAACTGGGTATTGTCTTGAAAGATATGTAAGGAGTGCAAGAAATCTTCTAGGGTACGACGCAAAGGTGTGTTATTTGCGCTCGGACCAAGGGACTGAGTATACAGGTGGATACACGGTAGAAGTATTGAATAGTTTGGGCGCAGAATTACAACTAGCAGCCCCAGACATGCCTGAACACAATGGTGTGTCAGAGCGATTTAACCAAACAATTCAGAAGAAGGTGAGAACATATATTTACGATGCGAAGTTACCCGAAAATCTGTGGGATATAGCATTGACAGCTGCTGTATACGCATATAATCGGACTCCGCACAAATCGAACCAAATGGTGGCACCTCTGGAAAAGTTTGCTCTCCAAATAATTTCAGTATTGATCAGATCAAAAGATTTGGATGCCTGGCTTATGTGAAAGTTCAGAGAAAAACAGGCCCAAAATTCAGATATGAAGGAAGGCGAGTTATCCTGGTGGGCTACACACCAACAGGTTATATTTTGTTGAAACCAGAAGAAGGAAAATTTTATGAAAGCCGAGATGTGAGGTTTAATGAAAAACTGGTTTACGGAGACAAATATAACAAAAATGGAATAAAAGATTTTCCTGTTGTAAGCAATGATCTGAATAAAGATGAGTGGTTTATCAAATCTGAAATGAATGAAAGATGCGAAGAATTTTCAAAACAGGAGGGAGAATCCATACAAACTTTAAAACCGGAGGGAGAGATCAAGAGAAAAAGAGGTAGACCTCGTAAAACTGTAACTGTCGTTGCCAAAAATGTAGAAGAGAAAGGTGAGCTTATTATCGATGTCAGTTTCTTGAATCTACCCCTTGATGAGAATATCAAAGCAAAGGTTATGCTGTCCTATAACATATCAGATGAG
The DNA here is from genome assembly GCA_020882685.1 of Aphelinus atriplicis. Lineage (NCBI taxonomy): Eukaryota > Metazoa > Arthropoda > Insecta > Hymenoptera > Aphelinidae > Aphelinus > Aphelinus atriplicis. The sequence goes on along the minus strand of CM037075.1, from coordinate 60,671,217 downwards.
ATAGATGAGAGTAAAATCAATTCTAATGATAAGATTTTCATGCCTTGCTAACTGATATCAACTCTGATCCCTCTAACTATAAAGATGCGATGAATTCAGATGAGAAAAATTGTTGGAAGTCAGCAATTAAAGATGAGTTGAATTCTATGAAGAAAAATAATGTCTGGGAAATAGTCAAAAGACCTACAAAGATGCGTGATGGAAGAAAGGCAACAATAATTGACTCAAGATGGGTATTTAAACGAAAACTGGATTCAGAGGGTAATACCAAATACAAGGCGAGATTGGTTATCCGTGGGTTTAAGGATAAAAACTCCTATGAATTAAGTGAAACGTACGCACCTGTGTCAACGTTGACACTTGTGCGAGCTGTGATAGGTATTATCAATAAGTTCAAATTACTTGTATGTCAAGCTGATGTTAAAACAGCTTTCCTAAACGGCGTCCTCGATGAGGAAATATATATGGAAATACCTGAAGGAGCGGAATTTTACAGAGGAGCAAAAACGAAACCAGGTGTGTCGAGTGATGCGTGCTCTATACGGATTACGCATCAGCCCAAAGAAATGGAACAATAGTTTCACTAAAGCAGCCAAAGATCTAGGTTTACAAAACTCTAGAACCATGTTTGTTCATTTGGCGAGAAGGTGCAAAATTTCTGATTGTACTTCTCTATGTCGGCGACCTACTTATGGCGAGTAACGATGAGAGAAAATTGAAAGAGGTAACGAAAAGGCTCAGTAAAGAGTTTGAAATGAATATTCTAGGTGAGCCCAAGGAATTTCTCGGCATCAGCATAAGGCGAGATATTGAAAACAAAATTATCGAGCTGAGCCAAACGAAATACATAGAAAATATCCTTACTAGGTTTGGATTCAGTGTATCACATTCGCAAAGAACACCTATGATCACTACTCAAGTGAATAATAGGAACAGAAAGATGAGAGAAACGGATGCTTATGATGAGTTACTTACAAAACTAAAACCAAGGAAAATGTTCCTTACAGAGAAGCCGTGGGAAGTCTGTTATATCTGGCAGGCGCGACAAGACCAGATATTTCATATGCAGTGAACATTCTGAGCAGACATCAAGTAAGTCCAACCGAGGATGATTGGAAAATGGTTAAGAGAGTGAACCAAAACTCGCACGAGTCAAGATGGGATCGCTGAGGCAAAGTCAGCTGTGGCTTTCAAGCAAGGCACGTTAGCCTCGATTGAAAAGTTATCGTCAAGTTAAGGTTTCTAAACACTGTTTATTTTGCGTGCTGCTACGGAAATCCAGGGGATTCCGGCCTTGACCATCCCAACTTCCTCTGGCAAGTTTCAGGACTGGAAATCTTTTGAATATCGTTTTAAATCCTCTGTTATGAACAATGTCTCATACTCCGATGGTCTGAAGCTTCAATATTGATTGAATGCAGTGCAAATTCAGGCGGCTAACATGTTGAGTGGTGTCCAGCCTGACGCCACCAATTTTTAGCCGTCATGGGACAAATTATGTCTACGTTACGACAATCCCAAGCGCAGGCTCACCGCTCACATGCTTTCGTTGATGAACTGAAACCAATTACGGAAAAGTCAATCACTCAGCTTAATAATCTGCTGGATATCATCGACGAGTCGATTCAAGGCTTCAAGGATCTTGAGTGTGTTGTTCAACATTGAGACATTTGGTTTGTCCACTGCATCATCAATAAGCTAGACCCGGGGACTTCGGAAGCATGTGAAATGACCCAGCTTGCCCATAAAGGCTTTTCGATTCACCAAGTCTTGCATAGGTTTATTGAAAATTGGATACATGCGCTCGATACTTCAGCAGCTCATCTCGCTTTGCAGCCCAAGTCGAACGCAACGTCGTCCAATCACAATGCTAAAACTCACAATTTCAATTCCCTCTCGGAGTCGATCTCGGTCAATGTGACCAATACGGCTACCTCAAATTCGAGCAGTGCCAGCACGTGTAGTTGTTACTCAAAACAACAATATATCCTTACGGTTTGCCTATCTTCATGGCCTGGAATCGCGAGCAGCGCTTTGATTTCGTCAAGCATCATCGACTGCGCCTCAACTGCCTTCGAGACAATCACACCGCCAATAATTGCTCATTGAGATACTGTTGCAAAGTTTGCAAAAGATCGCACCATTCCATGTTGCATTTCAACACGCCTGGCGAGTAGCGCCAGTCGAATGTCGGGACAGCATCAGTGAATCATGCCTTGCTAGAAGCCCCGACTTCCGATGTTGTGCACAACGCTATCCAGGCCATTGGAACATTCACGACGCTTGTTCCAACTTCAGGATTGTTGGCATGGCTCATTATTGCGCACTCTCCCTCTGGAGACAAACTGGACATTTGAGCTCTCATCAACCCATGCGCCGAACGCTCTTTCATTTCGGATCGAGTCGTTCGAGCCCTTTCGCTTGATCTGCGAAAAAATTCGCAAGATGTTTGTTCTCTCGACATCGAGGATGCTGTCCCCGCGTTGGGCATACACTAGTGGAACGCCAATCTGATATCTATTCGAATATTCGCTTTCTCGACGGCGTATTCTTATTCTATGATTGTTGCTGAGCACCCAGGTACAATGGTGTCAGATCTGGAACCTCAGCAGCTGTTGACTTATACGTAATTATTCTAGTTTGAATTGGTGATCGCTTATGGGAAAGACTACGTAAAAATAAATCAATACACTCAAACAATATGAATTTTCATTAATCGTGTTTCATTGCCTATAATGTACATACTATGGTTCGAAAAATTACCAGTTATTCAAAAATCAATCATAAAAGAAATAGTTACTCTAGTCGAATAACAGATCGTTGACTTCCAAACACAGAATCCATAAATGATACAATTATATTCCACAACATATCGAGAGCTTTCGTCCCTACTCCGTCTCGAATATTCTGGAGCATCCCATAACTAGTTTGGATTTACGCGGGTTAATGTTTTCCGACTAAACTCAAAATTCTAATCTTCGATTTCGTTACCTACTCCTCGTCATAAGAGATTAATTTATGCTTAGACTGAGAACCCTAAACAGTTAATCTGGTCATACTGCCAGAGCATCAGGATTGTTCTCTGTTCCATTCATTGATGTTGGTTTTCTAACATCTTTCAAGTTTCTCAGGTTTGTTCTTCAGGTTTAGAAAGGATTAGGATGGGTAAGCAAGGTCGAACACCATAGGATTAATTACTACAAATGAAGTTAAACATTCTCTCGATTAATGTTCTCAGTTACTCTAACATTCAACATCCAATACATGTATCTATTTTGTCAAAGTTCGTAGCCACCCAATACCTCATTCATGTCAAATAACAATCATTACAAAAAAGATTAGTCTACTGATTTAAATCCGATTGTTAGTTACTCATCTCAGTAGCGTGGTGATTGAACCTTTTCCAATGATAAATCAGATCTATCTACTCCGGTTCAAATACCTAGATTGCGCACCTTATCAGGATTGGCAGGCACCCCGACCAACACCTTCTCTAGTGTTCTCGCATCCACTTTACACTATTTCGTTCAATGAGAATGTGTAGTAGAGAATGCTTTCTAACTGAGTCCACAAGAACTTATTCTCCCGTCCTCTTCAAGACAGCCACCATTATCAGTGATGACGGTATCCCCGATCATCACCTACTCTAGCGTTGGACACTGTCTGGGACTTAGGAATTTCAGAAGGAGTAACTCATTTATACCTAATTCCTTTCTTCTGACGTAGTCGAAGTACCCCTTCTAAGTGGCTCCTGCTACGGCTTCCTTTGGTGGCTTCCTTCGACTAGAGAGGTTCTTCACTTTGGCTGGTACTAGAACAAGTGGCTGAGCTCCTCTCCGTATCCCTTATTCATACCCGCTCATCGTAGTGGGGATTTATTGGGGAAGGAATCTCCCACTCTCCTTTTCAATGAAGAACGTATTCGCACGCCCTCTATCCCTTTCATTTGTTTCAACTACTAATTCGCGATAGTCCCCAAATTCCCAAAGTCCTTTTGCGGTAACTTTGAATTTTGCATATATTTCAAATTTATCCTCCGCTTTTAGCACCCTCTTTAAATTTCTCCTATTTCTTGTAATTGACCGATTTCCGTGTGCTGATAACGTAGAACTACAGTTGTTGTCGAAAAATAATATTACACCGAGACGGGAATCGAACCCGGTCCGCGAGGTTACAATGCACGCACTCTGTCTTGAGATCAACACGGCTCTGACAATCCATACTACTCATTGTAGACTCACTCATTCGTATCTTATCATATATTCTGACCGTTACACTGGATACCGTTTTCGGATAATCTTTCGTTTCAAATCAGGTTACCAGAGGCTCCTCAAGTGATTTCCAAGTGATCAGTTCTTTCAGAGGTCGCTAAGTTGTTTGATCTTTTAGGTTGGCTGTCACCGTTTTTGGTGCGAGGCAAAATATTCCTCCGAAAGATTCGGTTAATTTAAATTGATTGGGAAACGCCAGTCGACGGCGAGTTACTCCGAGAATTAGCAAGATTTACGTTTGCAGATGCCGCAGTTGACTGGTATTACAATCCCTCGTTGGTTGCAACTGACAGCTGCCACGGAATATCAACTGCATGAATTTGGAGACACTTACGTGAAGGCATATGCAACAGCAGTGAACTTCGTCGTTCCAGGTCGTTGCTCATATTTCATCATGTCGAAAAACAAAGTCGCTCCAGCGAATATTTCCAGTCTAATTTGTAGTGTAATGTTCTGGCTTCTCGCGAGGATATCTCGTGAGGTTAAAGCGCGACACGTGGTTTTCGCGAACCACCCGAGCTGTAAAGTGGTAGCGAAATTATTTTCCGAGCATGGCCGGGTCGAAAGGGGGCAAATGTGAAGGAGGCGCGTGGAGTTTAGGGACTAGGTTCTCGAGAACCTTGTTTTGAAAATAAAGAGATTACAGAAAAACGAAACGCGAAACTGGGCGGACGATTTCTGTGTTCGTTGATTTTTACCTTATTTGTTGTTAAGGACGGTCTCGCTCGCTATTTTTGTGGTAGAGTAGGGAAGGTCCAGTTCACTCTGGTCAACTCGATTTGTTTATTAGCACAAACAGTATTTATTTGAATGAAACTCAACAAAATACAGGCTTGGACGGTTACGCACATGAATACTCCAACACGAGGTCTATTAGAAAAACAATCAGAGTTTATCAGATTACGCAACAAATACAAATTTGAGACGGCTAAATCAAGGGCACAAAGTACGAATGCAAGGGGAAACGCGTGAATTTCTGCAAGACTACGAAACAAATACTGAGAAAGGTCGAAAACTGTTGGAAGTCGGAACTTATGGGAGAAAAGGCGTTTATGCAGGTGTCTTGGTGAGCTGCCGTCTTCCCGGTGGCGCAAATGGTAGCGCAACTGACCGAAGGTCAGGAGGACGCTGGTTCAAATCCAGCCTGGGGAGCGTGGAATTTTTTTCTCGCAATGTCACTTCAGTATAGTCCACCGAGCCCGATTAAAATGAATTGTACCTTCATTTAGTTCGATAATATTGCACATGTTTTCTCACTTCATCCCCGCTGCATGTGGGGGGAGAGTCACCGTGTCCGGGCGCCCGCCGCCATGAATCTTCAATTCATGAGTCCGCGAAGGGCTAACCCGTTGACACGGAGAAATGCGCCTCTCTTTTTCTCATGTAGCGATTCGTTTTAAACAAACCCTGTAAGAATTCGATAAATTTTTCAACGTGATACTAGTCGAGTATGTTAGTAGTCAATGGTCAACTGAACCAAAGACTCTATTTCATATCGAATCTTATTTTTAACGAGTTTGAAAGTATATTGATTGCAATTTTGTAGATTCATAAGTCTAGTTTCTTTTTATATCGCGTTCGTTACCGGCATCGTTCCGGCATATCGCTTTCCCTGTGCTGCTCCGGCCCGAAAAAGATTATTGTTTCTCTGGATTGTCGTTTTGTTGCTCGCCTGAAGCACTCAAAGGAGGTGGTATGTTGCGGCGAATCCGCGTGCTCATGCACGTGTGCTCGCCGCCAGTAGCCAAACCCACTGTCTATCGCGTGATCGGATTTGAAACGGACCAGTGGACGCGGCCGACGCGTCGGCGTTGAAGTTCGAGACTGCACGGCACCGGCTCGAGCCAGTTTCGCTATGGCATCCACCCGGCAAGCAACGCACCACGGCTCCGCCGGCTCGCGATCTCAATTGCCGTGCCCCACACATTATTAATAAACAATCACATTTCACGCCTCTATAACAAGTGTATCAACACTCAACAAGACACAAACTTTCATACAAGTGACATTCGCTCATTTTACTCGCACCAATTTCCAATAACGTTCCCGCTCTCACACGAACTCTCTCTCAAAATACCTCGTCACCGAGCGAACTCCCTGGGCTCCGGATCTTACCATCCGACCAATCCGACCCAACAGAGATCTCCGACCCATTGAATCTGGCATCGGGACGTCGAGTTTTGTTATCACAAACATACGTACGTACTTACGTACTTATGTATGTGGCCATTTTTTGTTTTGGTATGCGATAACTTATGAAGGAATAGTCCGACCGTTCTGAAATTTTGCATACAGGTCGGTCTCCGGAAAACGTAAACCAATATTAGTTTTCAGCTATTTAGGCTGTTTATTTCCATGGTAACCATTGCTAACGCGTTTTTAAAAGGAACAATAAAAATCATCGTCAATGCACATTGGAGCTTCAATTCTCTTGACGATCGACAAGAATCGATGAGACCGATAAATGCCGAGTATCAATGTTTAGATATGCGCTTCAGAAGAAATACATAAAATGATCCAAATGAAGAAGCCGTGATTCATTGGTTATCTTTTTTATTTTATTCGATTACGTCCGCTCGACCTTGTCTATCAGATCCCAAACCTGTCAATCTCGCTCAATCGAGTCGAAACCAAAAGACGCAACCCGCCGTCGTTATCACAACTTATTCATTTCAAATCCGAAACAAGTGAGTACTCTGTGGCCTCCATCCGCGGGAAATCGCAATATTCGCAATATTCGTAAACGACGAGCAAGAACGATCCCGGACAATCCTCGCAAATGCCGTTTTCGCGGCTTACGCAGTGGCAACGTCAGGTTTCTCTTCGATATAGCGAAAGTGTTCACAATAAATACGATGTCGTAACAATAAAACTAGTATGATTATCTTACTACAGAATGAATATTTTCCAAATTACAATTAATTCTTGTAGTTTCGAATATCGAGATGGAAAAGGTACTCAAATTACAAATTCAGGTCAAGTACTTTACTTACATATTTTCTTAGAGGTATAGTAGTAGTTGTCGAATAAATTCTCATGCAACTGAATATTTTCATGTGAAGAGAAAATTGAAAATGTCGGTTCAATCTCACAAGGAGAGTATCAGGCCTTCGGGTCACCAATCTAGACCAAACTTGATACGTATGTTCTCTGGAGCTATAGTGACCATACGCAAGAAGTTTTAGGACCTAATGCTTCCTCAGTCCCAAGATATTCACATTACAAGGTTACTTAACTTTATATTTATAATGGAATTTTCACTTACCAGTGGACATATGAGAATCGGGTCACCAATCTTGGCCAAACTTTTTTTGATGTTAGCTTGGCTCAAGAATACGCTATGCCCACAGTCTCAGGGACCAACACTCCCAAACTCCAAAAATATCAATTATTATAGCTTGTTAGGATCCGTACCTCTCGTCGCAAATGACAATATGTCATCTGAGGCGTATTTTCACTTACGTCGCAGCACTTTAACACTAATCACTGGATACTGCAGCATAATTCATCCTGAAACAGATATAGAAAGAGTAAATACATGTAAATTCATCAATATTTACTTTCATGTCTTACTCACATGGAGTAAAATATGAGAATTATGAATAAAATTCACGGTTTGCAACTTTTCTCTCTGCGCTTGGATACTTGAACAATGATAACATGTATCCAAGCACAAGAGACGCATATACTCTAAAATTGTATCATAATTCAGTGTCAGAATCTAATTTCATTTATAAGAACTTCAATTCTGCACACTTATTGTCCTAAATCAGTACATATAAAAATAATAACGAAAATTCACTACTTACAGTTAGTCGATATTTCCAATCAAATTTCTGGCCCTGAACTGTTTACCTGGAATACATATTAAAAACATAGAATCAAATTCTTACATAATTAACATATTCAGAAGAGTAAATTACAAGAGTACTTATCTGAATCTGGTTGCTTCACCAGCACATTGAAAATCCAACAGCTGCACACGATTATCTTGTTAATCTATTTCTACACGGGAGGAGATTGTTGACATTGATACAAAATGATCTTCACTTTCATTTACTCAATCTGTGAGTAAGCGACAGTGTACCTTGTATAACTGATGACGATTCTGTTTACCAAAGACCTCCATGGTAACCACAGTATCTTCATTATCGACTTCAAAGTTCAAACACCAATCACAGTTATTGTTGTAGACCTTGACTATCAGTGACATAATCATTTTTCACTATTCGTAGGTTGGTTATTGATACATAATTTATTAATTAAAGCCCAAAAAATTATTATTTTAATAATAATTCATTCATTTTATAATTTTTAATTCATTAAAAATTCGTTAAATAATTATATCATTTTTTTTCAATATTAATAATTATTGGTCATTCGATGATAGTTTCATTATCCATTCATCTAATAAATAAAATGCAGAAAATAATTTTATCACTGCTATAGTCATGGTGAATGGTCTTCGACATGTGAGTATGAAATCAATAATAATTTGAAATCGAATAGAATACTCCATAATCAAAATTTTTTTTCTCATAGTATAACTAACATCATTTCATTAGAATCTCAAATCCCGAAGATGAATACATAAATGGAACCTTTCATTACAACAGCTGACAGCTGACGCACTCGTGTACGCTCCCCTTCCGCACTGACGTGCTCAGCGTCTCTTTCGGCATCTGTGTGCGCCTCTTCAGCCTGCGTATTGACATCTTCTTTGACGTGCGTGTGCGCCTAGCCTCCCTCACTCCCGCGCGCCGCGTCATTCACGGGATTTATGGGCGCTACCACCATCGTCTCTATGCTTGTTTCAGTTTCTGTTTCTCCGTCGGTACTCGAGAAGGTAGTATTGGCATCGCACCACGTCTCCGGTGGTGCGACTGTCGCGGTCGGCACACTCGCGCTTCGCGAGCGCCTGAGTGGCTCTGGATGCGGTGGTTGTAGCTCGGCTGCTATTCCCGCCTTTTTTTCATCGTTGCGGTGGGTTGATAACCCAGGCGTCAACCATTGGGAGAGCAACAAAACTTAATATGAAAACTTTAAGTAAAAAAATTGTTTTTCCTTGCACATTGGATAATTTTCACTATGCTCGCGTACAATTCTCTAGAATCACTGGTTCGCTATCCAGTTCCTTATTCTTTGCGTCTTTAGACGTCCGCGTTTACTCCTTTCTTTGACAGCTGCTTCTACCAACGCATGTTCGCTCCTTGTAAGCGGCTCTTCCAGAATCGGCTCCGGTTCACCTGTTGGCATCCATAGCTTGTGTTCGGGTTGCCACGTGTCGGTTCTTTCGCGGTGTGCCACGTTTCGCCTCTATGCTACTGACAGCAGTTTTTGTTCCCGTCGCTTGGGCACTCTCTTGCTCATAGTCTCTGTTCAACTTCGACGCCTGTTTCACGGTTATGCCCTTTTTTGCGGATGAGAGCACCTTGTTTAGTTTGGGAACAGAAACACCTACGTCAAACTGTACGTCTCCATGCTCTGCATTATAGTATAGCGCATGTTTTTCATGCGCGAGCGCTGATTTATGCGCTGCGATCTCTATTACTTCGCTCAAATTATGCAGGCGTTCAACCCACTGTTGAAGTTCGTCGCCTGCCTCCGCTCGGCGGCTTGCTTGCTTTCTTTCCGACACAGTGTTTGAGGGGGCGTCGGGTTTCAGCCGTACACCAAGAATGCTGGCGAGTAGCCGGAAATCATTTATAAAGCTATTCTTGAATGGGGTTCCCTAGTCGCTTGGGAAGTAGATAGTGTACCATGGCACAAGATCACCCCATTTAGCTCGCGTACGACCATGTCTGCATTTGCTTTACGCAGCAGGATAGCTTCGATCCAGCGGGAGAATACGTGCATGAAAATCAGGATGTGTTCATGGCCGCGCTTGCTACACGGGAATGGTCCGTTTTTCATCCGGTAGTAACAATTTCCATGAATTGTCGTCCTCAATCAGGTCATCAAGGTCAGCATTGACATCTGAATGATACAACTTCCCACCGACAACTTTGTCGGTTCGGGGGCACTCTAGCACTTCTTTCTGTCGGGTTTTATAACATTTGTTGGCTGTGTCTTCCAGCTCCACTGCAGCAATCTTTATCGGGCAGTCGTCCTCATTCGTCTGAAATATCCGTGAGAGTACATCTGGGACGACTTCGTCGGATCCTCGCGGATATCTGGTCTAGATATTGTGATCTTCTGACTCTAGTGTCCAACGTGCTAGTCCACTCGCAAGCTTCTTGCAGGTTCGCGATCATTTCTGATTATTATGATCGGTGATCGCTTTGAAATTATAGCCTTCGATGTAGACTTAAAGTTTCTGTATGGCCCACACGACGGCGAGATACTCACGCTTGGTGGTCGTGTAGTTGCGCTCCGCCAAACTTAGGATTTGGCTCGTGAATTTGAGGTGTCGTTCTACTCCATCAATTGTTTGCGTTACAACAGCGCTGAGGCCGGTGTCGCTGGCGTCTGATTGCAGTACGAATTGGTGGTCGTACGAAGGCCATTGCAATACTGGTGCTGTTGCCAGCCTGATCTTGAGGATGTCAAGGGCTTCCTCCTGCTTCTCCTCTCATACAAATGATACGTTCTTTGACATCAGACGCGTAAGAGGTTCGGCGATAGTAGCGAAGTTATCAAAATCACGAACTGACGGTACTATGTCGCCATTTCTAAAAATCTCTGCAGCGCCTTCTGTTTCTGAGGCGCCGGATTCTCCACAATCAGCCAAATCTTCTCAGGATTTGATCGGCATCTATCGCGGTTAACCAGCACATCCAGGTGGTTTACTTCTGACGTGCAAAAGCGGCTCTTATCCCAGTCGATTACTTGGCCGGCTTCCAATATCTTCTTCAACATATATTCAAGTCATTCCAGGTGCTCCTCGAAGGTCTCCGTGCAGATAATTACGTCGTCGAGATATGCGAACGCATAGGGCTCCAACTCAGGCCCTATGAGACCGTCGATGAGCTCCTGGAACGTGGCCGGGCCATCAAATACTCCATATAGTAATTTGGTGAACTGGAAGAGTCCCATACCTGACACGATGAATGCCGTCATCGGCTTTGCTTCCACGGCCATTGTAATCTAATGGTACGCCATCTTAAGATCACTAGTGCTAATGTAGCGGGCACCACGCAGCTTACGCAGGATCGCATCCACGCGCGGCAAGAGGTAAGCGCTCCTCCGCGTGACAGACTTTTGTTTGCGGTAATCGATCCACATGCGGAACTTGCCATTGTCTCTGTGTACCATAACGATAGGGCTTGCCCAGCTACAATGTGAAGGCTCTACTATGCCTCCGTTGAGGAGGTCGCGTGACTGCTTGTGCATTACCTCCGCAATCTTCTTCGAGACCGGGTAAAACTTCTGCTTGATGGGTTTGCACGACGTGAACTCGATGTTATGCTCAATCCGACCTGTGCAGCTATCCGTGGGCCACTCACGATACGATACTTGCCAGTCAGGTTCGACAATGCTCGATCTTTAATTTCCGAAAGATCAGCGAGTCTAATTGACGCCAGCTGATTGCCGAAATTTGGGGTGGCGAGCTCAAATGAAATTGTATTGGAGTCGCCTACGACGGTCAACATGCGTTTCCACGAGTCGATTCGCGCGTGAAAGAGCTGCCTGTGATCCGAGCCCAACAAAATGTCTTAGTCGCAAAATTATGATTAGCGTGTCGTGTACTACATTGCGAATCTCTACTGAGAGCGCGACTTGGGCAACAATTCGATCGGGAGCATCTGAGGCCAGTCTGGTGCCTGGTCCATCGTATGGAAAGATTTTCGCGCCGATGTTAGTCGCAATTTGCAGCCCGAGTTGTCTCATTGAGTCATCGAGGCCTCGTATATGGTACCCTCCCACGTCGACATTCGAGATCCAATATCGCCCACAGGGGATGATTGGCCAAGTCAGATCGTCTGCGGGGACGCTTCTTCCGGCGTATTCGTAAAGAGCAGCGGGCCGACTATGATGCCCGGGGGGTACATCAGCCCCTCGGAAGTATGAGAGATGGCGGGGGTATCGAGTGTGCCCTCACTTATTCGACCCTCTACTCTTTTGGGGCCGGTTCGTAATGCAGTTTGCATTTTGGGCAGGTTCTTTCGTAATGACCTGGTCATGCACAACTCCAGCACGCGCAGTTCTGTCTCGGGCCCGGCTCCTTATTGGCATTCCGACGATTTGGGCCTAACAAGGGCTTTATGAGTATCAGACGCTCGCTGTCATTCTTACGGTTCGGCTTCTTCTGTTGGCCGTTCTCCGACTCGTTCTTCGCGTTCCCGGTGGATTTCTGCGAGTGCGTATTTGCCGGCGTCGGTGGTTCACCTATGTTTTTTGCATCAATTTCGTGTGCGAATTGAAAGGTCTTTAGCTGCTGCTCTACAACCTGTGTCACGAGACGTGTAATATCTTCTGCCAAGAAGCCACGCGGCACTTCAACGGCCGCGATTCTCTGCTTCGGCTCGGGTTTCGCTATTACGCTCGTATTTTGCGTTTGAGCTGCCAACCTGTATGCAGCTTCGGGTAGCAGACACTCGTCTGGCGGTGGCGGCGGTCTTTACGTCCGTCCCGCGTACAAAAGATTTTCAGCGCGGCGTGCTCTTAACAATAGGGAGTCTACGCCTACGACTTTTTTCCGGGGCACGACTCTTTGCAGTGCCAGCAACAGGTTCCGGTACAGTAGGTCGCGCTGTTGCACCAGAGGCCACTATGGATTAAGCTAATCCAAGATTGTGAGTGAGCAAAATATATAGTCGCGTGCGTGCTCCTTGGGGCCTTGCTTACGAAGTTCTGCCTCACTTACGAACCTGTGCTGGAAATGCTGATCGATTCTATAGAACAGCCTTGCCGAGTCGCAGGAGTCTGACCAAGTGTCATATTCTGTCCAAATCTCAAGTTTTTCATACTCTCGGTAATTTGTTAACATGACAAGCTTACTTTTGGTAGCTATGAGATCCTGATCCGGGTGATTGAGAATAACTTCTGCTCAATTCAGAGTACTGAAGTAGCCATCATGATGGTCATATGACCACCTACGATCGTGTACATATTTTCTTAGAAAACTTCACCAGTATTCGTAGAAAGTAATCACCAGGGAAAAATGTTATCATGACTTGTTCGCCCAGAGGTGAAATGATGCCCAATGATGACCATTTGATAGGTGTAAATAATGTTCAAAAATAAATATAATATGGCAAATATTGAGAAAATAGCAATTTTGAGTCTCTGGCAGCACGGGTAATAGGGCCCAAAAAAATCTGAGAAAATTCTGGTGACATCATGGGACCCCAAAGAGTCCCCAAAAAAAATTTCAGAATTTTGGATTTTTTTTCCTCTTTCACATGACGGAGAATCACCCATATATATATATATATATATATATATATTAGCGGATGGGACAGCGCGGCCTGGTCCGACGCGGCGTATTTCCTCATGTTTGTCACTAAATTTCTCAATTACAAAATTGAAAGCGATATTAACTTAAAAAATAGTTTTATGAGATATCAGCTGTTTTATCTCGCTTATTTTTTTTCTGGGAAAACATAATCGGCTGTACCGATTTGTCGGATCAGAATATTCATCATGGCATAGATTCATAGTTCTTTGCAATGATTTATCTGTTAATAGTTGAAATAATAATGAATAAATTTTTTTCACATTCGGCGCCCACACATAACTTTTATCAAAATATTCACCATGTATTGTGAACAGATATGTCGATTAGTCAGACCCAAATTCAGATTATACAGCTATTTCATAGTTTATTCAATGGTCTCCCCATCACAATAGACAACAACAATTCCGATTCATAAATTTCACGCCCATGCCATACAAATATTCGAATTTTCTACGATATAAAATGGATGGATTTGATCAGCTCTATCAATTGTTAACAGCAAAGTTTTCATCATCAAACTATTTCATATATCGATTTATTCATTATCGCAATACAAGTTACTAAAACTTGATTTTTTTTCACGTTACACTCCCACGCAAAAATTTTCAAAAATGTTCAGCATGATATATGGAAGCCTATTGAATGATTGGTCAGATTCAAATAGGCACTACACTACTATTTCCACATTGCCCACGCATCGTTTTTTTCACAATTTCAACCAAGAAATATGAAAGCTTATTTGATGATCTTTCGATCACACATACCTAAAATTGCACAATACCAACAATTCACGTATTTTTTTTCAACGCATAGAAATAACCAATTAAAACAACAATTTTCGAGTACGTACTGTTCGCCCACGCATCGACATTTTTCAATCCTTCACGACAAAAAATAAAAGCGCTCAGGCAGCTCTATCAATTTGTCTGCTCTGAATCTCATTTTGGTGCAGATTTATCCATTTACTCAACGATTTCTTCTGTAAATTTTTCGAAATTTTTTTTTTCAAATTTCTCGCCCACGCATCATTTTTTTCATAGTTTGAACCAAGGAATATGAAGCCTTTCCAAAGGCTTACATTGACACCGTGACTTTTTTTAATTTTTGTTTCAATGCATCGAATCGCTCCATACCATGGTTAAGTTTAATAACTTTTGCAGAGGCAACATACATCTTCTTCCATGGATTTTGATCATATAAAAAGAACTTGAATAAACCCAAAAACCAATCACCGAAATTGGATAGCACAACGAGTAAATCGCGTTCTTGTGTTTCGAAAAGTGACCTCAGTAAACTCTAAAACCACACACCAAAATTCATTTGATTGAATAATAAGTTCACTGCATTTTTGATCATCGAAATGATAATCAAAATAAACCCAAAACTCAATTGCACGATGTGTTTAATGGGATTCCTGGCATTGAGAAATATGTAAAATATACCTGGAAAACAATCGCTGGAAACGAATAGAACAATAAGTAGATAGTATTCCCGAGTATTAAAGAAATAATCCAAATAACCCAAATACAACCGAGAACTCACATTTCACGCCCACAGCTAATTTTTTTTCCAAATTTAAAACTTGGGATATAAGAGCTCTTTCAATGATCTATGGAATAAACAGACACAAGTTCGCGCCATGCCATCATTTGATCGTCCTTTTATGCACCACCATTAATTCATGTGATGGTTTGATTTGGGAGGTTTTTATCATATATATATATATATATATATATATATATATATATATATATATATATATGTTGGATATATGTATCATTCGGCCCTCCTCCCCTCTCCGCCAGCCACGGCAAGAGCTGGCGCTGTCGCGCCGGTTGGCACAAGTCCCGCGACTGCCGCCGAGCACGGACGCACACACGGTTGTGTTTGTATACACGCAAAGAAGTTGCCAGGGCCCGGCGTAGTGGCACCGCCACAGGTATATACCGTGGCCGCCAGCCTAAAAACCCGTGGCCGCCACATCTATAACTTGTGGCCGCCACGGCGTTTTGGGGTGGCGAGGCCTGGCGAGCGCAGTCGAACGGCCCGGCCGCAGTTATTAAAGCGCGCGGACCGCGACTTCCAAAAACGCAAATCGCGTTATCTCAGCCGCTATTGCTCAGAATCGTTTGAAAATTTTTGAGCATACGCGGGAAACCCTAGCAATGCTGACTATGTAAATATTTCAGATAAAAATTATAATTTTTTGAGAGAAAAAAATTAATCAATCGAAACATCTCTTTTTCAATTTCAACGAAAAAAACTGTGTGAGGAAAGTCAAACCACAGAAAACTTCTCGCGACAAAGTTGGTCATACGTGTTCAAAGAATTCGTAAACCAAATTTCAGATCAATCGGACCAAAACTACCAGAGTTATGGTGGGAAAACGAAAATTTGTCGCGGCGCTCGATTCTGTTCTATACTTTCGATATTTTTTTTAAAAAGAATACTAGTGGAAAACCGATTATGCCACTATATCAAAGATAATCTTAAGTATATTCTAGTACATTTTACATCCTCAACTGTGAATACTCGATGAGTTATAAATAATTTCTTCAAAATACGCGTTCCTTATAGTTTTTGCTCATATTAAAACTTATTTCAAAACTATCGACTTTCCTGTTGCTGCAATGACCATATTCATGGATAATAAAGTTACAAACAAAAAGAAACCGGAAGGTATTGAGAACCACCGAAAGAAAGACATGAAAAAATTCAGATTGCGATGTTGCCAAGAATAAAGATCCGACAATACCTGTTTTCCTTTACACCATTTGATGCAGTATCTCTTTGATAATATGACCATTTCATATAATAAAATATTCCGTAAAATGGATTCATCTTTTCTCAGAAATATAGATTCATATTTTCTCATAAAATGTGGGCTGAATACTCGCGTTATATATAAGTATAACACAGCTATACACATACATATAAGTTGTTGGTGAGCTGAACTATGTACAGTCTTCATGCAGAGCTTCAGTGTTTATAATTTCTATGTAAGTATAAATACTGATATACGATTTTCATGAATATTTGTATATCAGTATTTAGCTCTGCATGAAGACTGTACATAGTTCAGCTCACCAACAACTCATATGCATGTGTATAGCTGTGTTATACTTATATATAACGCGAGTATTCAGCTCACATTTTATGAGAAAATATGAATCTATATTCCCGAGAAAAGATGAATCCATTTTACGGAATATTTTATTATATGAAATGGTCATATTATCAAAGAGATACTGCATCAAAAAATTATAATTTTTATCTGAAATATTTACATAGTCAGCATTGCTAGGGTTTCCCGCGTATGCTCAAAAATTTTCAAACGATTCTGAGCAATAGCGGCTGAGATAACGCGATTTGCGTTTTTGGAAGTCGCGGTCCGCGCGCTTCAATAACTGCGGCCGGGCCGTTCGACTGCGCTCGCCAGGCCTCGCTACCCCAAAACGCCGTGGCGGCCACGAGTTATAGATGTGGCGGCCACGGGTTTTGAGGCTGGCGGCCACGGTATATACCTGTGGCGGTGCCACTACGCCGGGCCCTGGCAACTTCTTTGCGTGTAGAGTCGGCGCGTATCACAAATAAACCCTTTTTTTTAGACATTACTCGGAGCATTCTTTTATTTCACCTGCCCCACGTAATAACCAACAGGTTATGGGAAAGGCCTGCTTCCACTGCGCGTAAAAGTGTTTCCGAGTGATTGCGGTGAGTTAAATTGTGAGGTGTGAAAGGCGAGACGAGGAGAGACGCGAGTTTCCCGACAGGCCCCCCTTCACCGTGCAACCAAGGATCGAGAGGATGTTGGACGGCGGAGACGCTGGAGTGTTGAGCATGGCGACCCCGGAAAGCTCAAGTAAGTAGGAGTGCTTGAAACGGTGCGCGATCGGTGACGTGGGGTCGGCGCCGAGTCGCGGCCCGTTCATCGCGCGACGATTGCGTCCGTCGGAGCGTGAGGCTCGGGTTCTCCTAGTTGCACGTTGCGGATCGAGGTGTCGGGGTGCGTGCTCGAATATTTTAATAAAGGCGCGAATCGGAAAATTCGAGAAAGGCAAAGTCCCCAGTGCGGTAAGGAGAGCAACGCGTGGGGCGAAAGACGAGATCGCTCGAGGCGTGATTGCTGAGAGCGCGAGAAAGGCGAGGTCCTCGGTGCGACGGGGTGAGCGGCGCGCGGGGACAGTCGATCACTGTTGATCGACCGTTGAGTTTCCGAGAACTCGGAAGCGCGCGACGACGTGTTGCCGGCCGGCACTCTTGCACGCGCGCGGAGGGGACGGGGGCGCTCGACTCTCGCTCACGCTACTGGACAGGGCGTAGGAGCGAACGTAAACAAACGGTTTACGGTGTCGGCGCGCCTGACTCTCCGCGCATAACCAAGCTTCGTTGTCGCCGCTCGATCTCGAAAACAAATAGAGGCGCGTTACGAGTGTTGAGAGATTTACACTATACATATGCGCGTGCATATATATATATACAAATATATATACATATGTATACGTGTAATCAATTAAGCAATTGCATGTGATGAGAAGTTGTGTATAATACCATTGATTTTAAGTTAACTAGATTTTCTATCCACAGCTATCTTGAAAGAAAAGTCGGCGTGGGAGGTGCTGACGAGCTCCTTCTACCTTGACATAAATCACAAGGGGGAGGATATTTTAGTTAAAATTGAAGGAGATAATTTTACTTTAATACCTGAAAAGGGTGAACCCTATACTTCAGGTAAATAATGTTCGACATTTACGATGAGACGAGACAGTTTTATAAAAGTGCATATGTATATATCGTCGCCTCCATGTAAAAAGGGGCCAACTCAGCGTCCGGAACAAGAAGGGGCCAACTCGCAGTCCGTGTAAAAAGGGGCCAACTCGCCGTCCGTGCAAGAAGGGGCCAACTCGCCGTCCGTGCAAAAAGGGGCCAACTCAGACGAGTTTTGAATTTCACATAAAATCCAGTTCACGAATCTCTTGAGAAGTCTTATGCACGCTATGTGATAGCCGTAGTGCGTCTCTTTCAATGATTAGGTGATTTTCACGTAATTTACATGTCATCAGAATGTAATATGTCAAGTTAACTATTTACGTTAAACGGCTTTTGCTCGATGGTTTCTTTTAGAAATTGGTATACATATGTTTTTGAGGTCGCTCATTATGAATCCGGCCTCAAATTCTAAAAATTCAAATTAGAGCCTCTAAGATCGCCTGATAAAAATTTGGAATAAAATCCGGCCTCGGATTTTGAAAATTCGAATTAGATCAAGCCTCTAAGATCACCTACCAAAAATTTGGAAAAAAATTTAATTTTGTCGAAAATTGGTTTACATGGGTTTTCGAGGTCGCTGATCACGAATACGGCCTCAGATTTTGGAAATTAAGATTAGAGCCTCTAAGATCACCTGACAACAATTTGGAAAAAAATTGAATTTTGTCAAAAATTGGTATACATGGGTTTTCGAGAACGCTGATTACGCATCCGGCCTCAGATTTTGAAAATTCGAATTAGATCAAGCCTCTAAGATCACCTAACAAAAATTAGGAAAAAAATTGAATTTTGTTGAAAATTGGTATACATAGGTTTTTGAAGTCGCTTATTACGAATCCGGCCTCGGATTTGGAAACTTCTAGTTAGAGCATCAAAGATTAGCGACCGAAATATTAAAAAGATACTGTATTTTTATGGAAACTAGCAATAATCTCTCGCTCGCTGTCGCTCGCCCGAGTCTTTCGAGTGAATTTTAATTGAAAAATGTACAAAATATTCTATAATCTTCAATATTCAACTCAGGTTCAATAAGTTATACTTTTAATTTATTGAAAATAGATATCAATCGACATCATAATGCATATAAATTATAGCCCTCGATCTTCTCTTTCGATCCATCACACCACATTTTCTTCAAATCATCATTTTCTAAGTTGTTTATCAGATAGAAAATTGGAGAAAAGTGGTTTTCGGCAACGCGGCAAGTTTTCTATGACGTATATTACGCGCCCACGTCTATTTTTTTGGATTTTCCACCTCAGATTATGAAAGCGCTCATTTTCCTCTATAAATCTGCAAAATCAAATTTTGAATAGATAACCCATTTATACTATTTTTTCAACGTTTTCTGGATTCAAACGTCAAATAATTATTTTTGGTGAATACGCCCCCACAATATCAATTCTTCCAACACATAGCCAAATCAAATTGTAGCTCTTGACCTCCTCTTTCGCCCCATAATACCGAGTATTCTTCAAATCATCAAGTTCCATGTTGTATATTACTTCAAAATCTTTCGTATGACGAAAATTCGGCTACACATGATTTTCCACAACTTAGATCACGCTCACGCGTCTATTTTTTTGAATTTTTGACCTCAGATTATGAAAATGCTCGGCCTCCTCTATCGATCTGCCAGACCCGATTTCAAAATACTCTAACAAAACATTGTTTCCAAGAGAAAAATATGGGAATCATAAATTGTGTACGGATTAATTTTAATATAATGTAAATATTCAAGCCCATTAGATATTCTTTCGATCAAACATACTCTAAATGGCACCAGATCATAATCTCACGTATTTATCTGAAAGCATAAAAATCGCAAAGTAAACTACCAATTTTCAATTACATACTTCATGCCTACGCATCAATATTTTTGATTTTTTCACGATGAATAATTGAAGCGCTAAATGAGCTCTATCGATACCTCCAATCAGAATGTTCATCACGACGCGCTGTTTCATACATTTTCCAACGGTTCATGCGGTACAAATTGATGAAAGTCCGTTTTTTCCATACTTCACGCCCACGCATCATTTTTTCCAAAATTTCCACCATAGAATGGGAAAGATTTTCGATTGATTTATAAATCAGTAAAACTCAAATTTGCACCATACAACTATTTCACAGTTTTTTCCAATGAGGATACCAAAAAAACGCAACTTGAATTTTACCATTTTTGACATCCACGCATCGTTTTTTTGTAAATTTCAATGCGGAACATGATACCGCAGGCAATTTCCCTTTGATCCGTTTTATTAGTTTTTATGGTAGTCAACTCCTTCATTGAAAAATCTTTCCATGAAATTTCCGGGAGGATTAACTTTACAGTATAGTATAGTAGTGTAGATTAGTATCCATGGGTTTTTGAGGTTGCTGATTACGAATCCGGCCTCAGATATGAAGATTTCAAATTAGAGCCTCTAAGATTAGCGAACGAATATTTGGAAAGTTAATGGATTATAATAAAAATTAGTTTCCATGGGTTTTTGACGTCGCTGATTACGAATCCGGCCTTCGATTTTGAAAATTCAAATTAAAGCCTCTAAAATTGACGACCGAAAATTTGAAAAAATACTGGATTTTGATGAAATTGGTATCCATGGGTTCTTTTGGGCGTTGATTACACCTCGAGCTTTGGATGGAAATAAGCCTAAACCTTCAACATCATCGATGGTAACGAAGAAGCATCCGTTAGATGGTTTACTGAATAAAGAGGCATTTCTTCTACTCTGGTGTCAGCAAAAGTCGGTTGATTCCATTCAAAATAAACTTATGTTGGAAATGTAATAAGCATATCGATCAGAATAAGCAAAAATGTTTGTGGCAAGTATAATCTTCAATACTTGTACCAGTGGTTATGCTGTTACGCAAATAGAGTTTCACGGTATTTCACTCTAAACACTGTATATCAATTTTCTAGTTCTCATTTGTTCCGTTCTTTCAAAGGAACTTGTAGAACAAATCTACATTATATTAAAATTAATCCGTACACAAATTATGATTCCCATATTTTGCTCTCGGAAACAATGTTTTGTTAGAGTATTTTGGAATCGGGTCGGGCAGATCGATAGAGGAGCCCAAGCATTTTCATAATCTAAGGTAAAAAGTCCAAAACAATAGACGCGTGGACGTGATCTATTATGTGGAAAATCATGTGTAGCCGAATTTTCGTCATACGAAAGATTTTGAAGTAATAAACAACTTGGAGAATGATGATTTGAACAAAATTCGGTATAATGGGTTCGGAAGAGGAGGTCAAGAACTACAATTTGAACTGTCTATGTGTTCGAAAAATTGATACTGTGGGGGCGTAATGGCCATAAAGACAATTATTCGACGTTTGATTCCAGGATAACGTTAAAAAAATAATATAATTGGGTTATCTATTCAAAATCTGATCTTGCAGATTTATAGAGTAAAATGAGCATTTTCATAATCTGAGGTGTAAATTCCGGAAAAACAGACGTGGGGGCGTAATATACGTCTTAGAAAACTTGCCGCGTTGCCGAAAACCATTTTTTCCAATTTTCTATCTGATAAACAACTCAGAAAATGACGATTTGAAGAACATGTGGTGTGATGGATCGAAAGAGGAGATCGAGGGCTATAATTTATATGCATCATGATGTCGATTTATATCTATTTACAGTAATTTAAAAGTATAACTTCTCAAAACTGAATTGAATATTGAAGATCATAGAATGTTTTGTAGATTTTTTATTAAAATTCACTCGAAAGACTCGAGTGAGCGACAGCGAGCGAGAGATCATTGCATCGTATATGAATAAAATTATAATTGGGAATATACACACGAATGCATGTATTAACTCTAAACGAGCGAAAACTAGAAGAATGTAATCACACTTGAAACAGTTTTTTCTATGAAGTCAAATATGAGATGGTTTTTTAACCTTCTAAAAGGATGTTTCCTTGTTACGGTCGACGATGTTGAAGATTTAGGCTTATTTCAATCTGAAGCTTTATGTGTAATCGGCGACCTCGAAAACCCATGTATACCAATTTTCGACAAAATTCAATTTTTTCCCAATTTTTTGTCAGGTGATCTTAGAGGCTTGATCTAATTCGAATTTCCAAAATCTGAGGCCGGATTTGTAATCAGCGACCTCGACAACCCATGTATACCAATTTACGACAAAATTCAATTTTTTTCCAATTTGTTGTCAGGTGACCTTAGAGGCTCTAATCTGAATTTTCAAAATCTGAGGCCGGATTCATGATCAGCGATCTCAAAAACCCATGTATACCAGATTTCATCAAAGTTCAATTTTTTTTTCAAATTTTCGTCAGGTGTTCTGAGAGGCTTGATCTAATTTGAATTTTTGAAATCCGAGGCCGGGTTCGTAATCAGTGACCTCAAAAACCCATGTATATCAATTTTCGACGAAATTCAATTTTTTTCCAAATTTTTATCAGGTGATCTTAGAAGCTCTAATCTTAATTTTCAAAATCGGAAGACGGATTCGTGATCAGCGACCTCGAAAACCCATGTATACCAATTTTCGACAAAATTCAATTTTTTCCCAATTTTTTGTCAGGTGATCTTAGAGGCTTGATCTAATTCGAATTTCCAAAATCTGAGGCCGGATTTGTAATCAGCGACCTCGACAACCCATGTATACCAATTTACGACAAAATTCAATTTTTTTCCAATTTGTTGTCAGGTGATCTTAGAGGCTCTAATCTGAATTTTCAAAATCTGAGGCCAGATTCGTGATCAGCGACCTCAAAAACCCATGTATAACAATTTTCGACAAAATTCAATTTTTTTCCAAATTTTTATCAGGTGATCTTAGAGGCTCTAATTTGAATTTTTAGAATTTGAGGCCGGATTCATAATGAGCGACCTCAAAAACATATGTATACCAATTTCTAAAAGAAACCATCGAGCAAAAGCCGTTTAACGTAAATAGTTAACTTGACATATTACATTCTGATGACATGTAAATTACGTGAAAATCACCTAATCATTGAAAGAGACGCACTACGGCTATCACATAGCGTGCATAAGACTTCTCAAGAGATTCGTGAACTGAATTTTATGTGAAATTCAAAACTCGTCTGAGTTGGCCCCTTTTTGCACGGACGGCGAGTTGGCCCCTTCTTGCACGGACGGCGAGTTGGCCCCTTTTTACACGGACTGCGAGTTGGCCCCTTTTTGCACGGACGGCGAGTTGGCCCCTTCTTGTACGGACGGCGAGTTGGCCCCTTTTTACACGGACTGCGAGTTGGCCCCTTTTTGCACGGACGGCGAGTTGGCCCCTTCTTGCCCGGCCAGCGAGTTGGCCCCTTCTTGTTCCGGACGCTGAGTTGGCCCCTTTTTACACGGAGGCGACGATATATAGGCTAGCATATATATGTATATAATAACTGGTAGCACTTTTGAAAAAGAAACACCTGATCAGTGTAAACAAATATATCCTTTGCTGGAAAAATCCAATTGATGTAAATTTACAATATTATATAAACATATCTCTGACTGGTTGGGTGGCGGATGTGTGCTTGTGTTCGGTACGCATAAGCTGTCTAACTGGAATGAACATTCGGAATGTCTTGTGTTCAGCCACTCTTGTTTGTTCATTCAATCTTTGAATTAAGTTATGCTTGTTGTTCGGTAAACTTATTTGAAGATGACCTATGGCAAACATGATCATGTAACAAAGTAAAATCTCGAGTACAAAATTATTCAAATAATTGGCTAAGTGTGTTATTCATCTGCAAGAAAGTGATCAGTGAAATACCATAGTTCAATGGTATGAGGATCAAGTCTTGGCAGAAACACCAGCCATAATGCCAAGGCCGAGGTCAGAGGACGACTCGATTCATGAACCAAGTACCTCAATAATTGATAATGGGATTGACATAAGATGTGATGTTGAATCCCAGAAGGAGAAAGATGAGAAAGAAGATGAGAGAGAAGAGGAGAAAGATGAGTCAGAGGATACAATCTTGGCCAAGCTCAATAAAATTGAGTCCATGATCGAGAGCGTCAAACAAACAGGTAAAGATAAATTGAGAATAGTGAGTAACCGAAAGGTTGTACCTAATCTCAGATTGTTGAAATCTAACCAAATCCTAATGCACCAACCATTTGAACATAATAATGATGAGTCTCTTGAATCCCGTACAGTAAATAATACTGAAAAGAGAGTAGTCACACTAGAGAACAAATTGGCAGGTACATCCAATTTCGTTGAGGGACTCTCTGAGAGTATCAATAGGTTGATGGACATAAGGGAGAAAAAGGAGAGTGTTAACAACCAAAGATTTTCAAAACTTGAAGAAGAGTCAAAAATCAGTCAGAAGGAGAGATTAGACCAAAGTATCAAGTTTCGCAACCTTATGACTACTATCAGAGAGGACTATGCGAACAACTTGACAAGGTCAACGAAATTGTCAAGAGCCTGACAAACTTGTACAACAGAGAGGAGAGTGAAGATGAGAGCTTAATTATCTCTGAAGATGACGAAACGGTGAGCAATAAAAACATGATTCAAAATAGTGAAGTAAAATCAAAAGGTAATAGCAAAAAATTCCAATTCAGTAAAGATGGGAGAACAAAGTAAAAATTCAGAGAGAAATTCAGATGAGGAAACTCCAGCTCAGACACGGAATAAAGATAACTTTGGAAATAGAAACATTGATGACACTTTGAAACTAGATATCATTAAAAGTGCTAATATGAAAAGAGATTATAAATTACAAATGAGATGAGATTCAAACATTTTTTGGATTATTTTGTGTCGGAGCTGAAAGCCTGTAACCTCTCACACTCTATTGATGAGAACAGCGTTTTGCGTGTGGATGAGACAGTTTTAGAGGATCACAAGTTCCAGAACTCGTGACATCCTAATAAATCAAAGCAGGCGAGGTAAATTTAGCATCTTACACTATACGCAAATCGCTGTATAATATGGAATATATAATTGGAAAAGAAACGGCTGTCGAATTTTGTGAGAGATTTGAAAGTGTTGTAAGAAACTATGAAAACTCTCCCGGCGCCAAGCTATTATCGGAAGATGAGAAGAGATATGCGTTTTATAATGCTGTTATGGTATCACTACCTACAGCTCAAACTATTGAGTTTGTTTCAAAGGACATAATAGCGAAAGTACTTCATACGATGAACTAAAAGCAATTGTTGTACAGGAGAAGCACGTGACAAAATTAAATTCTAACACCATCCCAAGGAGCGCAAATCAGGCCAACCTATCGTCGATCCAATGATATGAGTGCCAGGGCTCAGAGCACATTGCAACTGACTGTCCCAACAAAGGAAAAGGTGCCCGGTGCTACAACTGCAACGGATTTGGGCACAAGGCTTCTGAGTGTCCAGAGTGCTCCGGAAAAGGGGAGAGGAAGGTATGTCTATAAGACTAAGAGATCTCATAACTCGAATGGTGGTAGGCCTGTGAGTGGTGTGAAAAGGAAGAGTCATAACGATGAGAATTCGACGGGTGCGATAACGTGGTCGAATGTCGAGAGGACGTGGAAGATCCAATTACCAAAACACCGGAAATCGGAAGCAACAAAATAGAGAGAAAGGTGAGAACCAAACGGCGAGCG
Source organism: Aphelinus atriplicis (assembly GCA_020882685.1). NCBI lineage: Eukaryota > Metazoa > Arthropoda > Insecta > Hymenoptera > Aphelinidae > Aphelinus > Aphelinus atriplicis. Next base: position 60,645,186 of record CM037075.1, on the reverse strand, counting down.
TTTATAAAATAAGTTGCGAACAAGATCAAATTTTCTCCAAATTTCTAGCGGATTCCGGTGCTACGGAACATATAACTAATTCCAAAATGATCTTCACGCCTCTTGATGAAAGCGATTGTGGCGTGATAAAATGCGCTAACAAAAACAGTTCAGCTGACATAAACACAGAAGGCGCGGGTACAATATTTGTGAGAATGAATAACGGAGAAATTCTAGAAATTGATGAATTCATTTTCGCCAACGTGTTAAAAGATAATCTCTTGTCGTTACGAAAATTCGCTGATATGGGACTAGCTATATATTTAGATAGTACCAAAATAAATATCTTTGATCCCTGCTCAAACGAAATTTCATTTTAGTGTTAACACTCCTATCAGACATATACAGACGACCTTATTGGCTAATAGAACTAGAAATCAGTAAAGATTTGCCCAATGGCGAGACTGTCACACAGAAAATAAATAGGCAAATATTTGCCAATACAGTAGATGCGAATTCAGATGCGAAAAGATATAATACACGAAGTGTGACAGCTCAAGTTCAGTCTTTACCAGAATCGGTTCCGATGCCTGGTAGCAGTGAAGAGTTTGAAATTGTAACGAATGAGAGATGTGAGAATGGAAGATGTGAGAATGAAAGATGTGAGAATGAAAGATGTGAGAATGGAAGATGTGAGAATGGAAGATGTGAATGATGTTGATAATAGAATATTAATTAAAATAATATAAAAATACTTGATTTATCGAACTTCGATCTCTATCACAGATAGAAAATTTCATAATATAGATAAGGCCCCCATGACAGAAGTTAACCCTGACGAATCTCCATTTTCGTTTGACACAAAGAGATTTCTTGAAAAGAACAAAGCCATGCTGTGGCACGTAAGATTTGTTCATGCTTTGATCGCCTATCTCAAGGCGTTGCAAGCTAAATTCCCCAAAAATACAGAACTGCAAGATGCGATTTTCGATGAGGCGTTAAAAGACTGCGAAATCTGTCTAATAGTTAAAACGAACAAACTGCCTTTTCATCAGTACGTACTCGGGCTACTGCTCCCCTACAAATTATTCATTCCAATACCATGGGTCCAATCTCACCACCTTCTCATCCCAAAAGATACAGATTTATATCTGTATTCATAGATGATTTCTCAAGAGTAGCAATAGCTTACCCCATGACTCATAAGAGTGAAACTGGGTATTGTCTTGAAAGATAGGTAAGGAGCGTAAGAAATCTTCTAGGGTACGACGCATAGGTGTGTTATTTGCGCTCGGACCAAGGGACTGAGTATACAGGTGGATACACGGTAGAAGTATTGAATAGTTTGGGCGCAGAATTACAACTAGCAGCCCCAGACATGCCTGAACACAATGGTGTGTCAGAGCGATTTAACTAAACAATTCAGAAGAAAGTGAGAACATATATTTACGATGCGAAGTTACACGAAAATCTGTGGGATATAGCATTGACAGCTGCTGTATACGCATATAATCGGACTCCGCACAAATCGAACCAAATGGTGGCACCTCTGGAAAAATTTGCTCCCCAACATAATTTCAGTATTGATCAGATCAAAAGATTTGGATGCCTGGCTTATGTGAAAGTTCAGAGAAAAACAGGCCCAAAATTCAGATATGAAGGAAGGCGAGTTATCCTGGTGGGCTACACACCAACAGGTTATAGTTTGTTGAAACCAGAAGAAGGAACATTTTATGAAAGCCGAGATGTGAGGTTTAATGAAAAACTGGTTTACGGAGACAAATATAACAAAAATGGAATAAAAGATTTTCCTGTTGTAAGCAATGATCTGAATAAAGATGAGTGGTTTATCAAATCTGAAATGAATGAAAGATGCGAAGAATTTTCAAAACAGGAGGGAGAATCCATACAAACTTTAAAACCGGAGGGAGAGATCAAGAGAAAAAGAGGTAGACCCCGTAAAACTGTAACTGTCGTTACCAAAAATGTAGAAGAGAAAGGTAAGCTTATTAACAATGTCAGTTTCTCGAATCTACCCCTTGATGAGAATATCAAAGCAAAGGTTATGCTGTCCTATAACATATCAGATGAGATAGATGAGAGTAAAATCAATTCTAATGATAAGATTTTTCATGCCTTGCTTGCTGATATCAACTCTGATCCCTCTAACTATAAAGATGCGATGAATTCAGATGAGAAAAATTGTTGGAAGTCAGCAATTGAAGATGAGTTGAATTCTATGAAGAAAAATAATGTTTGGGAAATAGTCAAAAGACCTACAAAGATGCGTGATGGAAGAAAGGCAACAATAATTGACTCAAGATGGGTATTTAAACGAAAACTGGATTCAGAGGGTAATACCAAATACAAGGCAAGATTGGTTATCCGTGGGTTTAAGGATAAAAACTTCTATGAATTAAGTGAAACGTACGCACCTGTGTCAAGGTTGACACTTGTGCGAGCTGTGATAGGTATTATCAATAAATTCAAATTACGTGTATGTCAAGCTGATGTTAAAACAGCTTTCCTAAACGGCGTCCTCGATGAGGAAATGTATATGGAAATACCTGAAGAAGCGGAATTCACAGAGGAGCAAAAACGAAACCAAGTGTGTCGAGTGATGTGTGCTCTATACGGATTACGCATCAGCCCAAAGAAATGGAACAATAGTTTCACTAAAGCAGCCAAAGATCTAGGTTTGCAAAACTCTAGAACCATGTTTGTTCATTTGGCGAGAAGGTGCAAAATTTCTGATTGTACGTCTCTATGTCGGCGACCTACTTATGGCGAGTAACGATGAGAGAAAATTGAAAGAGGTAACGAAAAGGCTCAGTAAAGAGTTTGAAATGAATATTCTAGGTGAGCCCAAGGAATTTCTCGGCATCAGCATAAGGGGAGATATTGAAAACAAAATTATCGAGCTGAGCCAAACGAAATACATAGAAAATATCCTTACTAGGTTTGGATTCAGTGAATCACATCCGCAAAGAACACCTATGATCACTACTCAAGTGAATAATAGGAACAGAAAGATGAGAGAAACGGATGCTTATGATGAGTTACTTACAAAAACTAAAACCAAGGAAAATGTTCCTTACAGAGAAGCCGTGGGAAGTCTGTTATATCTGGCAGGCGCGACAAGACCAGATATTTCATATGCAGTGAACATTCTGAGCAGACATCAAGTAAGTCCAACCGAGGATGATTGGAAAATGGTTAAGAGAGTGTTCCGTTATTTGAAGGGAACTAAAAATCTGAGCTTGAGATACAAAGGTGAGACAGAAGATATCCAAGCCTTTTCAGATGCAAGCTTCGCTGATTGCAAAATCTCACTCACTACGTGTGGCTTCGTTATAAAACTGTTCGGAGATGCGATAGTATGGCGAACCCACAAACAGTCATACGTGGCACTGTCTACTTGTCAGGCAGAATACGTAGTGATGAGTGAGACGAGCCAAGAGATGCTTTCTGTATACAACTCTCTTAGACTTATCTTAGTCGAACCTCCGTTGCCAATGATCTTGTGGTGCGACAATAAAGCTGCGAAAATAAATACTGAGACGAGTGGAGGAAATATACTGCGACACTTGATAGATGCGGAAGTGAATCGCATAATTACTTAGTGACTAAGTTGATGAATCATGATCTTAATTATTAACCATTTTTTCTTCCAGGGGTTATAATTATGAGCCATTATTTTACAGAAAATAAGAAGGTGTGAGTAATTAAAGACGGCGAGGCGAGGAACCGGAGGATCTCATGGGAGGGAGTGTTGGATATATGTATCATTCGGCCCTCCTCCCCTCTCCGCCGGCCACGGCGAGAGCTGGCGCTGTCGCGCCGGTCGGCACAAGTCCCGCGACTGCCGTCGAGCGCGGACGCACACACGGTTGTGTTTGTATAGAGTCGGCGCGTATCACAAATAAACCCTTTTTTTAGACATTGCTCGGAGCATTCTTTTATTTCACCTGCCCCACGTAATAACCAACAATATATATATATATATATATATATATATATATATATATATATATATATATATATATATATATATATATATGGGGCGTTCTTTGTCTGCTCTCCAAAGTCGGCGCGCGGACGCTAAAACCTCACGTTTTCGACGCTTGTTTTCGACTCTATATGACCCATATCTAAATAATGTTGGATATGCTATCAATGTAGTTTTTTCTCAGCTTTCCGATGGTGAATTTAGTTTCCCAAATTTTTCACATTTTCACAGAAAAAAAAACATAAAACAGGCCATATCACAGAAACCTTCTTTTTTTAATTTTTTTAAGTAGTCTAGATCGAAAACTGAGGTTTTTTTACGTTGATATAGTCCTTTTGGATACCTACTTTTTTTTTGTATTCGAGTAATTGAGTAGCGAACATGAGAAAATGCGCCGCGCTGCCTCCACGCGCTCGATTAAATATCCATACTAAGTAATTTGTGTCTGTTGAATAAAGGACTATCTCTCAATGTGTCCGCCAGAGGGATACCATTTTTCTCATACTCGCTATTGAATTCGTCCGGTGAAAGCTATAAAGTCATCCGTTACAAACGCCAAATTCATATCTTTATAACTGGAAAAATTCTTATTTGATTCTGCTTAACAATATATCAAGATTCAATAAGAGATTGTTCAAAACTAACATTCTCTATCCATCAATCTGTCCCTATTGAACGTTTAACGTTTCAATATTGGAACAAGATGGTTGGAGTTCAATTTCTGAAATGTGCCAATCCCTTTCAGAAACCGAATCACACTGTAAAAAAAAAATTAGTCAAGTTTCCCCTATCATTTGCAGACACATATCCATCAATACCTGCGAATGCGAAAATTTGCTTGAAATGTAGGTTAGAATTATCCTCATCTTTAGAGAAAGAAAATAGTACAAATGATTCGTTCTCTCGAGTTCTCTCCAGTCAGTAAGAAATATAAATCGTGTCGAGAAAACTGCACTGATGAGTATCATAGAGCAGGTGTAACTGTCCTCGAGCAAATAAAAGAAAAATTTTGAGAGACCCAGAACAAACAAGAAAGAATTTTATTGCTTACTCTTACACCAAAATATTGGAGTCGTGATCAGCTTCAAAGAGAGTTTTCTTGCTCAGAGTGGGAAGCAAGAAAAGCTCAAAAACTAATGGCTGAAAATGGTATTCTAACATCACCTATTGCAAAGAAAGGCAAAGTAATACCTGATGAAACAGTATCTTTAGTTAAAAGTTTCTATGAACGCGACGATAATAGTCGATTGATGCCTTGGATGAAAGATTTCTTATCGGTCAAAAATGATAATGATGAGCGAGTTCATGTACAGAAGCGATTGTTGCTATGTAACTTATTAGAGCTCTATGCTCAGTTCAAGAAAGAGTATGAGAATGTTTATAATAGGGTACAATAAATTCACACAGCTCAAACCTCCCGATTGTATTCTAGCAGGTAGTAGTGGAACGCATAACGTTTGTGTATGCGTTCATCATAAAAACGTGAAACTTATATTGAGTGGTGTAGAATTGGAATACTTGACAAAAAACACACGCTTTCCACTAAAAAATTATCATGACTGCATTAATGCAATTGTATGTGCCAAACCATTGGACGCGTGTTTCTTAGGGGTGTTTGGATTGTCCGAATACAGCTGTGCTTAAAGAGATCTTACTCCAAAGTTTTACTGATAATAATATTCACAATGTGAAATTTGAAACGTGGATGCAAACTGATCGTTGCTCAATTGTCACACAATCTGTCGACACATATGAATAACTGAACTTGCTGGGTGACAAATTAATAAAATTGAAAACTCACGACTTTTGTGCCAGAAAACAGTCTGTATTCATTCATGATTTGAAAAAAAAATTGTTAGAAGGAGAATTCTTAGTTTGTTTTGATTTTGCTGAAAATTATGCTTCTGTTGTACAGAATTCAGCTCAATCTTTCCACTGGAATAATAATCAGGCAACAATTTTCACAGTAGTTATCTACATTCAGAGGAATAATGAACTTCAAAACAAAAGTTTGGCTATTATTTCAGATAATTTATCTCATGACACTATTGCAGTTCATGTATACCAAGAAATAATCATAAATTATCTGAAGAAAGAATACAAACCAAAGAAAATTTATTATAATACCGATGGAGCGGGTCAACACTTCAAAAATCAAAAAAGTTTCTCTAATCTTATTAATCATAAGAAAGATTTTGGCATTCCCGCGGAATGGCATTTTTTTGCGACCACACATGGGAAGGGAGCATGCGAAGGAATTGGAGCTAATGTGGAACGAGGTGCTAGACGAGCAAGTTTACAATGCTCTGCAAATAATCATATTTTAACCGCAGAAGGTTTATTTGAATGGGCAAGAAATAACTGTAAAGAAACCATGGTATTTTATAGTAAGAAAGAAGATTATGAGCAAGCTAAACTGAAATTGAAAGAAAGATTTGATAAGTGTTTTGCTATACAAGGTACTCTGCAATTTCATGCGTTCATGCCAGCTTCCAATGACAGACTGATGGTCAAAAACATTTTATCTGCTGAGGAATATGAAATTTTTCCTATATCAAAACGAACTGAAAAATTAGTTCAGTTGAAACATAGTATGGCAAAGTCTTCAATATCAAAGCCAAAACGGAGGTCAAAGAATGTGAAATGAAATAATGTCCATATCTCAGTCCATAACCCAAATGAGTACATGATCTACGCCAGATAGTAGTTTATCCAACAGATAGAGACTTGTATGGATATTGAATATATTCCGATTTCGGCACTCTTGTAAGCAGAAGACTTGAGCTGGAGCGCGTGGAGTCACCCATTTTTAGAATATTTTCATTAATTCTCATAATGTATTGGTTGATTACAAAAAGTAGATCAGATGTAGCACTCTGCGACTAGTAGACATTTTGGAAATAAAATAAGCTTTCTTTCGGTATGTATCACATTTTGCTGCGGGTGATCAAAACCACTTTTTGATCAGTTTTAAGCCTGGGAATAAGATAAGTGATAGCTATATGTCTACCAATGACCCTGGAACCAATTTTTCTAAAAAAAATGGCATTTTTCCAGTAAAAAAGTTCTCTTGAGTTTTTGCTCTAAAACATCTCTAGATAGCTCAAAATTGAGGTCAAAGGTCCTGAAAAAATGTCTAATACTGCAAACTCCACCACTTTGAGCCTCTGTCAGAATGGGACATATGGTCTAAAAAATTCTGAAAAAATTCAGGGGACATGATGGAGTCTTCTAGAATTCATAAAAAAATTCACAGAATTTTTTTCCATTTTCACTCTCTCACTTGACAGAGAATCACCCATATATATAGATATATATATATAATCACCGCCGTATTTATTATTAATAATTAATACTGTAATGGCCTTAGGGCCTGGAGCATGATAACAAATGCGCGCACGAGGTGGTGAAACTCGAGTGCGCGGGAATGGGATCTTTGGCAGGAATAGCGTGGCAATAAAGAATGCACAACGGTTCTGACGAACACAAAGTTTATCAATTAAGATGAAGGGAAGATTCTACACAAGTATGAGGCATCGAGCCTCGGGTCGCGTCTCGCGGGCCGGAGCGAGAGAGAGCGCGAACGCGTGTTGGCCGGGAGAGAGAGAGATGATGATCGAGCGGCACTTACTCGGTGTTGCGTGGGTCTCCGGCTCTATTCGGCGGTCGCGGTCAGCTCGGTCGCGGGCGCACGGGTGGTGAGCTGGTGGGCCTAGGGGATGTCGTTGTCCTTTTCCTGGGACGCGGTAGCACCTCGGGGCGGTCTCGCTATTCGAGGGCACGTGCTATCGCGCGCGAGGGCCGGCAATAAACTGATAAGCTTCCGCCGCGCGCTGGGCCGGCCGAGCTTGCTTCGGCCGTGTCCGGCTGACGTCACGCGGCGCGAGGTTTGTATCCCGATCGCGGCGCGGTCTCTCTCTCTTTCTCACCTTGTCGACAGCGCTGGCTCTCTCGCTGGGCGCTGAAACATAACTTAAAATTAACCAACAATATAATATTGTGGAGAGAGATCTCACAGGGCCTGATAATGAATTATCCGCCCGTGACAATATATATATTGAGTAATAGATTTTAAAATTGGTCCAGATTTCCTCATTGCTCCGTTCATTTTTTCGTACTCCGTGGAATTCTTCAGTACTCCCTTGTTTTTTTACTCCCCATGGGAGTACCTGAATGAAAAGCCGCTCGTCGTTTGTTACAGCTTATACAAGCCTATAAGAACGATAAAATTGGCAATGAAATTAACTCTTGAAAATGAAATTTTGAAATTCTGCGGACAGGATCTTAAAGCTTAGCTCAATACCTAGCAGAAACTATTTCTGAAGTTATCACTTGACCACTTTGACCTATTAGAAATAGCAATCTAAAAAAATACGCGAAAGAGCCAACTACACTACACGTGCAGTCAGTTTGGCACGATTTCTCAATCATTTGTTACAGCCTATATAAGCCTATGAGGACAATCAAATTGGCATTGAAATGAACTCTCAATCATGTTTCCATTAATATTTATACAAAACTTTTCAACCCAAAAATACGCTATATATTATAGCGTATATATATATATATATATATATGGGGCGTTTCACGTCAACTCTCCAGAGCCGGCGCGCGGACGCTAAAACCTGACGTTTTCGTCGCTTGTTTTCGACTCTATATGCCCCATATCTAAATAATGTTGGATATGCTATCAATGCAGTTTTTTCTCAGCTTTCCGATGGTGAACTTAGTTTCCCAAATTTTTCACATTTTCACAGAAGAAAAACATAAAACAGGCCATATCTCAAAAACCTATTTTTTTTTAATTTTTTTAAGTAGTCTAGATCGAAAGCTGAGGTTTTTTCACGTTGATATAGACCTTTTGGAAACATACTTTTTTTTTGTATTCGAGTAATTGAGTAGCGAACATGAGAAAATGCGCCGCGTCGGGTCGGGCCGCGTCGGGTCGGGCCGCGCCGTGCCGCGCCGCGCTGCCTCCACGCGCTCGTCATTCATGATTTGAAAAAAAAATTGTTAGAAGGAGAATTCTTAGTTTCTTTTGATTTTGCTGAAAATTATGCTTTTGTTGTACAGAATTCAGCTCAATCTTCCCACTGGAATAATAATCAGGCAACAATTTCCACAGTAGTTATCTACTTTCAGAGGAATAATGAACTTCAACACAAAAGTTTGGCTATTATTTCGGATGATTTATATCATGACACTATTGCAGTTCATGTATACCAAGAAATAATCATAAATTATCTGAAGAAATAATACAAACCAAAAAAATTTATTATAGTACCGATGAAGCGGGTCAACACTTCAAAAATCAGAAAAGTTTCTCTAATCTTATTAATCATAAGAAAGATTTTGGCATTCCCGCGGAATGGCATTTTTGTGCGACCGCACACGGGAAGGGAGCATGCGATGGAATTGGAGCTAATGTGAAACGAGGTGCTAAACGAGCGAGTTTACAACGCTCTGCAAATAATCATATTTTAACCGCAGAAGGTTTATTTGAATGGGCAAAAAATTACTGTAAAAAAACCATGGTTATTTATAGTAAAAAAGAAGATTATGAGCAAGCTAAACTGAAATTGAAAGAAAGATTTGATAAGTGTTTTGCTATACAAGGTACTCTGCAATTTCATGCGTTCATACCAACTTCCGATGACAGACTGATGGTCAAAAAAATTTCATCTGCTGAGGAATATGAAATTTTTCCTAGATCAAAACGAACTGGAAAAGTAGTTCAGTTAAAACATAGTATGGCAAAGTCTTCAATATCAAAGCCATAACGGAGGTCAAAGAATGTGAAATGAAATAATGTCCATATCTCAGTCCATAACCCAAATGAGTACATGATCTACGCTAGATAGTAGTTTATCCAACAGATAAAGACTTGTATGGATATTAAATATATTCCGATTTCGGTACTCTTGCAAGCAGAAGACTTGAGCTGGAGCGCGTATGGTGTCAGCGCGGCGCGGCACAGCGCAGCCCGGCCCGACGCGGCGCATTTTCTCATGTTCGCTACTCAATTACTCGAATACAAAAAAAAAGTATGTTTTCAAAAGGTCTATACCAACGTAAAAAAACCTCAGCTTTCGATCTAGACTAGTTAAAAAAATTATAAAAAATAGGTTTTTGAGATATGGCCTGTTTTATGTTTTTTTCCTGTGAAAATGTGAAAAATTTGGAAAACTAAATTCACCATCGGAAAGCTGAGAAAAAACTACATTGATAGCATATCCAACATTATTTAGATATGGGGCATATAGAGTCGAAAACAAGCGTCGAAAACGTCAGGTTTTAGCGTCCGCGCGCCGGCTTTGGAGAGTTGACGTGAAACACCCCATATATACCTCTTCATCACTATCATTAGAGGGTACGAGGCTGAACGTAATATACGTTTACGTTACGTTGAGAACCACGCTCGCAGTAGGCCTCGAACCGCTCTCACGTAATATACGTCAGTGGTGGGAAAAATTTTCTGTGCGAGATTTTGCGAGAGGTTCAGAGTGTCTGTCGTCTGCTCGTCGACTTATACCTCCTATGCCCAAATAACCAGGTCCATTTTCGTAAAGCTTCCCTGTCGTAATTAAACGCAACTGAATGCAGTTTTTGCTGGTAACCATTGCAAAACTGCATGACAGAGGTTTAAAGGGAAATATTTCCAGGTGTGAGGTTAAACCGCAAACGAGCTGTATATTCTCGCGTCCCCTCGCTTGCTGCGCATACTTGTCGTCGGTGGCGCTGACGCGTCACACAGCGGGGAAAAATTGAAAAAACGACCGAACCGGTGACTTAAAGAAAAACGGCTTATCGGAATTGAATGATTCTTTCTCGAGCGTGTAGAGCAACAATTCCCGATCATAAGTTAATTATGGCAACCGTCAATTCGAATTCGCGGCTGCTGGGGGAAAGCAAATGTAGAGCAAAAATTGGGAGGCTCGTATTTTGACCCTGTAAGCGAGTGGGATCCGTTCAGCCTATTTTCCTGAAAATCGGTTCCCGAGTATATCTGGCAATGTCAACGAAGAATAAGTGGTCAGTTCGGGTCAAATTCAAAATAGCGCACTCATATGGAGAAAATGTCGATAAAGTATCAAATGTTCGCCAAATTTTTAATTACAGTGCCTTCATAATCAATTATTTCGATGCTCGAATGAAATTACCTACGTTTTCGTATGCAATTGTTAAACAATGAATAGAAGAGATAAAATATTCATGTAATCACGTAAATGCTTTTGGCGTGATGTTTATATCATCACTCGAAAATTCTGATCTAACCTACGTACTTTTATTACCCTATGTATGGATTATTGACAATAAATATCTCGTCATATCACATGAAGGTATATTTGTTCTGGGAAAAATTGAAACAGATTATATATCTACTGACAGATATAATCATGAGCCAGATTGCAAGAATATAATTTTATATGAAAAATTTTTTTAATTTTTCAAGAAAATATTAAAATTGTGGAGTATTTCGATGCCACAATAGATCGTTACTGAGTCAATGACTGCAATAACTATAATGGGTGTAACCAATAATCAACCTGTACGTAGCTCGGGACAATTTTTTCTCGCTTGACATTTCCCTATCCCTCTCAAAGCCAAAACACGTGTTGGACTCCTGATGTTCGGCTTCGAGAAAAGGGGCGACCGCCATAAAACGCGTTTCCCCTCTCGCACTCTTTTGGCCAACTATGGAATACACATTCCTTCTCATTCACAGAATGTTGAGGAATACACAAATAACCAACAAATATCACATTTATTTGACATACTAATATGGATTAATTAATTGAATAATTGATGATTAATATTTTTAGGAAATGAACTGAATCGTTTGTTTGGCGCTTTCTGATGGAGATTCGGGTTATCATTTGACAAGGTCAATTTGTTCATAACAAATTTGTACTAACAATTTACTCTAACGAAATTTTATTTCGAGTATTTTTTGCTTGTTTTTTCAAACATGAGTCCTCACTGATATAGAACAATAAACACTGGAACAATTTGTTATAAACAAATTTTTTATAAACAAATTATATTGACAAATAACAAGTTATGCTTTCTAATTTGCCTACTGCCTTCAGTTTTGACAAGTTAACAAGCAAAAACAATTCAATACCTCCACCAGGCTCGGCATTGATACGAGATATCAAGACATTTTGTAATTGAAACATGATGGGTACAACTTAAGCTTTCGCAGCCAAGATTTTGAAGAGCAAATATTATCGGATTTTCATCATTCGAACTATGTTTTCATCAGAAAAATTTGTCGTTGGCCGAGCACACGCTATAATCCAGGTACATAAATTCAAAAAAAGTTCGATTTTTTAGACTGGGAGCTATAAACTGAGGACATATACCTGCTCGACCCTTCGGGATAGCCGGATCGGCAGTGACAGTCGATGTATTTCCCGAGCGGTGAATTCGAGTTTGAACGAATTTTCGATCGACTGAGATTTTACAGAGTGAATATTGTCAGATTTTCACAATTCAAACTATGTTTTGATCAGAAGAATTTGTCGTTGGCTGAGCACACGCTATAATTCAGGTGCAAACATTCAAAAAAATCTTGATTTTTCTGGACGAGGAGCCATAAACTGAGGTCACATACATGCTCGACCCTTCGGGATGGCCGGATCGGCAGTGAAAGTCGATGTATTTCCCGAGCTCCGAATTCGAGTTTGAACGAATTCTCGATCGACTGAGATTTTACAGAGCAAATATTGTCAGATTTTTACTACTCAAACTATATTTTGATCAGAAAAACTTGTCATTGAACGAGCACATTCTATAATTCAGGTGCAAACATTCAAAAAAATTTCGATTTTTCTGGACTGGGAGCCATAAACTGAGGTTACATACCTGCTCGACCCTTCGGGATGGCCGGATTGGCAGTAGAAGCCGATGTATTTCCCGAGCGGTGAATTCGAGTCTGAACGAATTCTCGATCGACTAAGATTTTACAGAGCAAATATTGTCAGATTTTCACCATTCAAACTATGTTTTGATCAGAAAAACTTGTCATTGAACAAGCACATTCTATAATCCAGGTACAAACATTCAAAAAAATTTCGATTTCTTGGACTGCGAGCCATGAACTGAGGTCAGATACCTGCTCGACCCCTCGGGATAGCCGGATCGGCAGTGACAGTCGATGTATTACCTTAACTTTTAACCTCTATATCTCGGGATTCATAGATCAGATTCGAGTGAATGGAAATTCAAAATGAGCGTTTATTTATCTTCTATTATAAACAATTCTCAAATTTTGAATAGATAGAAAAACTGTGTTGCAATTTCATATTTTTCTAAGAAACTTTTTTTGAAAAATTTTCAAAAAACATAAAAGTGGTAAAAATTGAAAAAATCGATATTTTTCCGTGAGGGATCGATAGGTAGTATTTATAAGAGTATGTAAAAAATTGGCAGGTCTCGGAGCCGTTCATGAAAGACTCAATTACAATTGCAGAATTGAACAATATTTTGAAATTGGTGTGAAAACTATCAGAGATATCGTGATGAAATTTCTTTGTATTCTCTTCACTGTATAAGGTACTCAAAACTAAATTGTCATAATCGTAGCTAGGATTTGGAAACTTGAAAAAAAATCACAAAAATGGCTTTTTTTTGGGGCCTTTTTTTCGTTCATAACTATTTTACTACAACAATAATCGAGATTAATGTTTTGGAATACTCAATCCTCATGCAAAATTTCATAAGGAAACTTTTTTTTCCTTCCATTTTACTCTAGGATAGATATATTCCGTACTATCTCAAAATTAAAAGAGAAAAATGCAAATTTTCGTGAAAAAAAATAAGAAGCCATGCTTTTCAGATTTTCGCACATCTCTCATTCGATTTAGAAAAATTTATTTAGAATTTGTTTAAAAATTTTATTTAAAAATTTTTTTAGAAAAATTTTCGATTGGGAATAAGATATTTTCACAATACACAATAAGCAAATAACTTGATTAACCCGTTAACGCCGAAGCGTACCGTTTTTTTAGTGCATTTTCAACACGATTATTTTCTATGTTATCGGAGCTGAAATCATTTTATTTGTACATATTCCGACGTAGAATTTTATGCTCTTTCAGAATCTGTACTCAAAATTTTGATTAGACATCAAGAAAATATGGCCGATTTGAACATAAATATTGCAAAAGTTTTCGGAAAAGAAAATTTTCTCGATTTTTTCCCGCAATGTTACCGCTATAGATCCATGCTCTAATTGTGATCAGAGATGATCACGATAGTTGAAGTTTATTGGAGAATTTTTTTGCAATCATTAAACCACTTCTCTTTACAATATAGTGTCAAAAACGTAAATATTTTACACCAACCTAAGTTAATTTTTTTCTCGGAAACTATCAAGTTGAGCACAAAATATCTAAGAACAAAAACATTTTAGAATCGGCCGAAGAGTACACTCAAATTTTTTCATAACCTTTAGAGTTTTTTTTAAATATTTTTGTTAATATTATATTTGTTGAAAATAACTTCTGCATGAGCCCTTTTTCTCACTTTGAATTCTATAAATATTAATAATGATCATTCCAAATATAATTCTAGAATGATGTCGAATCAAGACCCCGCTCTTCAAGAAAGAAATGATAACCAGCAAGGAGAAGACAATGCCATTGTTCCGGGGACTTCAAGCAGAAGGCCTGTTGGGCGTCCAAGAAAAATGAAGAAGAAAGGAAACACCACGAATCATGTAAACCAACGGAAAAAGAAAGGAGAATATTATTCAATGGATACCATAAGAAGTAGAGCCAAAGAGTTACTGAACTCTGATATTTATTGTATCCATTCTATCAGAAAAGCAGTACAGATAAATGACAAACTACACTCAGATGATAAAGATGGAGAAACTGAGTCAGACAATGAACAAACTTCAAACCTCGACAAAGAATCGACATTAGCATATTTAATTGAATACAATCTGTCTAAAAGAGCATATTCTGGAACGGTCAACGTACTTCGTAAGATGAATTATAAGATTATGCCGTCTTATAAAAGCTTAGATGAGACTAAAAGAAAGTGTGTGCCTGAAAATGTGTCCAATGATGAAGTTCAAGTGAAAACACCTCTACAGGACATGCTCAACAAAACAGCAGAGCACCTGTGTGCTTCAGTGGCAAGTAATTGGAAACACTTGAAGGATTTGCAGATGATTGTCACCACAGGATTTGACAGCTCTTCAGAACATACCAATGCGCAACAAAAATACGACAACTTGGCAAATGCGTGCTCTCAACCCCATCAATGATTATTTGTTACGAGTATGTCCATATTGCAACTGAACTGCAACACTCAGCGATGCCTGGATTGTAAATAGATCAATTCAACTCCTGCCAGCATTCGCTTTTGTAGACCTCTGCGAATCGCTTTGGAGAGAGAAACGGATATTTCGATCGTAGAAGAGTATAATAGATTAAGTGAAGAAATACTCAATCTCCAATTTTATGCTTTTAAGTTGGGAAAGAAACTAGTGAGGGTTTCTTATACGGTTGAAAAAAACCAGTTTGATGGCAAAGCTGTAAATGGAGTCATTGGAAACAGGGCAACGAAGAAATGTCCGATATGTTTGGTGACGACAAGTCAATTCAGTGACACGGGTTTGAAATTTGAAGCCAATAGAGAAGCCATGAAACTTAGACTCGGTTTGTTACACGTCGACATAAAAGCATTTGAACATCTTCTCCATCTTTCGTATAGACTGTCGTTGAAGACGTGGAATATTAAACAAGATTTCAGAGGTATTCATAAACTTATTCTCTTTTATTCAGAATAGATTGTATGATCACTAACTAACGAAATAATGCTTCATTTTTGCAGCAAGCTTTGAAATCAGGAAACAAAGTGTGAAAGACGCAGTCTTTAACACATTTGGGATCCGGCCTGATCAAATTATACAAGGGCATGGAACCACAGATACTGGGAATTCGGCCCGAAGATGTTTTCGTGAACCGGAGAATTTTGCGGCAGCTTTGAATCTAAATTTGGAATTTGTTAAAAATATTTCATTAATATTGAAAGTATTTAAAAGCAGAGAGAGAATCAAGTTCTATTTGTTCGAAGAGTTCTGTTGGAGAGTATATTGGCAACATTATCAACTGTATGAATGGGCTGAAATGAACGTAACATTGCACAAACTATTAATGCATGATTGTGCAATCGCCAAATTATTCCCAATGCCGATCAGCTATTTTTCAGAAGAGAGTCAGGAGGCTTGGCATAAGTATTACCGGAAAAATATGACGGATCATGCACGTCAGACTGGTCGAATATCACGGCTATTGGATGTGTACAATCGAGCAATTTATTCATCGGATCCGTTGATATCTAATATTATGATTGATGAGAGATTGGCAACATTAGAAAAAATTAACCTTCTGAAGAATGCTCGCAGATTCATTGAAAATTGGTTAGAAGACAAAATTTATTTTGAATTATTCATATATATGTTCAATAGTAGATGGACGAAATTTTATTTTCAGCGAGAATATCGATACTAGCAGTGGACACTCTGAGGATGACGGCGACAATGAAGAGTACACATCTACTGAAGATAGTGACTAACATGTATTTCTATTCTTGGAGAAATTAACTTGATAGTGTTGTTTGAAACTAGTTTTGTAGTTAGAATTTTCGAAAGTGCGTAAGTGACAATACAACTGCGGTGAATAAATGTAACATTATATACTAGATAAGGCAATAAACGACATCCCGACTGAATTTCTGACTTGTTTCAATTCGCACCAATGATAAATTGAAATAGTGAAAAACTATTCGACAACGATAGATTTATAACAAAGTGGTTCTTGTACTGATATGTTGAAAAGAGTATTAACGTAATTCCGTGAACTATTTTTTTATATTTTATATTCCATTCTGAATGGAGAAATGATAAAATTTTTGCAGCTAAATTGTAAACAATGCTCCTTTAACGAAAAGTTATCCTGATCGGAACATAGTTTGAATGGTAGAAATCTGACAATATTTGCTCTGTAAAATCTCTGTCAATCGGAAATTCGTTCAGACTCGAATTCGCCGCTCGGGAAATACATCGAACTCCACTGCCGATCCGGCCATCCCGGAGGGTCGAGCAGGTATCTGACCTCAGTTCATGGCTCCCAGTCCAAAAAATCGGAATTTTTTTGAATGTTTGTACCTGGATTATAGAATGTGCTTGTCCAATGACAAGTATTTCTGATCAAAACCTAGTTTGAATGGTAAAAATCTGACAATATTTGCTCCGTAGAATTTCAGTCGATCCACAATTCGTTCAAACTTGAATTCACCGCTCGGGGAATACATCGAATGTCACTGCCGATCCGGCCATCCCGAAAGGTCGAACAGGTATCTGACCTCAGTTTATGGCTCCCAGTCCAGAAAAATCAAGATTTTTTTGAATGTTTGTACCTGGATTATAGAATGAGCTCATTCAATGACAAGTTTTTCTGATCAAAACATAGTTCGAATGGTGAAAATCTGACAATATTCACTCTGTAAAATCTCAGTCGACCGAAAATTCGTTAAAACTCGAATTCACCGCTCGGAAAATACATCGACTGTCACTGCCGACCCGGCATCCTGAGGGGTCGAGCAGGTATATGTCCTTAGTTTATAGCTCACAGTCCAAAGAATCAAAATTTTTTAGAATGTTTGTACCTGGATTATAGAATGTGCTCGTTCAATGACAAATTTTTCTGATCAAAACATAGTTCGAATAGTGAAAATCTGACAATATTTGCTCTGTAAAATATCAGTCGATCGAAAATTCGTTCAAACTCAAATTCACCGCTCGGAAAATACATCGACTGTCACTGCCGATCCGGCTATCCCGAGGGGTCGAGCAGGTATCTGACCTCAGTTCATGGCTCCCAGTCCAAAAAATCGAAATTTTCTTGAATGTTTGTACCTGGATTATAGAATGTGCTTGTCCAGTGACAAGTTTTTCTGATCAAAACATAGTCCGAATGATGAAAATCCGATAATATTTGCTCTTCAAAATCTTGGCTGCGAAAGCATAAGTTGTACACTTAAAGGCCATTGATTCTGTCCTCTGTTCTCGAACGCTGCGTGTATCGTGACCGTCATCCTAACGTAAGTCTATTGTATTAGCATACGTACGAAACGTCACGATACGCGCGGCGTTCGAGAACAGAGGACAGAATCAATGGCCTTTAAGTGTACCCATCATGTTGCAATTGCAAATGTCTTGATATCTCGTATCAATGCCGTGCCTGGTGGAGGTATTGAATTGTTTTTCTGCTTGTTAACTTGTCAAAACTGAAGGCAGTAGGCAAATTAGAAAGCATAACTTTTTATTTGTCAATATAATTTGTTTATGAACAATTTTTTATAACAAATTGTTCCAGTGTTTATTGTTCTATATCAGTAAGGATTCATGTTTGAAAAAACAAGCAAAAAATACTCAAAATAAAATTTCGTTAGAGTCTAAATTGTTAGTGCAAATTTGTTATGAACAAATTGACCTTGTCAAATGATAACCCGAATCTTCATCAGAAAGCGCCAAACAAACGATTCAGTCCATTTTCTAAAAATATTAATCGTCAATTATTCAATTAATTAATCCATATTAGTATGTCAAATGAATGTGGAATTTGTTGGTTATTTGTGTATTCCTCAACATTCTGTGAATGAGAAGAAATGAGTATTTCATAGTTGGCCGAATGAGTGGGAGAGGAGAAACGCGTTTTATGGCGGTCGCCCCTTTTCTCGAAGCCGAACACCAGGAGTACAACACGTGTTTTGGCTTTGAGAGGGATAGGGAAATGTCAAGCGAGAAAAAATTGTCCCGAGCTACGTACAGGTTGAGTATTGGTTACACCCATTATAGTTATTGCAGTCATTGACTCAGTTACGATCTATTGTGGCATCGAAATACTCCACAATTTTAATATTTTCTCGAAAAATTAAAAAAAATTTTCATATAAAATTATATTCTTGCAATCTGGCTCATGATTATATCTGTCAGTAGATATATAATCTGTTTCAATTTTTCCCAGAATAAATATACCTTCATGTGATATAACGAGATATTTATTGTCAATAATCCATACTTAGGGTAATAAAAGTACGTAGGTTAGATCACAATTTCCGAGTGATAATATAAACATCACGCCACAAGCATTTACGTGATTACACGACTATTTTATCTCTTTTATTCATTGTTTAACAATTGCAAACGAAAACGTAGGTAATTTCATTCAAGCTTCGAAATAATTGATTATAAAGGCACTTTAATTCAAAATTTGGCGAAAATTGGATACTTTATTGACATTTTCTCCATATGATTGCGCTATTTTGAATTTGATACGAACTGACCACTCATTCTTCGTTGACATTGCCAGATATACTCGGGAACCGATTTTCATGAAAATAGGCTGAACGGATCCCACTCGTTTACAGGGTCAAAATACGAGCCTCCCAATTTTCGCTCTACATTTGCTTCCTCCCAGCAGCCGCGAATTCGAATTGACGGTTGCCATAATTAACTTATGATCGGGAATTGTTGCTCTACACGCTCGTCACCGGTTCGGTCGTTTTTTCAGTTTTTCCCTACTGTGCGCCACCTGATGACTAACTTATTCGCAGTAAATCGACACATAAGGGAATACAAAAAGAGTGGATTTTATGTATTTTTGCCTGCTCTTTCATGTGGTCCATTTTTAGATAACAATCACCATTCCCGAGAAAATGGAAAACTAAGGTTTATTTTGCTATTTTCTCATAGACGCCGGCATGAAGCAACTTTTTGTTTGTGCCATTCGATTCGGTGTGCCAAAATTGACAATATATCCAAAATGCAGCCACTTTGGAGATATAGCTATCCCAGCCTCAGATTGACCAGCCTAACTGTACCCAAGTGTTCTGGTCATTACCGCACGGAGATGCAAAGAAGACGGGGGAAAGGCAATGCGTGGCGTGAAAACGACTGAAGCGCACGTGCGTGTACGGGAGCGTGGCAGCCCGAGCTAATACCGACGCGACTTCACGGTCAAACCGGGCGCGTTCGAAGGAAAGGGACAAACCAAGCGGGCGCAACTACCTCAGCCACGACAGCTGTACGCCAGTCGTTCGGTCATAAAGTGATTCAAGCCGTGGCGCAATGCGACTCGTCTATGTTTCTAACCGCCGTGACGATCTAGTGGCCGAAGCCGTATTTACAGAAAGTTTGAGGGCCAAGCCGGAATTTATTACTCGCGGGGTTTCTGACAACTACGCGCCATTATCCCGGCTCGTCCATCGGAACAACACGAGTTGATCGCACGTACAAGCGTAGTCACAATTGTATTCGAATAGTTAGGATAAAAGATTTATATTGTACTAGCAATAGTCTCTCGCTCGCTATCGCTCGCTCGAGTGTTTCATGGGCATACACAATAATAAGACTTACAATAATGAATTATAAAAATGAATACAAATAATCCTTTTAATTTCAAATATTTTCAACCATTAAAACATAGATACATACGAATCAATCAAGAAATCAATCAATTAAATCAAGAAATTAATAAAAATCTCAAGAGCAATCTAATACAACAATTGGATAATATCATGAGAGCAATAAATCCGTTTGCTCATGCTTATAAAATGATGTACGAAATAGAAATAGATGAAAAGACTCGTGCAAATCAATCTAACACTAACGTTCGTGAAATTAGAATGTACCTTACAAGGGATAATACACAAAACAATAAATCGAACATAGCCGCTTGTAACGAAGTTGCTGTTGTATATGTTGGAGAACATGGTGAACCTCCAGAAGACAGAAGTATATGTATTTATGAAAAAGATAAAATACCTCGGTTATTAAATCATTTAGATAAAAATATTGATCCGATGGTATATCCATTAATGTTTCCGTATGGTGATCCAGGTTGGGAACCTTATATGAAAAGTTCTTTACATTCAAAAATATACAAAAACATTTCTGCTTTACAATACTATTCTTACCGAATTAGTATACGGGAAGACTTTAATCCATGTTTAAATTTAAAATCTTTATCACAACAATTTATAGTTGATATGTGGTCAAAAATTGAAAGTAATCGTTTGTATTATTTGAGGAAAGAGCAGGCGAAATTAAGAACCGAGAGGTATAGGGGATTGATGGATCAAATCCATAATCGAATTGATAATGTTTCCATTGGAAAAATGATAATCCTTCCTTCAAGTTTCATTGGCAGTCCCCGTGCAATGCAGCAAAATTACTTGGATGCTATGACACTAATGCAAAATTCTGGAAAACCAGATTTATTTTTAATGATGACATGTAATCCAAAATGGAAAGAAATTACTGAGAATTTAAAAAATTATGAGAATACATTAGATAGGCCAGATTTGATATCGCGAGTCTTTAATGAAAAAGTAAAGATCTTAAAAACCGTATTATTAAAAAACGGTTTACTGGGAACAATAAAAGCATATGTATATGTGACTGAATTTCAGAAACGTGGATTACCCCATATTCATATGTTAATCTCTCTATATTAAAAGCTGAACCGCCGCCGCCGTATGTGAAAAAATGCAAAGGCTGAGAAAAATGCCTCAGAAGAAAAATTTTATCACAGAATTTCGGCTTTTTTTTTTAAATTGCTATTCTCATAGGAAAACTCATTTTTGAATTTTCTAACCACTGCTATTCGAAAGAATACCTTTTAAACCATAGGAGACAGTGGTTCCAGATTATATCCGATAAAATACATCGTACAGTGAGTCACTGAACTTTGGCATCGAAAAGTGTCCGTTCAGGCGCTAATGGGTTAAGAAAATATTGCGCATTCAAGCATGTTAATAAAGATTACGCGCTGAATATCGCGGCAGCGCAATGGAAAAAGAAATTTAAGGATTTACTTATTTTCATGAACATTATGCGCTGAATACCACGGCAGCAAAATCATTAAGAAAATATTGCGTATCGAGCATGTTAATGATGATTACGCGCTGAATATCACGGCAGTGCAATGAAAAAAGAAATTCAACAATTTGATTATGTTCTTGAACATTATGCGCTGAATACCACGGCAGCATGATCATCAAGAAATTATTGCGTATTCAAGCATATTAATAATGATTACGCGCTAAATATCACGGCGGCGCAATGAAAAAAGAAACTATTTTGAATAAATATATTCCATATTCATACCACAGTAGCTTATTTATAATAAAAGAACATGAATAATTATATATTTCACAGCAAATAGAATAGATATTATGATATAACGCTTATTACTCTGCATAATACGGCTACATATATGACTCTCTATAAATCCGCTTATGGATATGCGCCTCACCAATACGTCCTTGTCGTGAGAGTCGGGCAACATTCTCATCAAAAGTAGATGGCAAACATTGGGTGGCTTAATTTTATTTTTAAAAATTATAATCATAATGAAATTCGAATAATTCATTGAAAATTACTACTATATCATAATTTCACGTATTTTTACGTATTTTCACGCATTAATATCATAAATTATAACACGAATTCTCAAGAACGAATGTTACGCCAACGCATCGGCATATTTCAATTTTTAACGATGGAAACTTGAAGCGCTCAATGAGCTCTACCGATCTGTCTAATTCGAATTTCCATCGGGACGCCGATTGATCGAGTTTTTCAATGATTTATGAGGTACAACTTACTGAACATTAGTTTTTCCCGCATTCCACGCCCACGCATCAATTTTTTCAAAGTATTGATCATGGATATGAAAGCCCATTCGATGTTCTTCTGATCCGACATACTCAAAATTGCACCATTTCATAATTTCGCGTATTTTTCTGAACGCATAAAAATCACAAAATAAACCATCCATTTTCAACTACATACTTCACGCCCACGCATCAACATATTTCAATTTTTAACGATGAAAAATTTAAGCGCTCAATGAGCTCTACCGATCTGTCTAATTCGAATTTCCATCGGGACCCAGATTGATTGAGTTTTTCAATGATTTATGAGGTACAACTTGCTAAACATCAGTTTTTCCCGCATTCCACGCCCACGCATCAATTTTCACAAAGTATTGATCATGGATATGAAAGCCCATTCGATGTTCTTCTGATCCGACATACTCAAAATTGCACCATTTCATAATTTCGCGTATTTTTCTGAACGCATAAAAATCACAAAATAAACCATCCATTTTCAACTACATACTTCACGCCCACGCATCAACATATTTCAATTTTTAACGATGAAAAATTGAAGCGCTCAATGAGCTCTACCGATCTGTCTAATTCGAATTTCCATCGTGACGCAGATTGATCGATTTTTTTATCAATCAATCTTGTACAACTTGCTAAACATTAGTTTTTCCCGCATTCCACGCCCACGCATCAATATTTTTGGAGTTCTACCCATGAAACATGAAAGCCCTTTCAAGGATCCTCCGATTAGTCTGACCCAAATTCGCACCGTACAATTATTTCATGGTTTTTCTCGATGGTTTATCCGCTGAGAAAAAAAACTCAAGCTGCATTTTTACATTTCTAACACCCACGCATCAATTTTTTCAAATTTTAAAGTACGGGAAATGAAAGCGCCGGTGATTTCCTTTCGATCGATCTCATCAGTTTTCATGTGCGTCGACTCCTTCATTGATATTTGTTTACATTAAATTTCCGGGAGGATTAACTTTATATTATTATGTAGATGTAGATTACGCGCTGAATATCACGGCAGCGCAATAGAAGAAGAAATTTAAGAATTTACTTATGTTCATGAACATTATGCGCTGAATACCACGGCAGCAAAATCATTAAGAAAATATTGCGTATCGAGCATGTTAATAAAGATTACGCACTGAATATCACGGCAGTGCAATGGAAAGAGAAATTCAACAATTTAATTATGTTCATGAACAGTATGCGCTGAATAACACGGCAGCATAATTATAAAGAAAATATTGCGTATTCAAGCATATTAATGAAAATTACGCACTGAATATCACGGCAGTGCATTGAAAAAAAAACTGAAGAATTTAATTATGTTCTTGAACATTATGCGCTGAATACCACGGCAGCATGATCATCAAGAAATTATTGCGTATTCAAGCGTATTAATAAAGATTACGCGCTAAATATCACGGCGGCGCAATGAAAAAAGGAACTATATTCTGAATAAATATATTCCATATTCATACCACAGTAGCTTATTTATAATAAAAGAACATCAATAATTATATATTTCACAGCAAATAGAATATATATTATGATATAACGCTTATTACTCTGCATAATACGGCTACATATATGACTCTCTATAAATCCGTTTATGGATATGCGCCTCACCAATACGTCCTCGTCGTGAGAGTCGGGCAACATTCTCATCTAAAGTAGAATGGCAAACATTGGGTGGCTTAATTTTATTTTTAAAAATTATTATCATAATGAAATACTAATGATTCATTGAACATTACTACTATATCATAATTTCATGTATTTTTACGTATTTTCACGCATTGATATCATAAATTATAACACCAATTCTCAAGAACGAATGTTACGCCACCGCATCGGCATATTTCAATTTTTCACGATGAAAAATTTAAGCACTCAATGAGCTCTAACAAACTGTCTATTTCAAATTTTCATCGTGACGCAGATTGATCGAGTTTTTCAATGATGTATGAGGTACAACTTGCTAAACATCAGTTTTTCCCGTATTCCACGCCCACGCATCAAATTTTTCAAAGTATCGATCATGGATATGAAAGCCCATTCGATATTCTTCTGATCCGACACACTCAAAATTACACCATTTCATACTTTCACGTATTTTTTTGAACGCATAAAAATCACAAAATAAACCATCCATTTTCAACTACATACTTCACGCCCACGCATCAACATATTTCAATTTTTAACGATGGAAACTTGAAGAGCTCGATAAGCTCTACCGATCTGTCTAATTCGAATTCCCATCAAGACGCAGATTGATCGAGTTTTTCAATGATTTATGAGGTACAACTTGCTAAACCTCAGTTTTTCCCGCATTCCACGCCCACGCATCAATTTTTTCAAAGTATATCATGAATATGGAAGCCCATTCGATGTTCTTCTGATCCGACATATGCAAAATTGCTTCATTTCATAATTTCACGTATTTTTCTGAACGCATAAAAATCACAATGGAAACCCCTAATTTTCAAGAACGGATTTCACGCCCACACATCGACATATTTCAATTTTACACAACGAAAAATTGAAGCGCTCAATGAGCTCTAACAAACTGTCAGATTTGAATTTTCATCGTGACGCAGATTGATCGATTTTTTTATCAATCAATCTTGTACAACTTTCTAAAAATGATTTTTTCACATTTCACGCCCACGTATCAAATTTTTCGAAATATCAATCATGGATGCGAAAGATTCGATGTTTTTCCGACCGGACATACTCGGTATCGCATCATATCATAATTTCACGTATTTCTCTGAACGCATAAAAATTACAAAGGAGACCCCCCATTTTCAAGTACGTACTTCACGCCCACGCATCGACATATTTCAATTTTTAACGATGAAAACTTGAAGCGCTCAATGAGCTCTACCGATCTGTCTAATTCGAATTTCCATCGGGACCCAGATTGATTGAGTTTTTCAATGATTTATGAGGTACAACTTGCTAA
The DNA here is from genome assembly GCA_020882685.1 of Aphelinus atriplicis. Lineage (NCBI taxonomy): Eukaryota > Metazoa > Arthropoda > Insecta > Hymenoptera > Aphelinidae > Aphelinus > Aphelinus atriplicis. The sequence goes on along the minus strand of CM037075.1, from coordinate 60,619,522 downwards.
ACATCAGTTTTTCCCGCATTCCACGCCCACGCATCAATTTTTACAAAGTATTGATCATGGATATGAAAGCCCATTCGATGTTCTTCTGATCCGACATACTCAAAATTGTACCATTTCATAATTTCGCGTATTTTTCTGAACGCATAAAAATCACAAAATAAACCATCCATTTTCAACTACATACTTCACGCCCACGCATCAACATATTTCAATTTTTAACGATGAAAAATTGAAGCGCTCAATGAGCTCTACCGATCTGTCTAATTCGAATTTCCATCGTGACGCAGATTGATCGATTTTTTTATCAATCAATCTTGTACAACTTGCTAAACATTAGTTTTTCCCGCATTCCACGCCCACGCATCAATATTTTTGGAGTTCTACCCATGAAACATGAAAGCCCTTTCAAGGATCCTCCGATTAGTCTGACCCAAATTCGCACCGTACAATTATTTCATGGTTTTTCTCGATGGTTTATCCGCTGAGAAAAAAAACTCAAGCTGCATTTTTACATTTCTAACACCCACGCATCAATTTTTTCAAATTTTAAAGTACGGGAAATGAAAGCGCCGGTGATTTCCTTTCGATCGATCTCATCAGTTTTCATGTGCGTCGACTCCTTCATTGATATTTGTTTACATTAAATTTCCGGGAGGATTAACTTTATATTATTATGTAGATGTATACGTGCTCTATAAGAACTTGAGAACGTAAATGATAACGGGACGGGGGGAGGGTGAGGGAAAGAAACAGGTAAAAAAGGAATCTGCAATAATGCGATCGGACCTTGATCGTGCATATTCAAGCGATCGAATTTGATCGTGTATATAGGTGATATTGCGAGAAAATGAGTTCATGCTCCAGGGATGTGGAGAGCTGCCGTCTTCCCGGTAGCGCAGTTGGTAGCGCAACTGACCGGAGATCAGGAGGACGCTGGTTCAAATCCAGCGCGGGGAGCGTGGAATTTTTTTCTTGATATATCACTTTGGGATAGTCCACCAAGCCCGAATTTATTCGTTGTTTGAAATATGTGGACGTTAAAAAATAATTGTTTGTGAAATACTACTTCGGGTGAAAAGATGTAGTAGCCCAATAGTTTGGGCTGGGGGCGGGGGCGGGTGGGGGGAAAAATAGGTAAAAAAGAAATCTGCAATAATGCGATCGGACCTTGATCGTGCAGATTTAAGGGGTTGTATACACCTTAAAATTAACAATTATTGGACAACAGAAAAAAATAACTATTTTAGAGTTTTTTTTCAAACAAATTTTTCTTCAAGAATCTGTACACTAATTTGAAGTTTTTCCACAAAAAATTTATCCTGTGAATTCTGTCCCTCTATCACACCTTAGAAAACATACCTCTGCGACTCTGCCCAAGATATTTCGAGAACTTTTGACAGAAAGTTCGAGGCATTGTCCCGCTTCATTTTTATCACGCATAGGATAGGCCATAGCCAATCGCGAAAAATCATCTATGAACACTACAATAAAGCGGTATCTTTTGGGATGTGTGGCAGGGCTAATTAGCCCCAACGTGTCTGCATGAATTATCTGAAGCGGCTCTGCAGCCCTCACTCTCACAGAAGGAAAGGATTCCCTTTCGAGCTTCGATAAAGCACACACTCCGCAATCCATTATTGATTCATCAAAAACAGCATCTTTCAATGAAGCAATTTCTGGGTGCAGCTCTTGTAACTGCTTCAGATACTTTAACGATGCATGACCCAACCTTACATGCACAAATAACAGAGCCATGTTATTTTTCAAGAATTTTCTATTTTTTTCGATGAATGGACTTTCCTCTACCGCATCTTCCATTTTAGTCAATTCATTGACGCCGTTGGAATTTCTGTCACATATTGTAACATCGAAATTAGAAATCCCCCTTTCAGATATATTATCGTTCTTGGGATCCACCTTAGCAATTTCTGTCTCATCAGAATTATCAAGTTCAGATGACTTTACTACCGTAAACGTGTTATCTTGACCATTTATTGTATTCATTCCATTCCCTTCCATTCTTAATCTTCTAGTTACGCTCCGTGTGACATGATTATTATTACTTCTGGTTAAGTTGACAAATGTTTTTCGACTCTGATCCTTACTTTCAGATTCCGACATACCTTGCTGTTCAACTTCGAACTTAATAATCCAGAAAAGTTTGCTATAAATCCCGGTTAAGTACAACTCATTCGATTTAGGATCAAATATGTCAATACGTCGACAGTCCATGTATATAGCAAGACCAGATTCTGCAAATTTTCTTAGGGATAATAGATCATCGGAGAGCGATGTTGCATAGATTACGTTATCTAATTCCACCATTCCACCGTTACTTGATTTCATTGCCACCGTACCTACTCCCTACGATTCCAAGTTTGCTGATTCATCTGCGTTTGCGCATCGAATAAACTCTTGATTGGACAAGTCAAGTGATTTGAAAACTACCTTAGTCTTTGACATATGGTCCGTTGCTTCTGAGTCACTTATACATCTGAACAGCAACGGGCGTTCATCATTACAATCGGGATCATCATATACATTGACATACTCATTACAATTTTCAACAAAATATGAAGTGTGGTTCTTACCTTTGTTTGTTGAGTCGACTGCTTTGGAACCACCATTGCTCTGAGATTTTTGGTTATTATGAGAATCATTTCCTGCGTTTACATTGTAAGCAGTTTTTCTCTTTTTACCTTGTGACCCACCGTTTTCTGTATTGTCCCCCTTCCTTTTACCTCCCTTGAAACTACCTTGGCTAGAACCTCTGCCTCTGTTCTCGCGGAATCGCCTTCTGCCGCCTTTGAAAGAACCACGACCACGTGGAGAAACATACCTTTTGGAGCCTCGTCCACGAGCATTGCGTTTCCTTGGGCAGTTGTACTTGATGTACTGGCACTCGTACGGGCACTCGTTAGTCAAGTGACCTTGACCATCACATTTCCAATAACGATTTGTTTGACCAGGGGTTTTGGTAGCTAGTACCGTCTTCCTTGTATCACTGCCTTGACTACCTTGACCACCGTCGTTTTGCTTTTCTGCTTAAGTCTGCATAATATACGTTCTTAGTTTTCCATAAGTACTATAAACCTATACCATTTTGATTACGGGCTGCGAAATCTGCCAACTGTACAGAAGGTACAGTTAAACAAATTGATTCGTAAAAGATGTCTCTTTTCTCTTTTTCTGGCAGACCTTCCGGTTCTAAGTTTCCGAACATTCTTACACATTCCTCAAATCTATCTATGAATGCCGAAGCCGTTTCCTTTTTAGGAGAATATCTCATCTCATATAATCATATCCTTAATTTCACCGTTGTCAGATTCGATTCACACCATTTTATTTCTTTCAGTTTTTCTACTATTAACTTTGGATCTTTTATCTCACATATTTTAGGATAATAACTGAAATTCACCCTTTCATAATGATGTATCTGACTTTATAGTTTGATTTTTCTTTCAAAGTATCATCAAGGAATGTAAAAGTCGTTAACGAAGAATCGATTACGTGGAGAAGATCTAAAGATCGTAACTCCGACGTGAGAAAGTCATAAAAATACTCGATTCTGAGTTTTGTTGTCAATTTATAATCCCTCCTTATGCTACTACCTTTATCCGCCAGAGAAAGACTTAGTTGCTCATAATTAGCATTACACGAACTATTCATCCTTGTACTTTCTCCCCTCAAATTTATCATTTCTCGTTTACATATGTCCGAGATCTCGTTCCTAGATATTATTTGATTACTACCATTTACCTGTTCATATCCATCCGTACTTCATTGAGCACCTTACTACCTTCGGTGCCCTTGTGCGAGTCCGACTCATAATTTGGATTTTCTTCATACCAACTTTTAAACTCACTCTCCAATTTCTCTATAGTCTGCTTGAATATCTGGGCCTGGGCCTTTCTGTCAAGTTTCATGTCATCCAATTCCTTATCCACCTTATTACTGGCAACTTTGACTAAATTCCAGGATGCATTCCTAGCCAGTTCAATATCCCTTTTGGATTGTCTTATTGCCTCATTCGTTCCTCTGAGCTGACTCGCCACATCATTGTCAAACTGGAGAATTTGCTGAGAATCTTTGTATGCTTCAAGCATTTCGTTTCTCATCTCCACTGATGATGCAAGTTCAGCAGCTTTTAGCTGTTCGCAAGCCTCTTTCAGTTCTCCACTAATTTTTGCATCTGAGAGATTACGAGTATTTTGATTATTGATTACTTCATATTGAGTAACTACCTTATCATTTGTAAGAATAATTGGTTTACTTATATTTTAACCTAATGTCAATTCAGTTTGACATCCTTGATCCACCTATACTCGATTCAATGTCTTGACATACGACACACAGTTTCGAATGCCACAGCAAGACTCAAGTTATTGTTGTTTGAAGAATTCAGTACTATGACGCCCGGCATACAGCGTCCGACATCACAATAAGAATTTGTTCATTTTGTGTTGGAAGAATTGAATTCCTGTTAAGAAATATCAACAGTTTGTTCAATTCATTTATAGTCGCTTTTCCAAAATTATTTTGGTTTATTTACTTCCGTTTATTTACGTTCGTACACATAGCAAAACTTTTTATGATCAAGAATGTTCTATCGCTACCTGAATACTTCAACATGCCTTACAGCATCCATCGCGCTTTGGGAAATTGATCAATTATCTACAATTCATGTAGGATATGTTATGAAATACACAAAGAGAACAAAGTTATACATGAAACAATTTGATGAAATTCAAATCGTTTCTTCCATTATTTTATTCTCCAAGCATCCTCATAAAATTAAATTACAAATACTTTTTTCCAAGATCACGAATACTATCATGTTCACTATCTTTCCTCAATACATACGCACATTTCAGGTACGCATCAGATACATTTTTACATAATACATTTGTGACCATTTTTCTTCACTTCATCATTCTCTAATGATTAATCAAATTTTCTTAAATATCGCTTTGCTTCCATATACAACCAGTGATAATAAATTCGTTCATAACAATTACCTTATCAACTGATTGAAACAAAATATTCTTACTAAGTTTTATTCATCAGTTATTCTTAATTTTCTTTTGTCTGGAAAAATCTTTCATTCTCCAATAATATACAGGGAAATAAGAAATTTCATTTATTTTGATAAACTGATACAATTTTTATCAAATGCATTCGAAAAAAAAGATATTAGTTCATATCTCTATCCCAAAATACACATTTTGTGAATATAAACTATTTGATGCATCCAAATATGTTTTTTACTCCAATGATGAATCTATAATTTTCAGAATAATATTTTCGAAGTTCAAGAAGATTTTTCTACTAGATTTGATGTACATTGTCACCGGACACCGTCATCGTCAGATACTTTCAGTGTATAGATTTAACATAAAATATTCAAAAAAATAAAAGAATAGGGAAGAAAAGATAATTTTGATTCTCTGCTCAGAGAAGCCATCTCGAGCTCGCTTCAGTTTCATAAAAACCAATTGTATTGCCAGTGTGAAAAAATAGTTCGAGGAAAACTTATGTGACCAATCGAAAGATTTTCAGCGAAATTGAGTAGCCACATTTGGATAAAAAAAATGTAATATACTAACTTGACGGAGGAAACTCACAGTATGGCAATAAAAATTTCAGAATAAAAACAGATAATTCAACGTTATTTAACTTCAATGTGTTCGGAAAACGGCTGGATGGGGTGTAAAATGACCAGTACTCTAACTTCTAGAACCAATCATCTTGTTGCAATACCAAAACGTGATCCGAGCGCCTCTATGCCCCGCTAGAGAGCTTAAACTGCTTGAAATAGGGAATATCAAAAATCATATGTAATCTTAAAGAATTAAGGTTCTGTTAAGATTGCTTTAAGGAAGCAGTGAAGAGTTACCATCACGTAACAAGAGTAGAGCGTTAAATTTTCTATACATGGAGCGCGCGCAACGTGTTTAGGAACTCTGAAAACAGCTGTATAGTTGTGCAGCAAACTGCAGCACAACTATACTGCAGTATTAACGCGTAATGCTAGCGGAGCGTCCCTTGAAAAGTTAACGGTTAACGCTCGCGCTACGTTATCTTTCACGATTACGCGCGCAAAGTTACAGTATCAGGCCCCAGGCCTATTCTTTCACTATATGTGGCTGTGTATGGCATGGAATGAAGTAACTTTTAGTATCCATGGGGTGGGGATCTTGACGAGCGAACTCCCAGGGTACAAAAATAGATATCCCAATTGATAATGTAGAGTACTTAATGTGCTCCAATGACCTTGGAGATAATTTTTCTAGAAAATTTTTGTAATTTGCAGACAAAAATACTTTGGAGTTGGGATTTGAGCCAACCCGGCAATTGCTGTATGAATTTCAGCTATGCACTTCACATAACATAAATGGAATTAATGAGTAAGTATCCATGAATATTACCTCAAGAAGTAAACTTCAACATTTTCTTGTTGATAACAGATTATTATATAGGATCCATCTACTACCTTGTATGTTATAAGGTGTGTGCAATGCGCAAGTCATGAATCATTTTCTCGGATTCATCTTTCTTACTGACTAGGAGACCACTTGGGATGTGGGTCACCAATCTTGACCAAAATTTTTTTGGTCTTTACTTGTGGCAAGAATAGAGTGTATCCAAAGTTTAAGGGCCCAACGCTCCCAAACTTTCAAGATATTAATTCATGTATTTTAGTTAAAATCGCTGGTCTCGTCCCAAATGACCATATGCCATCTGAGACGTATTTCCCTCACTGCACTACACTTTCACTGCTATAACTTGAATACCACATCACATTCTATCCTGAAAAGCATATGAAAGGAGTAAATAACGTGTATACTCAACAAATCTGACTTCCATGTCTTACTCACATAGAGTGAACCATGGAATATGTGAAAAAATCAACGCTAATCGACTTTTCATGCTGTGCTTGGATACTGAAACAATAACAACATGTATATAAGCACAAACACCACAAATGTAGTATCATAAGAAAACAATTCAGTGTCAGACTTGATTTTTATTCATGGAAAGTTCAATTCTGAACATGTGTCGACCAATATCATACTATAACACACGAATATTGTTATTGCTTCAGTATCCAAGCACAAAGTGAAAAGTCGATTAGCATTTTTTCATATATTCCACGTTTTAGTCTATGTGAGTAAGACATGGAAGTAAGAGTTGTTGAGTATACACGTTATTTACTCTTTCTATATGTTTTTCAGGATAAAATGTCATGGGGTGTTCAGTGAGAACAATGAAAGTGTAGTGCAGTGACGGAAATACGTCTCAGATGACATATTGTCTTTTGGGACGAGACCAGCGTTTTTAACTAAAATACATAAATTAATATCTTGGAACTTTGGGTTATTTGGGCCCTAAAACTTTGGATACACTCTATTCTTGCCACAAGTAAACACTAAAAAAATTTTGGTCAAGATTGGTGACCCACATCCCAAGTGGTCTCCTAGTGAGTGAAAGCAATTCATGCCAGACATACTTTGTTGATAGTTTCTCATAAATTCTATCACAATAGAGACAATATATTGACCACCAATGCATATAAGTACTTAAAGTTAGGTGGCGCGAAGTATTAGTACTTCTCGATCAATGTAAATGATATTGATAAATCAGGATATGTATTAGCATGTTAGATTGTGAGTTTTCACAGTCAATAGTTGTAATAATACCACAGAGAAGTGTTTGCAAGAGTTTGAAGAGTAAGCGATGCAACAGTCTCCTGAATGGTCATTTTGGCCTATTTTCATGCCTATTTAGGGTAGTGTATTAATTTTTGATAGCTTCTAGTGCCCAGGCCTATTTTTTCACTATATAGGCTGTATGTGGCATAAAATGAGGCAACTCGTATTTTCCATGGGGTGGGGTTCTTTACGAGCGAACCCCCAGGGTCCAAAATAGAGGCTCCAATTGGTATTGTGGATTACTTTATGTGTTCCAATGACCTTGGCGATAATTTTTCTGTGAAAGTTAGGTTATTTGCAGACAAGGACATCTCATTGTCATTTTTTGTCTCACAGGTCATTTTCAGGGTGCAAATCAAAATTTAAAATGCCTCTGAAATTGCGAAAAGAGTGGAATCAGCAACTTTTTCCTATCTTTTAAATAGGGTTAGAGTGCTAAAAAAAATATTCAATAATTCTGGGCATACCATATGATGCCCTAGAATGTGAAAAGAAATTTTGAGCCGAATCAAATTTTCCTATGTTTGATTCCACATAGGATCCCATATTTATATATATGAAGATAACATAGAGCCCAGTGAAACTGAGCCAAGCGTGACTTCGTATCTGGGCCGTTTCATATCATCTTTCCAGAGCCTACGTGCACGGAGAAAAACACCCTGATCGGGATCTACTATCAATATCGATAAATCAACTTTATTTATGTAAATAACCTCCATGTTTCATTGTTGTTTCGACAATGTTCAACTACTTTTTGATTATTTTTCATCAACCACTAATTATTGTTTGATGAAACCGAATTATAGTCAGCTGTATCCACTCAATCATATCTACTGTAGATAACACAGCCACACAAAAAAAGAATTTCGACGCAGGGGGTTTGACTATGTTTACCATATGTTTTCGGGGTCGCTGAATCCGAATCCGAGGTCGGTTTGAACATTGCAGGTCGAGATTTGGCCATAACCTCAAAGAACCTAGTGAATTAGAATTTCCAGGACATTTTAATTTCTATAACTGTATAAATTGTACAGTAAACGTCTAAAACCTCTAAACCCATAACCGATTGAAACCATAAGCACATAACACCATAATCTCTGGACGTTGTTTGGCCATAACCTCAAAAAACGTAGTAAATTAGAATTTCCAGGACATTTTAATTTCTATAACTGTATATCTTGTACAGTAAACGTCTAAAACCTCTAATCCCATAACCGAATAAGACCATAAGCCCATAACACCATGAACTCTGGACGTTGTTTGGCCATAACCTCAAAAAACGTAGTAAATTAGAATTTCCAGGACATTTTAATTTCTATAACTGTATAACTTGTACAGTAAACGTCTAAAACCTCTTTTTGTGACAGCGTAGTTCGAGTTATATTGTTATAGGATAATACGGCTCGAAAATCTGGGGTTACAGGGTTATATGGGCATGTTGTTATTAGGTTATAAGGTAATATATTGATAAGTTTGAAGGTTAACTTTGTCGAACCCCATAAACCCAAACGATTTTATATAGTTTGAATTATTTGATTATAAGCCTAGGTGATTATATAATATAGTATAACGGGATTGTGAGGTTATGCGGTTATGATGTTATGGGGTTATGGTGTTATGGGGTTATGATGTCATGGGGTTGTGGAGTTATGTGCTTATAGAGTTAGAGGCTTTAGACGTTAACTGTTCAAGTTATATAGTTATATACAATGCATAGTTCTGAAAATTCAAATTTACTAGGTTTTTTGAGGTTATGGCTAAACAACGTCCACAGTTTATGGTGTTATGGGCTTATGGTGTTATTTGGTTATGGGTTCAGAGGTTTTTGACGTTTACTGTACAAGTCATACAGTTATATAGAAATTAAAATATTCTGGAAATTCTAATTTAGTACGTTTTTTGAGGTTATGGCCAAACAACGTCCAGAGATTATGGTGTTATGTGCTTATGGTTTCATTCGGATATGGGTTTAGAGATTTCAGACGTTTACTGTACAATTTATACAGTTATAGAAATTAAAATGTCCTGGAAATTCTAATTTACTAGGCTTTTTGAGGTTATGGCCAAACAACGTTCAGAGCTTATAGTGTTATGGGCTCATGGTTTTATTCGGTTATGGGTTTAGAGGCTTTAGACGTTTACTGTACAAGTTATACAGTTATAGAAATTATGATGTCCTGGAAATTCTAATTCACTAGGTTTTTTGAGGTTATGGCCAAACCTCGACCTGCAGGGTTCAAACCGACCTCGGATTCGGATTCAGCGACCCCGAAAACATATAGTAGACATAGTCAAACCCCCTGCGTCGAAAATTTTTTTTTTTGTGTGGCTGTGTAATTAAAGTACTGTATAGAGAAAGATCTTCTTCAAACATAGTATAACTGATAATTTTCGCATGGTATAAATTAGTGTAATTTCCATAATTGAATTTACAATATCTCATAGCTGGGTCAGAACAAAATCATATTCATAGGATATTCTTAGTTCACCCACCTATGAACTGCTTTCAGTATGCGGACGCTATAAACTCGCATTTTTTATACTTGATTCCGATTTACTAAGACCAATATTCAAATAAACTTGGATATGAAGAATTATGAATTCCATCGGGCTTGGTCGATTATCCCAAAGTGATATTGCGAGAAAAAAATTTACGCTTCACGGGCTGGATTCGAACCAGCGTCCTCCTGATCTCCGGTCAGTTGTGCTACCACCTGCACCACCGGGAGGACAGCGCTATTCTGAGTGTAATTTAACTGGAAATTTTTTTCAATAATATTCTTGTATGCAAATGACTAATCAGAGAAGAGTGATGATACATACCTGACGTTGCTCAGAGGTCCAAATGTATCATAAGCTAGTGTATCAGTGGTCGAATCTCGTAGAGAATCCAATCGGTCAACTTTCTCGATTTTCTGAACTCCTGTTTTGCTATTGACTTTGATGAATGATTTGGAAGTACCTAGACTGACAATCAGAGTTTTCAGTGAATCACTAGTATTTGATAGTTTATCATATGAGAATTGGATATTTACTCGTATATGTTGCAACAAGGAAATGAGAGAAATGGTATGCTTTCCATGCAGAGCAAAGACCTACGGTTGTAAAATCGAAATTCTCCATAACGAACTATTGGATCGTTCAGTCTGGTATCTCCAGAGTTTCTCCAGATCATTACAAGCTAGTACGGACTCTAGATTTGTCATCGATGATTCGAGAGATTCCCTAGATGATTTCTAGGTTTGAATAAGGCTGGTTTTAGAAATCATGACTATATTCTCCATTGTTGGAACTGAACTGTTGATGATATGGGAATTAGGTAATGAGTACTGAACTCCCATAATCTCTATGTAAATAATAATTTTTTAACGTCCACTTATTTCAAACGACGAATAAATTCGGGTTGGGTCGACTATCCCAAAGTGATATTGAGAGAAAAAACTTCCACGCTCCCCGGGCTGGATTTGAACCAGCGATCTCCTGATCTCCGGTCAGTTGCGTTACCAACTACGCCACCGGGAAGACGGCAGCTCTCCACATCCCTGGAGCATGAATTCATTCTCTCGCAATATCACCTATGTACACGATCAAATTCAAATGGATTCATGAATAGTCACCTCAAGGCTTCCCGCCAAATCCAGTCCTGGGGTGGATAATACAGTTATGTGCTGATTCATCCACAGGACTAATATTTTTATTATAACAAGTGGCACAAGAATGTATATGCAGTAAAACGATCGCTCTATTCACTGAAAACTAACTCAAAACAGATTTTTGGTTCATTTTACCATCAAATGCGTTCCATGGTGATCAATAACATTGTATCACATTTGTTCCGTAGAATCACAATTATTGTAATGAATGACAATGCTCGCAGATTGCTTAGAATCAGTTGACAATGATCTAGTTGAAAGGCACTCTACAGCTCTAAAAGAACCTGATCGTAACCAAATTTGGTCAAGAAAGATCCTAATAATCTTGTACAATCAGTTAATCGCAGAACTACTCAAGATTAAAAACAATTGGATTGCAAAAATCCCAAGCATGCTAGCGGATAATCCTCAATCTCCTGTTCGAGACGATCTTTCTCTGGTCGCAAAGAGAGAGTTGTTTCCAGATTAGATCAACTTCGTTTGTTAACCTTGCGGTTATGTTATTATTATCAGAGGACTCGTTTTATATACAGTTTGTTTGAGGGATAATATTATACCTTTCTGACTTTTTTCCAATTTTTTTATATTGGCTTAAACACTTGATAAACTATCTAAAAATCGAATATGTGTAAATTGTCGATCTTCGAGGGCTTCATGAGGCAGTTTTGAATAAAAATATGATATAAAGTTCGACAGTGGAAGCGGCTGCTATTGTCACAATAGTTCGACAATGGCAGTCTATATTTTTTCTATCTCTATATTATTTTTCGTAACTGCCTGATGAGGCCAGTGAACCTTACTGGCAAAACTTCGCATTAATTGAACATGTGGTGGATTTTGTGATTTTTGCTTTCCCACTTCACTCTGGATGGGCCCTCAAAGATCGACAATTTACACATATTTGAATTATGGAGGGTGCACATCACAATATTATCTAAAATTCGTATGAGAAATCGGTCATATAGGGAAGAAAATTTTTAGTGCCTCAAATAATCAATTTTCTGAACGTGATAACGGAGCCAAATAAGCCATATTTTAGGTACATCGATTACATAATTCGGATAAGAATAGAATGAATCTCTGAAATTGGCTCTTTGATAACTCAATTCAGCAGTTTGCGGCTTGTTCAATACATCAGTTTTATCAGATATTGAAATACAATCTAATTTTCCACGTCTTAAGGAATTGGGTATGAATTTGGGTATTCTCTTTTTTCTCAATCGATGTGGGAGGGAGAGATGAGATGTCTACAGCATCATCTTGTGAATGCACTAGAGCATCCATTACATGATCTGTTGTAAAATCTAAGTTATTTTGATTTCTACTAATCGTCTCTGAATCATCATCTCATGGGCACTCTTTGAGACCATTGCATGTGACTCTTGAATTGTTGCCGAAAAGAGTACTCATGTATCATTTAGCTGAGTAGTTTCAGGAAGTTACACGAATGTTGCTAGCGGTGTGCACAAAAAATCAAAATTATTCCAGAATAGTATCAAAGAATACGTTTTCACTCCCACACGCTGGAAATGACGTGTTATCCAAGTTATTATCAATTAAATGGGAGACGAACAATCTTCTCGTATTATCCCGAACAACTCCATAAATACAGGGTTTCGGGAGATAAATCACGAGGAACGCTTCTGACCAAATTTTGTACAAGATGGCATTAGTTCCATATCGAGAAACATAATTTCACAATGTGCTATAGCTTAAATAACATTAAAAAAGTAGAAAAACATTCTCATATTTTTGACAGATAGTTGGAATCGATTGAAATTTTCATTATTCGGAATTCAAATACATCATCATAATACAATTATCTATGCAAAATTTCATCCAAATTAAATAATGAGTTGCACGCAATTTAATTTGTTGGATATATGTATCATTCGGCCCTCCTCCCCTCTCCGCCGGACACGGCGAGCGCTGGCGCTGTCGCGCCGATCGTCACTAGTCTCGCGACTGCCGAGAAGCACGGACGCTTACGCACGAGTGTTTGTAAGGCGAGGCGCGTACATATAATAAAATATTCAAAACTACTCGGAACGGACTTTTCATTCACCTGCCCCACGCAATAACCATCAGGTTATGGGAAAGGCCCGCGTCCACTGCGCGTAAAAGTGTTTCCGAGTGGTAAGTGAAGCTGTGTGGTGCGAAAGGCGAGACGAGGAGAGACACGAGTTTCCCGACTGCCCCCTCCCTTCACCAAGCAACCAGGTAAAGAGGATGCCGGACGGCGGAGACGCTGGCGGATCGAGCATGCCGACCCCGGAAAGCTCAAGTAAGTAGTAGTGCTTACTGGTGCGGTGCGCGATCGGTGACGTGGGATCGGCGCCGAGTCGAGGCCCGTTCATCGCGCGACGATTGCGTCCGTCGGAGCGCGAGGCTCGGGTTCTCCGCATTGCGCGTTGCGGATCGTGATGTCGAGGCACGTGCTCGAGGACGTTGGCGAAGGCGAGATCCTCGGTGCGGTGAGGCGAGCGGCGCGCGCGGGGGCACGCGATCGTTTGTTGTTCGACAGGTGAACCGCGACGATAGTGTTTGCCGCGGCGCGAGTGCTCGGAAGCGCGCGACGATTGTTTTGCCGCGGCGCGAGAGCAAGGAGGCGCGCGAGGCTTTCCGCCGCGCGACGTTTTCAATCGTCGCGGGGCGAAAGACGAGATCGCTCAAAGGCGTGATTGCCGAGAGCGCAAGGAAGGCGAGGTCCTCGGTGCGACGAGATGAGCGGCGCGCAGGGACAGTCGATCACTGTTGATCGACCGTTAAGTTTCCGAGAATTCGGAAGCGCGCGACAACGTGTTGCCGGCCGGCACTCTTGCACGCGCGTGGAGGGGAAGGGGGCGCGCTCGACTTTCGCTCGCGCTACTGGCCAGGGCGTAGGGGCGAACGTAAACAAACGGTTTACGGTGTCGGCGCGCCTGACTCTCCGCGCATAACCAAGCTTCGTTGTCGTCGCTCGATCTCGAAAACAAATAGAGGCGCGCTACGAGTGTTGACCGATTTACACTATACATATGCGCGTGCATATATATATATACACGAATATATATACATATGTATACGTGTAATTAATTAAGCAATTGCACGAGATGAGAAGTTGTGTCTAATATAATTGATTTTAAATTAACTTGATTTTCTATCCACAGCTACCTTGAAAGAAATGTCGGCGTGGGAGGTGCTGACGAGTTTCTTCCACCTTGACATAAATCACAAGGGGGAAGATATTATGATTGAAATTGATGGGGAAGATCTCACTTTAATACCTGAAAAGGGTGAACCCTATACTTCAGGTAAATAATGTTAAACATTTAAGATGATATGAGACAGTTTTATAAATAAAAGTGCATATGTGTGTATATAGGCTAGCATATATACATATACATATATATATAATAATTGGTAGCACTTTTGAAAAATAAACACCTGATCAGTGTAAATAAATATATCCTTTGCTGGAAAAATCCAATTAATATAAATTTACAATATTATTGTATAAATATATCTCTGACCGGTTGGATGGCGGATGTGTGCTTGTGTTCGGTACGCATAAGCTGTTTAACTGGAATGAACATTCGGAATGTCTTGTGTTCAGCCACTCTTGTTTGTTCATTCAATCTTTGAATTAAGTTATGCTTGTTGTTCGGTAAACTTATTTGAAGATGACCTATGGCAAACATGATCATGTAACAAAGTAAA
Organism: Aphelinus atriplicis; assembly: GCA_020882685.1. Lineage (NCBI taxonomy): Eukaryota > Metazoa > Arthropoda > Insecta > Hymenoptera > Aphelinidae > Aphelinus > Aphelinus atriplicis. Next base: position 60,604,458 of record CM037075.1, on the reverse strand, counting down.
ATCTCGAGTACAAAATTATTAAAATAATTGGCTAAGTGTGTTATTAATCTTCAAGAAAGTGATCACTGGAATACCATAGTTCAATGGTATGAGGATCAAGTCTTGGCAGAAACACCAGACATAATGCCAAGGCCGAGGTCAGAGGACGACTCGATTCATGAACCAAGTACCTCAATAATTGATAATGGGATTGACATAAGATGTGATGTTGAATCCCAGAAGGAGAAAGATGAGAAAGAAGATGAGAGAGAAGAGGAGAAAGATGAGTCAGAGGATACAGTTTTGGCCAAGCTCAATAAAATTGAGTCCATGATCGAGAGCGTCAAACAAACAGGTAAAGATAAATTGAGAATAGTGAGTAACCGAAAGGTTGTACCTAATCTCAGATTGTTGAAATCTAACCAAATCCTAATGCACCAACCATTTGAACATAATAATGATGAGTCTCTTGAATCCCGTACAGTAAATAATACTGAAAAGAGAGTAGTCACACTAGAGAACAAATTGGCAGGTACATCCAATTTCGTTGAGGGACTCTCTGAGAGTATCAATAGGTTGATGGATGTAAGGGAGTAGAAGGAGAGTGTTAACAACCAAAGATTTTCAAAACTTGAAGAAGAGTCAAAAATCAGTCAGAAGGAGAGATTAGACCAAAGTATCAAGTTTCGCAACCTTATGACTACTATCAGAGAGGACTATGCGAAACAACTTGATAAGGTCAACGAAATTGTCAAGAGCCTGACAAACTTGTACAACAGAGAGGAGAGTGAAGATGAGAGCTTAATTACCTCTGAAGATGACGAAAAGGTGAGAAATAAAAACATGGCTCAAAATAATAAAGTAAAATCAAAAGGTATTAGCAAAAATTCCAATTCAGTAAAGATGAGAGAAGAACAAAGTAAAAATTCAGAGAGAAATTCAGATAAGGAAACTCCGGCTCAGACACAAAATAAAGATAACTTCCAAAGTAGAGACAAACATGACACTTGGAAACTAGAATTCATTAAAAGTGCTAATATGAAAAGAGATTATTAATTAACAAATGAGATGAGATTTGAACATTTTTTTTGGATTATTTTATGTCAGAGCTGAGAGTCTGTAACTTCTCACACACTATTGATGAGAACAGCGTTTTGCGTGTGGATAAGACAGTTTTAGAGGATCACAATTTCTAGAACTCGTGACATCCTAATAAATCAAAGCAGGTGAGGTAAATTTAACATCTCACACCATACGCAGCGCGCTGTATAACATGGAATATATAATTGGAAAGGAAACGGCTGTCGAATTTTGTGAGAGATTTGAAAATGTGGTGAGAAATTATGAAAACTCTCCCGGCGCCAAGCCATTATCGGAAGACGAGAAAAGAGATGCGTTTTATAATGCTGTTATGGTATCAGTGCCTACAGCTCAAACTAGAGAGTTTGTTTCAAAAAGACATAATGGTGAAAGTACTTCATACGATGAACTAAAGGCAATTGTTGTACAGGAAGAGCAGGTGAGAAAAGCAAATGTTAACACCATCCCAAGGAGCGTATATCAGGCCGACGTAGCATCGATCCGATGCTATGAATGCCAGAGTGTGGGGCACATTGCATCTGACTGCCCCAACAAAGGGAAAGGTGTCCGGTGTTACAACTGCAACGGATTCGGGCACAAGGCTTTTGATTGTCCAAATTACACTGGAAAAAGAGGAAGGTATGTCAATAAGACTAGTGGATCTCATAACTCGAATGGTGGTGGTGGGCCGGTGAGTGGTGCGAAAAGAAAGAGTAATAGCGATACGAATGCGAGGGGTGCGAAACGTGGGCGAGTATCGAAGGGACGTGGAAGATCCAACCACCAAAAATGATCAAAATAAGCAACAAAACAATGAGAAAGGTGAGAACCAAATAGCGAGCGTTTATAACATAAACACAGAAGGCGCGGGTACAATATTCGTGAGAATGAATAACGGAGAAATTCTAGAATTTGATAAAGTCATTTTCGCCAACGCGTTAAAAGATAATCTCTTGTCGTTACGAAAATTCGCTGATATGGGACTAGCTATATATTTAGACAGTACCAAAATAAATATCTTTGATCCCTGCTCAAACGAAACACTCCTATCAGGCATATACAGACGACCTTATTGGCTAATAGAACTAGAAATTAGTAAAGATTTGCCCAATGGCGAGACTGTCACACAGAAAATAAACAGGCAAATATTTGCCAATACAGTAGATGCGAATCCAGTTGCGAAAAGATATAATACAAGAAGTGTGACAACTCAGTTTCAGTCCTTACCAGGATCTGTTCAGGTGCCTGGTAGCAGTGGAGAGTTTGAAATCCCAATAGATGAGAGTGATAGGGCAAAGGTAAAAGAACTAACAGAAGATGAGTATAAATGTGAAGATGTGAGAATGGAAGATGTGAATGATCTTGAAAATAGAATAATTGGGAAAAATATAAAATTACTTGACTTATCGAACTTTGATATATCTATCACAGATAGAAAATTTTACAATATAGATAAGGCCCCCATAACAGAAGTTAATCCTGACGAATCCCCTTTTTCATTGGATACAAAAAGGTTTCTCAAAAAGAACAAAGCCATGCTGTGGCACGTAAGATTTGGTCATGCTTCAATTGCCTATCTCAAGGCATTGCAAGCTAAATTCCCAAAAAATAAAGAACTGCAAGATGCGATTTTCGATGAGGCGTTAAAAGACTGCGAAATCTGTCTAATAGCCAAATCAAACAAACTGCCTTTTCCATCAGTACGTACTCGGGCTACTGCTCCCCTACAAATTATTCATTCTGATACCATGGGTCCTATCTCACCGCCTTCTCATCCCAAGAGATACAGATTCATATCTGTGTTCATAGATGATTTCTCAAGACTAGCAATAGCTTATCCTATGACCCATAAGAATGAAACTGGGTATTGTCTTGAAAGATATGTAAGGAGCGCAAGAAATCTTCTAGGGTACGACGCAAAGGTGTGTTATTCGCGCTCGGACCAAGGGACTGAATATACAGGTGGATACACTATAGAAGTATTGAATAATTTGGGCGCAGAATTACAACTAGCAGCCCCAGACATGCCTGAACACAATGGTGTGGCAGAGCGATTTAACCAGGCAATTCAGAAGAAGGTGAGAACATATATTTACGATGCGAAGTTACCCGAAAATCTGTGGGATATAGCATTGACAGCTGCTGTATACGCATATAATCGGACTCCGCACAAATCGAACCAAATGGTGGCACCTCTGGAAAAGTTTGCTCCCCAACATAATTTCAGTATTGATCAGATCAAAAGATTTGGATGCCTGGCTTATGTGAAAGTTCAGAGAAAAACAGGCCCAAAATTCAGATATGAAGGAAGGCGAGTTATCCTGGTGGGCTACACACCAACGGGTTATATTTTGTTGAAACCAGAAGAAGAAAAATTTTATGAAAGCCGAGATGTGAGGTTTAATGAAAAACTGGTTTACGGAGACAAATATAACAAAAATGGAATAAAAGATTTTCCTGTTGTAAGCAATGATCTGAATAAAGATGAGTGGTTTATCAAATCTGAAATGAATGAAAGATGCGAAGAATTTTCAAAACAGGAGGGAGAATCCATACAAACTTTAAAACCGGAGGGAGAGATCAAGAGAAAAAGAGGTAGACCCCGTAAAACTGTAACTGTCGTTACCAAAAATGTAGAAGAGAAAGGTGAGCTTTTTAACGATGTCAGTTTCTCGAATCTACCCCTTGATGAGAATATCAAAGCAAAGGTTATTCTGTCCTATAACATATCAGATGAGATAGATGAGAGTAAAATCAATTCTAATGATAAGATTTTTCATGCCTTGCTTGCTGATATCAACTCTGATACCTCTAACTATAAAGATGCGATGAATTCAGATGAGAAAAATTGTTGGAAGTCAGCAATTAAAGATGAGTTGAATTCTATGAAGAAATATAATGTCTGGGAAAGTCAAAAGACCTACAAAGATGCGTGATGGAAGAAAGACAACAATAATTGACTCAAGATGGGTATGTAAACGAAAACTGGATTCAGAGGGTAATACCAAATACAAGGCGAGATTGGTTATCCGTGGGTTTAAGGATAAAAACTTCTATGAATTAAGTGAAACGTACGCACCTGTGTCAAGGTTGACACTTGTGCGAGCTGTGATAGGTATTATCAATAAATTCAAATTACTTGTATGTCAAGCTGATGTTAAAACAGCTTTCCTAAACGGCGTCCTCGATGAGGAAATATATATGGAAATACCCGAAGGAGCGGAATTTACAGAGGAGCAAAAACGAAACCAATTGTATCGAGTGATGCGTGCTCTATACGGGTTACGCATCAGCCCGAAGAAATGGAACAATAGATTCACTGAAGCAGCCGAAGATCTAGGTTTGCAAAACTCAGATCCAGAACCATGTTTGTTCACTTGGCGAGAAGGTACAAAATTTCTGATTGTACTTCTTTATGTTGACGACCTACTTATGGCGAGTAACGATGAGAGAAAATTGAAAGAGGTCACGAAAAAGCTCAGTAAAGAGTTTGAAATGAACATTCTAGGTGAGCCCAAGGAATTTCTCGGCATCAGCATAAGGCGAGATATTGAAAATAAAATTATCAAGCTGAGCCAAACGAAATACATAGAAAATATCCTTACTAGGTTCGGATTCAGTGAATCACATCCGCAAAGAACACCTATGGTCACTACTCAAGTGAATAATAGGAACAGAAAGATGAGAGAAACGGATGTTTATGATGAGTTACTTACAAAAACTAAAACAAAAGAAAATGTTCCTTACAGAGAAGCCATGGGAAGTCTGTTATATCTGGCAGGTGCGACAAGACTAGATTTTTCATAAGCAGTGAACATTCTGAGCAGACATCAAGTAAGTCCAACTGAGGATAATTGGAAAATGGTTAAGAGAGTGTTCCATTACTTGAAGGGAACTAAAAATCTGAGCTTGAGATACAAAGGTGAGACAGAAGATATCCAAGCCTTTTCAGATGCAAATAGTTTCTGGATTAGAAAGGGGGGAGCCTCAGTCAAGTTCATCATAAGCCAATGCATAACCTGTATTCGATACGCAGCCAAGTTTCATACGCAGTTGACGGGCAATCTGCCCAGGGAAAGGCTTACCCCGGCTTATGCCTTTGAGCGATCAGGCGTAGATTACGCTGGACCATTTGAAATCTGAATGGTAGAAACTAGAGGCAGTAACAGTACAATGGAGGCATATGTATCAGTATTTATATGTCTCAGGGCGGTGCATCTCGAATTGGTGGAAGATTATTCGAGTGAGGCGTACATTGCCGCTTTCAAAAGTTTTACGGCCAAGCGAGGCCACTGTAGTACTCTGGTCAGCGACCGAGGTACCAATTTTGTTGGTGCCGACTCGTAACTAAGGAAATTGTTTGTCAAAACTTCTTCAGAAACCAAAGAGAGGATAGCAAATATAGTTAAATTGGGAACAACCTGGAAGTTTAACCCTCCTGCGGCTCCGCATTTTGGCGGTATTTGGGAGGCCGCCGTCAAATCTATGAAGCATAATTTGAAAAGAGTTGTAGGCGAGCATTCGTTTACCTTTGTCGAATTCTCGACTCTTCTATCTCGACCATTACCCCTATTCTCGACAATCCACCTAAGTTGGATGTACTTACTCCATCGCATTTCTTCATTCAGCGCCCATCGTTTCTTGTTCCCGAACCTAACATCAGTGATAAGCGTATATCGCTTGCAGAAAGGTGGAAAATCATCACCCAAATGACCCAAAATTTCTGGTCACTATGGTCTGACTGCTATACTCGATATCTCCAACAGCAGCAAGAATAGACAAAAACCTCCAGGGGTTTCCGTATTGGAGACATAGCCTTGATCAGAGATGAAATTAATCGGCCAGCCAAATGGCCTCTGCGAAAATACTCAACCTCCATCCCGGTTCAGATGGTATAATTAGAGTCGTTACGTTAAAAACCAAAAATTCATCTTTTACTAGACCTATTGTTGAGCTAGTGTTGCTAATACCATCAGCCGAAATTCCTGCCTAACTATCTGTGATGCATGCTCCGCTTGGTAAGAGTAAATATCTCAACTTATTTTGCATTCTTTTTATTTAGAGTAACACTCGACCGTGTCGCTATAGCAGAGATTATAGCTTCAGCTGAGACTATTTATCACAATGGTAATAGAATTAAGGTAAATGTTAGCTTCACTTCCTACATTTGAGCAATAATAAGCACCCGAACAATGCTGAGTAGGCATCAGGCTCGCGAGAGTTTCGTACTCCAATTAGGTATAAGTTTAATTATTAGTAACATTTCTATTTTCGCACATTCAAAAATTAATGCGGTTATCTAGTCGATTGGACTAGACCCCCTAGTGGATCTAGTTTATATCGAGTCAATATTCTTTTAGTTTGCAAGCCGTAATCATTATATGTATTTTCGTTTTCTGTAAGCGATAATGAGGTGGGCGGTAATGTTTAGTATTTAATTAAAAACTTACCCTCAAATACGCGCCTAACGCATTGCAATGCGCTTTCGAGAATCTTTCGGCCACTTCGTCGCCAACAGTCCACCGATCAACACCTCACCTGGTCAGCCTAATAAAGTAATATGTCAAATTCATATACGGAATTATTAATTCCCATCCTACCAAACAGAGATGCCGGAGCTGATTTGCATGTTTCATTCACATTTTGCAAAGAAACGTTCCTAATTAATTAATGATTAATTTTAATAGCCTATGACACTCCAAGGTACATAGCTAAGCTACTGTCAAGATTTGGAGGTGATTGGATCAGTAGTTTTGGAGACTTTTGCGAACATACAAACGGACGCTTCCTCTTTAAATAATGGTAAGATTGAATATCTTCCGCATTTTCACGTATTTTTGAATATTAAAGAGAAATTTTCAAACTCAATTCGAGCTATCGATCACTTTCTTTTGTTCCGCTCGATTATATCAGCTGAGTAGAACCGGAGATATATTGTTTCAAATATTACGCTTATCTCAATCGAAACTGTAGTGCTGAAAAAATACTGTGATCTTCTTTAATATGTACCGTATCATGGTAGGTTTGAGTAAACGTGCTTTATTGTGAGGATTTTTATTTGTGATTGTGATTAGCTCATCAAATCGGCTCTCTAATCATATGAAAGACGGAAATTTTGACATTTGCCGTGAATAATAATAATACTATAGATACAGATTAAAATATCCATGTAACTCGATTTTACACACGTAAATAGTGGAAATATATGGAGTTCTCAAAAAAACCTTTTTTAAAAGAAAGTAAGAATGTAGCGTCAAGCATGTGGCAGAATTGGTTTATTTCTTATATTCCTTAAAGAAAACTAAAATCTATAATAGACACAATAGTCAAGTTATCATTACATAAGTATTCATTCTGTTTAGTTTTCATATTGTTGGAGTACTACGTATTCTCATAACATTTTATTCACTATAGGAGACGTTGTCGACTTTGAGTAACCAATGACGAAAAAACGTACTGGAATTTTTTTCGGCTATCTCATCAATTATTTGGAGAACTAATGACAAACCGAATCGACGCCACTTGGTAAATATTTTTGACGTCTTAAGAATCGAAATTTTTTAATTCCAAAATTAACTTTACTGTTAATTATGGTGGTAGATATTCGGGAAATAATAATTCACGTCACCAGATTCATTATTCACTAATATAATATAGAGTGTTTATTGTATAAAACCATAATGATTACATCTTGAAATACGGATTACCCGTTATACATATTGGCTCTTAAGACTTAATACTTGCTTCCTTACTATATGGGTGACGACCATCGACTGACTATTGTTTACATTCCTACGTCGTATTCCCGAACTACGCTCACGCACGTATACATACATACGTCCGGCGTTCAGTATGAATTCACGTGTATCTCAACATTTACTATCTTGTTAACCTTACTTATTTGAGAACTTGAAATTTGTTCATAGCGCCGACATAATATACACATAAATTATCTCCCTGATGAAACCTTAGTTTTGCACTTTACTGGATGTAAAAATTATCATAGAAATATTATTCTAGAGATATTTGTAATTTTCTGAAACATATGATCAATAGTTTGAATTATGAATATTTGTCTCTTCGAAAGACAATGGAAGTATTTATAAAAGAAAAATACATGAAGTCTATCACAATTATAGGATTAATTGAACTTGCAATAATAATACAGAAATATATTTGAAATAAATCAAACGATCGAGGAGAGGTTGTGGAACCGTGTGAACTAGAAATAATTGGGTGGTCAAGAATATTTTATTTTATTATTATATTATTTATTATTATTATTTGATATTATATCAAGAATATTATTCTCATATCATCATGACTATGAAACAATCAACACGGCAATTCCCACCGACATTGAGTTAGGACAGAGATTGAAAAAGACCAGCGCAACTTGTGATATTAACAGAATATTTTTTGATTCTCGTGCAATGGACGATGCAGTCCACACATACACTGATGGTAGCAAAACCTCTGACTCAAAACTGGTTGGAGCAGCATGTCCATGCCCGGAAGTGAACATACATATGCAAAAGACTATCGTGGGGGAAGCCTCAGGGTTTACTGCTGAGTGCATCGCTCTATTAGACGCCTTAGATATCGCTTTACAAATTAGCAACAGGAATGAGAACATTTTCTCAGACTCTCTCAGCGCACTCACAATTCTCTCATCTATCGAATTCAATATGAAGACTAATCCATACATTTTTCCAATTAAAGAAAAATGTAACGAATTCGTCGAAAAAAATCCAAATCACTTGATCAAATTGCATTGGGTACCCTCTCACTTAGGCATATGTGGCAACGAAGAGGCAGATTGATTAGCAAAATGATGCTTACGCTATATTAATTTGTGCTACGCTAAACAAAGATACTAATATCGGCTATGTTCCTTTTACTGATCTGTATGAATATTATAAAGAAGATACATGGGCAGAGACTGAGAAAATGCTGATCAGAGTGAGCAATGATACAGGGAAAATATATTTTGAATATTATTACAATAGCGAGAAGAAGACCTGGTTCAAAAATAGAAAATCGAGTAGAGTGTTTATAGTCACAATTCATAGAATCAGGTCAAACCACTATAATTTAGCCGAATCATTAGATCGAATTAATATTATCAATGACGCAAAATTCAAATGTACAAAACAAAATGAAAATCTAAATCATGTATTATGGCAATGTGAATTGTATTAGGAGCAGAGAAAACCTCTTCTCAAGTCTTTGAAAAATTGAATATGTAATCACCGCATTGTATTGAAATGTACGTAACTGAACCACACATTAAAGCATGCCAATTCATATTATCCTTTTTAAAGGACCGTAACCTCAGAATTTAAGAAAAGATTGTGAATTTACTGTGAGCAGGAATAAACCTATAAGGTTAAAAATGCTTGATAAACAAGAAAAAAACACTGCAGATTCACTAATTAGCGTCAGTAATGAGATTCAATAAACATTCCTTCAAAATGCAAATATATGTACATATAAGCGTTACATGAAAGAAAAATCATCAGTGAGAATTAAATAACTTATTATTGTTTTCGAATATCCTCTAAAATAGAAATAATTGCATCTTTTGAATTTCGAGGCCAACATTTCTTTCGTGTGTCTTCGTCTTGAATGTACATCCACTCATTCTTCTTGACCCAATCATACATGTATAATAATCACAGCCACACAAAAAAAAAAAAATTTCGACGCAGGGGGTTCGACTATGTTTACTATATGTTTTCGGGGTCGCTGAATCCGAATTCGAGGTCGGTTTGAACCCTGCAGGTCGAGGTTTGGCCATAACCTCAAAAAACCTAGTAAATTAGAATTTCCAGGACATTTTAATTTTTAGAACTGTATAACTTGTACAGTAAACGTCCAAAACCTCTAGACCCTGGACCTCTGGACGTTGTTTGGCCATAACCTCAAAAAAACCTAGTAAATTAGAATTTCCAGGACAATTTAATTTTTATAACTGTATAAGTTGTACAGTAAACGTCTAACCTCTAAACCCATAACCGAATAACACCATAAGCCCATAACACCATAAACTCTGGACGTTGTTTGGCCATAACCTCAAAAAACCTAGTAAATTAGAATTTCCAAGACATTTTAATTTTTATAACTGTATAACTTGTACAGTAAACGTCTAAAACCTCTTTTTGTGACTGCGTAGTTTGAGTTATATTGTTATAGGATAATACGGCTCGAAAATCTGGGGTTACAGGGTTATATGAGCATGTTGTTATTGGGTTATAAGGTAATATATTGATAAGTTTGAAGGTTAACTTTGTCGAACCCCATAAACCCAAATGATTTTATACAGTTTAAATAATTTGATTATAAGCCTAGGTGATTATATAATATAGTGTAACGGGATTGTGAGGTTATGCGGTTATGATGTTATGGGGTTAGGGTGTTATGGGGTTATGATGTTATGGGGTTGTGGAGTTATGTGCTTATAAAGTTAGAGGTTTTAGACGTTAACTGTTCAAGTTATATAGTTATATACAATGCATAGTTCTGAAAATTCAAATTTACTAGTTTTTTTGAGGTTATGGCCAAACAACGTCCAGAGTTTATGGTGTTATGGGCTTATGGTGTTATTCAATTATGGGTTTAGAGGTTTAAGACGTTTACTGTACAATTTATACAGTTATAGAAATTAAAATGTCCTGGAAATTCTAATTTACTAGGTTTTTTGAGGTTATGGCCAAACAACGTCCAGAGTTTATGGTGTTATGGGCTAATGGTGTTATTCGGTTATAAGTTTAGAGGTTTTAGACGTTTACTGTACAAGTTATACAGTTATAGGAATTAAAATGTCCTGGAAATTCTAATTCACTAGGTTTTTGAAGATTATGGCCAAACCTCGACCTGCAGGGTTCAAACCGACCTCGGATTCGGATTCAGCGACCCCGAAAACATATAGTAAACATAGTCAAACCCCCTGCGTCAAATATTTTTTTTTTGTGTGGCTGTGTAATTGTTATCAACCAATACCAAGAACGCACCCTTGGAACACCGTCATCGGCGATCCTAACTACCTGGACACCGTTCGGGTCCAGCGTCAGCTTTTCCAAGTGAAAATACCAGGAGCGCACCCTCGAAACACCGCCATCAGGTACCCTGACTACCTGGATATTGTTTGAGCCTTGGGTCAACTTCTCCAAGTGAAAATACAATTTCATATCCGACTTCAAGACAGTTTGTTTGAATAATCTTATAGTTATAGCGTTAATTGCAATAGTTTTGATTGACAGAAGGTACAGAAATCATCCTGCTTCGGAATTCTATTACCTAATTTTGGTTTTATAAGTTTAGGCAGACATTCACTTATAAGTTCATTCAACACTCGGTGATGAATGGGAAGCACTGTTTTTCAAATCCTTTGAATACGGATTCGTCAATATCGCGCATTATTTATTGACTATTCAGGATTAGGGCAACGCCTGTAGCGATAGAGTATGCTGCAAATTACGAAGTTTCACGAAACGCACACAACAAAAAGACCTAGTCTCGGTGTTGATGTATATTGATACGTGTGATGGGACCTGGTTTGGTCGCAATCGGATTCTTCTTGTTCGAATCACATGCCTTTCAGGCGTGAAGTTGTATTTCTCACAAACATTCTCTAATGTACAGTACTCGTAGCTCCAAGTAACAAAGAACTTCTGGAAAAGCAGAAAATATAAAAGACTGAATCGGGGTCGTCGCAGGAAAATATCTCTAATAGGATACTTTCCTTGGTCAAATGTCTGCAGAAGGTGAATTCTCAGTAGTCGTTGTTCTGCGCGAACTTATACAGCCGACGGTTCAAGGAATGTGACCAGAGTCCTGTGGAACCAAAATATCTATGTCTGAAGGTACCTTATTAGTCAAAACTTCAGACTCCAGAGGGAGCATCACAGGGCACAACTACACACAAGATTGTTACACTGCGACAATATCACCAGGGTGTAAATGTTATTTTATAGGAAATAATCACACTGTCACGACCACGATCGTTCATCTCCAAGACGTAGATGGAGACTGTATAAACGATAAATAATCAATTCTATCGGGCTTGGTGGACTATCCCAAAGTGATATTCCGTGAAAAAAATTCAACGCTCCCCGGTCTGGATTTGAACCAGCGTCCCACTGATCCAGTTGAGGGACTTTGTTTTTTTTTCTCGCAATATCACTTCGGGATAGTCCACCAAGCACGACAGAATTGATTATTCATCGTTCGTAAACATCAATTTACATAGTTTGCGCAACATATCGTTCGATTTTCTATTTGGCTATGTAAGCCGTCGCACACGCGAAGGGTAACATTTCGCATACGTGCGAAAGACTACTCGTGTGCGTTCTCTTTCTCTTCAGCGCTGTGTGTGTCGTATACACGCTCTTTCTCTCTCTCTCTCTATCCAATGCTGCGCGTGTACCGTCTTGTTTACTTCTGCGTAAACTCTGCCGTGCCCGATTCTATACTATATATATATGACGTGTGTGCGTGCGGCTCCCGACGTTTCGCTTACTCGTGCTCAACCTTATTCATATATGTGTGATGGGCATTTTGCCTCATCACAATATACATGTATGAATATATGAACGACAGTCAATAAGAGGAAGGAATTAAGTCCAACATCGGCATACATCAATAAATAATATAACGTGCATTCCAAGGAGGAATCAAAGGAACGACAAAAATTATCAGCGTGGTTGAATAGAAAGTAAAATTTTTTCCACGTGGTCCGGATTGGTACGAACACAGGCGGGTTGATAAGTCAGAGCGCCAACGCATGGTAAAACAGAGCCATCGTATGGTAATAGATTCGTGTGATTGAGTAGAGTCCAGTTATTGATCCGGTATTTAAAATCTTGCGCGAAAATTTGATTTCATCCTACTGGAAATTCTCAGGTGAGATTTCATGCCAATTTCTCAGGTGAGATCTCAGGTGAGAATTCAGAGATCAAGTTTTTTTCTTAAATTTTTTTTTTCTTTTCCCAGAATGTTTTCTCAGAATTCTCGTCAATCATCCAAATTGTATATCAACATCAATTTTCACATTTTGCCAACATTCAATGTTAATCCTGTACATTCTGAGAAAAAAAAGAAAAAAAATGACCTCTAAATTCTCACCTGAGATCTCACCTGACATGAATCTAAAAATTGATGATATAATTCGTCAATTCATCAAAATCCTATATCGTCCCTAATTTTGAAATGTTGCCAACATTCAATGTTAGTCCTGTACATTCTGAGGAAAAAAATAAAAAAAATTAAGAAAAAAAATTATCTCTGAATTCTCACCTGAGAATTTTCAGTAGGGAGAGGACCAAGTAATTTTTCGGGACTTAGAATTTTTTTTTCCTGATGATTGAAACATTGTTTACGGAACGACAACGTTGTTATTTCTCAATATCAAAGAACGAGCAATAATGAAACAATGAATTATAATTGTTTATTTATCAAATTACTCGAACATTTATTCGAGTTTGCGGATTTCTGTATTATTTTTTTAAAATTGTGTTGGACATTGAGGGAACACTTTTGCAGTAACAAGTTGTTGTTTTTGGATAATTAACTTATTTGTTAATGAACTGTTTCGAGTTTTGGTTGTTCTCTCATCGGGTCCGGCCAATTTTGGGAATTATTGGATCGTGCACATAGGAACGAGTTCGTTATTGCTAACTTATTGCAATTGTTTATAACTTTGATTATTCATAATTTTTTTTGTTATTAATTATTTTTTATTTCAATTTACATCTTTCTTCTTTTCTCTTTTTGCGCGTGAGTGGTAAATCTCTTTTGGCTTTTTGTTTTTTTTTTCTTCGCTTTCGGTTATTTCAATTTTTAATCCATTAAGTCCCAGATTGCAGAAATTTTATTGGTACTTTTGAGCTCAAATATTTTGATGAATAAGACGGAAGGTTTATTGCAAAATAGTCATTTCTACTATTTTCGGGTATGCTCTACACGATACAATGATTACAAAGACTGAAAAATTTGATTTTCAATAAATAATTAACAAATTAAAATAAAAGATGCAATTTTTTGGAGCACTTTTTTTTTCAGTCCAAAATCAGAGGATGAAGGAATTTTATTTTTAGGTCGAAAATATGCACAAGAAAGCACAAAATTTTTGAACTTTCCAAATTCGTTGAGTTTTTTCGACTATGATTTTTTTCAGCAAAATGGCGGCCAAAAAACGGGAATCAATATTTTGGATTTCCATTTTATGAATATTGTCGTATCCCAACGACATTTGCTTTTAATTTCATCTTTACTCTATCTCCGCTTATGCTAAGATAATTTTATTATGATAACATTATGTCAATCTTAGCTTCAGTAACTATAAGTTAGTCTTAAGTTGTTCTAATATTTGTAATCTAGTGATCTATTGATACTTTCCATCATTATTTCTTTCATATGTAGACAATCTTAACGATAATTCATACGATATTTGAGGTTTTCACTGGAATGTAACTTAGCTCTAAGTCGAGGAATGCTGGCCATATACCAGCTCACGCGAAAATTCAGCAATTTCGACACCGACGCGTGCGATCGCGTTCGACTCGGCGGCAGCGGGGTGCTTTGCCAGCGGATTCCTTCGGTCGACGCTTCTGGACGCGGCGGCTCGCGATTGGGTGGCCAGCTCCGTGACGTCTTTGCGCCCCTCTCTATCCACGGTCAACACCAACAATTAAATAGGAGTGCATCCGGCACTCCGCGCCTTTTGCTTGACAAAACTAATAGTCAAACGTTGATCCAAGTACCGACCCGTGCTCCGTGAAGCTGAGCACTTGAGAGGCGCGCGAACAAGGACACGTCCCTGGCGGCCCGCAGTGAGTCCCTGCGTTACGTTGAAGTTTTTCCGAAGGATCTCCGCAACACCAGCTGCAACCTCCGTCGCCGAGTCAACTAGACCGTCTGCGGTATTCTGCAAATCTGGTTAGCGAATACTAGTCTTAAGTCATTTTGTCACGCCTCCCCGCCGGGGAGTAGTTTTAAGTCTGAGAAATTCAAGTTTTATTCAAATACATTTCCAAATTTGCGATGTAAAGGAGTAAGGAGAATTTCGAATACATTCACAGTAACTTCACGTTTATTGTTATCAACAGTTAATTACCCGTATCTACTCCTCAACCTCTAAATATATTCCTATTAAATGGAATTCCCCCGTTCTGCCACGACATCATTATTTCCAATCATTTGAAATCAACGTATTGTTCGTATTATGAAAAAGAGCGATAAAAGGGCACTATATTCCGACTTTTCCACTCAAATAACATAAATTTTGCGTCCAAAGATTAAAAATATAAAATATCTCTAAAATTCGACATAAATTTCTATTCTTGCTTACAAGAACAAAACGGACAGTTGCCGTCCGTTTCCCTCCCCAATAAGTACGTAAGGAACATCCACCAATCATACCCATTAAAGGGACACGACTCGGTACAAAGGGAACACGCTTGAACTAGAAAAACATCAATTATTACGATCCAGAGTCATCTTCACTACAGTCTGCACAAGGTGAGTTCTCAGGCGGTAAGCGACCAGGGTCGCCCGAACGTTCTCCTACCCAAAACAAATCTTTCGTTGAAGGTCCCCTAGTCGGGATACGACAGCTGGCATCCCTTGTGGGGAACGTTCACCACCGCCTTTGGACTCATTTTTTCGTCTCAAAGACAGTGACGACTAAGAGCCAGACTGTAATTTTTTTCCTTCTCAATAACCTTATAACTTCCATCTCTTTTTCCAAATATGCCCCTAATTACTAAGTTGAATTATAGGAATTTAATGCAAGTAACTTCTCCAAACCCTACGGGCCTGGGAGGCAAATTAACCATTCCTGGGACACTAAATATTTACCCCTCCTCGGTTAAACCATCAAAACTAACCAAAAAAAAATTCAATTTAATTTATCTTGAATTAGATATTCATGATTCATCACGAGTAAACTCTCCAAACCCTACGGGCCTGGGAGGTGAAAGAACCATCCAAAAAGATTCAATAAATTCCCTATTTAAATTTATCTATTCACACCCAATAAAATTTCAGTTTTATAATAAAATCATTTTCCAAAAATCAGTGCGAAATGGAAGGCTATTGATAATTTCGTAGTTTGGAATGTATACTCATCCAGATTCAAGAGATCATGTAATATCCCCTTTTGTAGCCAAAACTGTTCGTTTGCGCTAAAATATTTTTTTTTATGAATTAAGTTTCCTAATTATCACTGTCCTCTTTATCAAATTTGATGAATTCGCCACTCGTTTCACGGTAAAGATCTCTGCATATATTTGTTATTACCTTACAAATGTATGCAGATGTACTGTAATATTTAGTATATTATTTATATTGTGGTGTAATGCGGATGTATTGCATTACAATATAAACAATTTCACGTCCAAGCTTTACCCATGTAAAGTTTACTAGATGAACAGAAGTTCCGCGGACGGTACGCATAGTCTCTCGTCGGCTCATTTCTCACCAGAAGCGTCTCATGTGTCCTTACGCTTATCAGCGCATTCCTCACCAGCCGCATTTAGAATCTCATCTAAACTGACAATTGATCAACTAGAATATCCATATTATTCAAAATATGAATTGCTCTCTCTGCTCCGTACTCCTACTAAGAAGCGTTGTAATTTACATTCTAAACAAAGTGCACAGTTACTAGAACATAAGAATTTTTCTGTATCATGGATTATCTGCATTGTAATTAGAGATTAAGTTATTGTAAGCCATCTAAAAACGTTTATAAAAGTGTAACTCGAATCCGGACCTTCCCTAATTCTGTCTTTCCCACACTGAAGTCCCCTTGCATTATTCATCATCCCGAGCCAGCATATGATAAAGTCTATCGAGTAAATTGCTGACTTGTCCTAAGTTTCCGAGCGGGGAGGGAGAGAAGACGGACTGACCGGCAACAAGCAGTGTCAGTTACATTAGACGACTCTTTCCTTGCTTCTGATTTACTCTGCAAGCTCAGTCCACATACAGTCATCAAGCAGCTCTTAACAAGCCAAGATGGAAAAACTACTCATAGAATCAGTGCGTGACGTCCTGACCCGGCTAACCGCGTTAAACTTGCAGACCGTCCAGGATACGACGAGTATCCTGGAAAAACTGACGAACGCCTTGTGCGAAATAAGTAACCGGAGAGTACAGTGCCCAAACTGCTCGCATTCCTTTGTGCCAGGCATCTTACTTCACGACGTCACCCAGGAAGCACATCGGGAGACAAGCGAGGATGAAGTCGAACCTATCATCCAACCAGCAGAGATCAGGTATCATCGTAAAAAAAAAGGGGGGGACCAAAATTTGAAAACACCGAACCACGCTTGGAGCATTTTCTTTCATATACGTATAAGGAAATATATGTATATGGGGAAACGTTCCTTAACCCATTTCCTTTCATATATCTATAAGGAAATATACGTGTATAAGGAAATGTTCCTTAACCCATTTCCTTTCATATATGTATAAGGAAATATACGTGTATAAGGCAATGTTCCTTAACCTATTTCCTTTCATATATGTATAAGGAAATATACGTGTATGGGGAAATGTTCCTTAACCCATTTCTTTTCATATACGTATAGGGAAATATACGTGTATGAGGCAATGTTCCTTAACCCATTTTCTTTCATATACGTATAGGGAAATATTCGTGTATAAGGAAATGGTCCTTAACCTATTTCCTTACATATACGTATAGAAAATTTGAAGAAATACGTTGTCCGGATTTTCTTAGGGAACATGAAGAACTGCCCAAGGAACCGACCCCCGGTCAACCCCAACCAGGAGATTTGACTTTCGCAGAGGAAGAAACCACGTTGTGTAAACTTGGAGATCTGTCCGAGGACGAGATCATTTTAATCGCCATGCCACAGGAGCACAGGGAGCAGGAGCCCGTCCCACTCGAAACACCATTCGAGGGCATAACGATTACTGTGGAAGCGCAAATACACCAGCCTCCAAGGGTCTCCGCCTCACCACAGGGAATTTCAGAGTCACCCCCGGCATACATCGAGCCGCCTATTTCCCCCCTCCCTTGCTACCTGGCTACACACGCTCAAACACCCGTCAGCACACAGGTAAATGATACTGCATTTCTTGTCGACACGGCCACGCAATTGCTAGACGTGTTAGAGGGGGCGGTCGTCCGTGAGGAAGCAACAATCGGTGCACGCCAGAAGACTCCCGAGATGTCAAGAAGATCATCCCTGAGCGGCGACCCTCCGTCGCAAGCGCTCATGGTCCCGGTTGTCACAACAGATGAGACTACCTCCATCTTGGATTCCTTTCCAGCACAAACGCTTACTCCGGATGTGATGCCTCCCGCCCTCGCATCGATCTGCGAATACCAATCCTCGGATGAAGACGACAATGTTAGGCGACCGCTTCTAGCTTCCCCTCGACGAGTGGACTCGTCTGGGAGTGATGGCAACTATGGAATGGGACCGCCACCCCCATCCTCAACTCCGGAAGTGGGTGGGCTGGTGGAGGATCTGCAGGCCTTCAACCTCGCCCCCTCACGCTGCCAGGTTGCAGATGAGAACTTTGGAGAGGATGCGATCGAACATCAGGAGGACATCCCATTAGCCCAGCGTTTCAATTCACGAGATAGGCGTCGACGGGGCGCTCTTATTCTGCCTAACGGGGAAACCTCACCACCTCGACCTAAGGTCCTCAAACGAAGAACCTACCTTTCGTTGAAAGATATCGAAGCCTTGCCCGAACCTGCTCGCAACCGTGCCCGTCACCGCCATCGTCAAATGACGCGCCGTAAAAAGGAGAGGCGGTCATTACCACCTGGGCAACGGAGACTCAGTCGCAGCATTGCTCACACACACACCCAATGCGCTGAATGTGAGATTACTTGGAATATCCGAAATCGGGACTGGGACCGATGCCACGTGTGCGTAACATCATACGCAGAGGAGTCATGCATCGAAGTATATCCCTACATGTGCAAATTCTGTCGGCAGGAGAAATAGTTCCAAAGGCAGATAAGGGTAGTTATTTCTTTACATCGTGTACAAAAACTGCTAATTACCCCCCCCCCCTGTTCTCCTTTCCCCCTATCCTATTCCCTGTCCCCTCACGTTCCCGAGGCCGGGAACTTTTGGACCTGGGAGGGACATGTCGTATCCCAACGACATTTGCTTTTAATTTCATCTTTACTCTATCTCCGCTTATGCTAAGATAATTTTATTATGATAACATTATGTCAATCTTAGCTTCAGTAACTATAAGTTAGTCTTAAGTTGTTCTAATATTTGTAATCTAGTGATCTATTGATACTTTCCATCATTATTTCTTTCATATGTAGACAATCTTAACGATAATTCATACGATATTTGAGGTTTTCACTGGAATGTAACTTAGCTCTAAGTCGAGGAATGCTGGCCATATACCAGCTCACGCGAAAATTCAGCAATTTCGACACCGACGCGTGCGATCGCGTTCGACTCGGCGGCAGCGGGGTGCTTTGCCAGCGGATTCCTTCGGTAGACGCTTCTGGACGCGGCGGCTCGCGATTGGGTGGCCAGCTCCGTGACGTCTTTGCGCCCCTCTCTATCCACGGTCAACACCAACAATTAAATAGGAGTGCATCCGGCACTCCGCGCCTTTTGCTTGACAAAACTAATAGTCAAACGTTGATCCAAGTACCGACCCGTGCTCCGTGAAGCTGAGCACTTGAGAGGCGCGCGAACAAGGACACGTCCCTGGCGGCCCGCAGTGAGTCCCTGCGTTACGTTGAAGTTTTTCCGAAGGATCTCCGCAACACCAGCTGCAACCTCCGTCGCCGAGTCAACTAGACCGTCTGCGGTATTCTGCAAATCTGGTTAGCGAATACTAGTCTTAAGTCATTTTGTCACGCCTCCCCGCCGGGGAGTAGTTTTAAGTCTGAGAAATTCAAGTTTTATTCAAATACATTTCCAAATTTGCGATGTAAAGGAGTAAGGAGAATTTCGAATACATTCACAGTAACTTCACGTTTATTGTTATCAACAGTTAATTACCCGTATCTACTCCTCAACCTCTAAATATATTCCTATTAAATGGAATTCCCCCGTTCTGCCACGACATCATTATTTCCAATCATTTGAAATCAACGTATTGTTCGTATTATGAAAAAGAGCGATAAAAGGGCACTATATTCCGACTTTTCCACTCAAATAACATAAATTTTGCGTCCAAAGATTAAAAATATAAAATATCTCTAAAATTCGACATAAATTTCTATTCTTGCTTACAAGAACAAAACGGACAGTTGCCGTCCGTTTCCCTCCCCAATAAGTACGTAAGGAACATCCACCAATCATACCCATTAAAGGGACACGACTCGGTACAAAGGGAACACGCTTGAACTAGAAAAACATCAATTATTACGATCCAGAGTCATCTTCACTACAGTCTGCACAAGGTGAGTTCTCAGGCGGTAAGCGACCAGGGTCGCCCGAACGTTCTCCTACCCAAAACAAATCTTTCGTTGAAGGTCCCCTAGTCGGGATACGACAATATTTTAAAACATTTATTTTCATATTCGATATATTCCTTTGAAATTCCGTATACGGGCGTTTTCAATGTCGCTGATAACGATTCTGACATCAAATTCTCAAAATTCTGGATCCAAGATGGCGGTTTCAAGATGGCGGCTTATGATTTTGTACATTTTTAGTCGGAGAATCGTGAAAATTTGGAATAATGGGTTTTCGGGGGCGCTGATAATAAATCTGACCTCAGATTTTCGAAATTCCGTATCCAAGATGGCGGTCTCAATATGCCGGCTCATGATTTTGTACATTTTTGGTCGGAGAATCGTAAAAATTTGGACTAATGGGTTCTTGGGGGCGCTGATGATAACTCTGACATCAGATTCTCAAAATTCCGTATCCAAGATGGCGGCTCATGATTTTGTACATTTTTAGTCGGAGAATCGTAAAAATTTGAACTAATAGGTTCTTGGGGGCGCTGATGATAAATCTGACATCAGATTTTCGAAATTCTGTATCCAAGATGGCGGTTTCAAGATGGCGGCTCATGTTTTTGTACATGGACAATTTTCTATATCTTCAAAATCTCGTTATTTTCATCTTATAGCCATCGTTTTCATCCATGAACGACGTCGACGAAATATAGATAAAATGAAGATTCAAATTTTTTGTTTCCGATTTCAGTCATTATTATGCTAAAAAAAATCATAGATGAAAAAACTCAACAATCTATTTCAAATTTTCACGATTCTCCGACTAAAAATGTGGAAAATCGTCAGCCGCCATCTTGAAACCACCATCTTGGATCCAGAATTTTGAGAATTTGATGTCAGAATCGTTATCAGCGACATTGAAAATCCCCGTGTACGGAATTTCAAAGGAATATATCGAATATGAAAATTAATGCTTTAAAATATTCATAAAATGGAAATCCAAAATATTGATTCCCGTTTTTTGGCCGCCATTTTGCTGAAAAAAATCATAGTCGAAAAAACTCAACGAATTTGGAAAGTTCAAATATTTTGTGCACTCTTGTGCATATTTGGGTAGGAATGACTATTTTGCAATAAACCTTCCGTCTTATTCATCAAAACATTTGAGCTCAAAAGTACCAATAAAATTTCCGCAATCTGGGACTTAATGGGTTAATATATTGAATATTCGGATGGTTAGGGTTTTTAGTACACAACCGGTGGATGAACGATCCTTGGTAATTGAACCGAACCAGATAATATCGAAACAGTATAATTGAACGAACTAGATAATAATACATAATTGTATCGGTATTGTATGAACATGTCTATCTTTCACATTATATCAAAATTATATACAGTAATTATACACATTATATAAAAATTTGAAAAATATTGGATTTTGATGAAAATCAATATATATGGGTTTTTGAGGTTACTGATTCAGAATCCGACCTCAGATTTTCAAATTTCGAACTAGAACCTTGAAGAAGACCCCATAAAAATTTGAAAAAATATGGATTTCGATAGAAATAAGTACACGTAGATTTCTGAGGTCATTCATTTCGAATTCGGTTTCAGTTTTTAAAAATTCGAATTAGAGGCCTAAGCTTGCCGGTTGAAAATTTAAAAAGAAAGGATTTCGATGAAAACTGGTATACATGGGTTCTTGAGGTCGCTGATTACGAATCTGGCCTCAAATTCTCAGAATTCCAATTAGAACCTCTCAGAAGACAGCATAAAAATTTGGAAAATATTGATTCTTGATGAAATTCGATTTCATGAGTTTTTGAGGTCATTCTCTATGAATCCGTCGTCAGATTAAGGAAATTCGAATTAGAGCCCTAAGACTGCTGATAAATAATATAAAGAGTGACGAGTTCGATGGAAATTGGTACACATGAGTTATTGAGGTCGCTGATTACGGACCTGGCCTCAAACTTTCGGAATTCGGATTGGAACCGCTAAGATGACCGCATGAAAACTTGAAAAATATTGGATTTTGAAAAAAATTGACATACCTGGATTTTTGAATCCGGCGTCAGATTTAGAAAATTCCAATTGGAGCCCTAAGATTGCTGATAAAATATTTAAAAAGACACTATTCCAATGATATTTGGTATAGAATGATTTTTAAGGTCATTCTTCACGAACCTGAATTTGGCCTCAAATTTTCGATATTCGAATTAGAGCCTCCAAGATGACCGCATACAAATTTGAAAAAATATGGATTTCCATAGAAATGAGTACACCAGGATTTCTGAGGTCATTCATTTCGAATTCGGTTTCAGATTTTGAAAATTCGAATTAGAGCCCTAAGATTGCCTGTTGAAAATTTCAAAAGACAGGCTTTAGATGATAACTGGTATACATGGGATCTTGAGGTCGCTGATTACGAATCTGGCCTCAAATTTTCGAAATACTAATCAGAACCTTCAACATGACCACATAAAAATTTGAAAAATATTGGATTCTGATGAAAATCAATAGATATGGGTTTTTGAAGTTACTGATTCAGAATCCGACCTCAGATTTTCAAACTTTGAATTAGAACCTTGAAGAAGACCCCATAAAAATTTGAAAAAATATGGATTTTGATAGAAATAATTACACCTGGATTTCTGAGGTCATTCATTTTGAATTCGGTTTCAGATTTCAAAAATTCGAATTAGAGGCATAAGCTTGCCGGTTGAAAATTTAAAAAGACAGGATTTCGATGAAAACTGGTATACATGGGTTCTTCAGGTCGCTGATACCGAATCTGGCCTCAAATTTTCAGAATTCCAATTAGAACTTCTCAGAAGACAGCGTAAAAATTTGGAAAATTTTGGTTCTTGATGAAATTCGATTTAATGAGTTTTTGAGGTCATTCTTTACGAATCCGTCGTCAGATTGAGAAAATTCGAATGAGAGCCCTAAGACTGCTGATAAAAAATATAAAGAGTGACGAGTTCGATGAAAATTGGCATACATGAGTTTTTGAAGTCGCTGATTACGAATCTCGCCTCAAACTTTCGGAATTCGGATTAGAACCGCTAAGATGACCGCATGGAAACTTGAAAAATATTGGATTTTGAAGAAAATTGACATGCCTGGATTTCTGAATCCGGCGTCAGATTTAGAAAATTCCAATTGAAGCCCTAAGATTGCTGATAAAATATTTAAAGAGACACTATTTCGATGAAAATTGGTATGGATGGATTTTTCAGGTCATTCGGTTTCAGATTTTGAAAATTCGAATTAGAGCCCTAAGATTGCCTGTTGAAAATTTCAAAAGACAGGCTTTAGATGATAACTGGTATACATGGGATCTTGAGGTCGCTGATTACGAATCTGGCCTCAAATTTTCGAAATACTAATCAGAACCTTCAACATGACCACATAAAAATTTGAAAAATATTGGATTCTGATGAAAATCAATAGATATGGGTTTTTGAAGTTACTGATTCAGAATCCGACCTCAGATTTTCAAACTTTGAATTAGAACCTTGAAGAAGACCCCATAAAAATTTGAAAAAATATGGATTTCGATAGAAATGAGTGAACCTGGATTTCTGAGGTCATTGATTACAAATTCGGTTTTAGATTTTAAAAATCCGAATTAGAGGCCTAAGTTTGCCAGTTGAAAAATTAAAAAGACAGGATTCCAATGAAAACTGGTATACATGGGTTCTTGAGGTCGCTGATAACGAATCTGGCCTCAAATTCTCAGAATTCCAATTAGAACCTCTCAGAAGACAGCATAAAAATTTGGAAAATATTGATTCTTGATGAAATTCGATTTCATGAGTTTTTGAGGTCATTCTCTATGAATCCGTCGTCAGATTAAGGAAATTCGAATTAGAGCCCTAAGACTGCTGATAAATAATATAAAGAGTGACGAGTTCGATGGAAATTGGTACACATGAGTTATTGAGGTCGCTGATTACGGACCTGGCCTCAAACTTTCGGAATTCGGATTGGAACCGCTAAGATGACCGCATGAAAACTTGAAAAATATTGGATTTTGAAAAAAATTGACATACCTGGATTTTTGAATCCGGCGTCAGATTTAGAAAATTCCAATTGGAGCCCTAAGATTGCTGATAAAATATTTAAAAAGACACTATTCCAATGATATTTGGTATAGAATGATTTTTAAGGTCATTCTTCACGAACCTGAATTTGGCCTCAAATTTTCGATATTCGAATTAGAGCCTCCAAGATGACCGCATACAAATTTGAAAAAATATGGATTTCCATAGAAATGAGTACACCAGGATTTCTGAGGTCATTCATTTCGAATTCGGTTTCAGATTTTGAAAATTCGAATTAGAGCCCTAAGATTGCCTGTTGAAAATTTCAAAAGACAGGCTTTAGATGATAACTGGTATACATGGGTTCTTGAGGTCGCTGATTACGAATCTGGCCTCAAATTTTCGAAATACCAATCAGAACCTTCAACATGACCACATAAAAATTTGAAAAATATTGGATTTTGATGAAAATCAATATATATGGGTTTTTGAAGAAACTGATTCAGAATCCGACCTCAGATTTTCAAACTTTGAATTAGAACCTTGAAGAAGACCCCATAAAAATTTGAAAAAATATGGATTTTGATAGAAATAATTACACCTGGATTTCTGAGGTCATTCATTTTGAATTCGGTTTCAGATTTCAAAAATTCGAATTAGAGGCATAAGCTTGCCGGTTGAAAATTTAAAAAGACAGGATTTCGATGAAAACTGGTATACATGGGTTCTTCAGGTCGCTAATACCGAATCTGGCCTCAAATTTTCAGAATTCCAATTCGAACTTCTCAGAAGACAGCGTTAAAATTTGGAAAATTTTGGTTCTTGATGAAATTCGATTTAATGACTTTTTGAGGTCATTCTTTACGAATCCGTCGTCAGATTGAGAAAATTCAAATTAGAGCCCTAAGACTGCTGATAAAAAATATAAAGAGTGACGAGTTCGATGAAAATTGGCATACATGAGTTTTTGAAGTCGCTGATTACGAATCTCGCCTCAAACTTTCGGAATTCGGATTAGAACCGCTAAGATGACCGCATGAAAACTTGAAAAATATTGGATTTTGAAGAAAGTTGACATACCTGGATTTCTGAATCCGGCGTCAGATTTAGAAAATTCCAATTGGAGCCCTAAGATTGCTGATAAAATATTTAAAAAGACACTATTTCAATGATATTTGGTATAGAATGATTTTTAAGGTCATTCTTCACGAATCTGAATTTGGCCTCAAATTTTCGATATTCGAATTAGAGCCTCCAAGATCACCGCATACAAATTTGAAAAAATATGGATTTCCATAGAAATGAGTTCACCAGGATTTCTGAGGTCATTCATTTCGAATTCGGTTTCAGATTTTGAAAATTCGAATTAGAGCCCTAAGATTGCCTGTTGAAAATTTCAAAAGACAGGCTTTAGATGATAACTGGTATACATGGGTTCTTGAGGTCGCTGATTACGAATCTGGCCTCAAATTTTCGAAATACCAATCAGAACCTTCAACATGACCACATAAAAATTTGAAAAATATTTGATTTTGATGAAAATCAATATATATGGGTTTTTGAAGTTACTGATTCAGAATCCGACCTCAGATTTTCAAACATTGAATTAGAACCTTGAAGAAGACCCCATAAAAATTTGAAAAAATATGGATTTCGATAGAAATAATTACACCTGGATTTCTGAGGTCATTCATTTTGAATTCGGTTTCAGATATTAAAAATTCGAATTAGAGGCATAAGCTTGCCGGTTGAAAATTTAAAAAGACAGGATTTCGATGAAAACTGGTATACATGGGTTCTTCAGGTCGCTGATACCGAATCTGGCCTCAAATTTTCAGAATTCCAATTAGAACTTCTCAGAAGACAGCGTAAAAATTTGGAAAATTTTGGTTCTTGATGAAATTTGATTTAATGAGTTTTTGAGGTCATTCTTTATGAATCCGTCGTCAGATTGAGAAAATTCGAATTAGAGCCCTAAGACTGCTGATAAAAAATATAAAGAGTGACGAGTTCGATGAAAATTGGCATACATGAGTTTTTGAAGTCGCTGATTACGAATCTCGCCTCAAACTTTCGGAATTCGGATTAAAACCGCTAAGATGACCGCATGGAAACTTGAAAAATATTGGATTTTGAAGAAAATTGACATGCCTGGATTTCTGAATCCGGCGTCAGATTTAGAAAATTCCAATTGAAGCCCTAAGATTGCTGATAAAATATTTAAAGAGACACTATTTCGATGAAAATTGGTATGGATGGATTTTTCAGGTCATTCGGTTTCAGATTTTGAAAATTCGAATTAGAGCCCTAAGATTGCCTGTTGAAAATTTCAAAAGACAGGCTTTAGATGATAACTGGTATACATGGGTTCTTGAGGTCGCTGATTACGAATCTGGCCTCAAATTTTCGAAATACCAATCAGAACCTTCAACATGACCACATAAAAATTTGAAAAATATTTGATTTTGATGAAAATCAATATATATGGGTTTTTGAAGTTACTGATTCAGAATCCGACCTCAGATTTTCAAACATTGAATTAGAACCTTGAAGAAGACCCCATAAAAATTTGAAAAAATATGGATTTCGATAGAAATGAGTGAACCTGGATTTCTGAGGTCATTGATTACAAATTCGGTTTTAGATTTTAAAAATCCGAATTAGAGGCCTAAGTTTGCCAGTTGAAAAATTAAAAAGACAGGATTCCAATGAAAACTGGTATACATGGGTTCTTGAGGTCGCTGATAACGAATCTGGCCTCAAATTCTCAGAATTCCAATTAGAACCTCTCAGAAGACAGCATAAAAATTTGGAAAATATTGATTCTTGATGAAATTCGATTTCATGAGTTTTTGAGGTCATTCTCTATGAATCCGTCGTCAGATTAAGAAAATTCGAATTAGAGCCCTAAGACTGCTGATAAATAATATAAAGAGTGACGAGTTCGATGGAAATTGGTACACATGAGTTATTGAGGTCGCTGATTACGGACCTGGCCTCAAACTTTCGGAATTCGGATTGGAACCGCTAAGATGACCGCATGAAAACTTTAAAAATATTGGATTTAGAAAAAAATTGACATACCTGGATTTTTGAATCCGGTGTCAGATTTAGAAAATTCCAATTGGAGCTCTAAGATTGCTGATAAAATATTTAAAAAGACACTATTTCAATGATATTTGGTATAGAATGATTTTTAAGGTCATTCTTCACGAATCTGAATTTGGCCTCAAATTTTCGATATCCGAATTAGAGCCTCCAAGATGACCGCATACAAATTTGAAAAAATATGGATTTCCATAGAAATAAGTACACCAGGATTTCTGAGGTCATTCATTTCGAATTCGGTTTCAGATTTTGAAAATTCGAATTAGAGCACTAAGATTGCCGGTTGAAAATTTAAAAAGACAGGATTTCGATGAAAACTGGTATACATGGGTTCTTCAGGTCGCTGATACCGAATCTGGCCTGAAATTTTCAGAATTCCGATTAGAACTTCCAAGAAGACAGCGTAAAAATTTGGAAAATTTCGGTTCTTGATGAAATTCGATTTCATGAGTTTTTGAGGTCATTCTCTACGAATCCGTCGTCAGATTAAGAAAATTCGAATTAGAGCCCTAAGACTACTGATAAATAATATAAAGAGTGACGAGTTCGATGAAAATTGGTACACATGAGTTATTGAGGTCGCTGATTACGGACCTGGCCTCAAACTTTCGGAATTCGGATTGGAACCGCTAAGATGACCGCATGAAAACTTTAAAAATATTGGATTTAGAAAAAAATTGACATACCTGGATTTTTGAATCCGGTGTCAGATTTAGAAAATTCCAATTGGAGCTCTAAGATTGCTGATAAAATATTTAAAAAGACACTATTTCAATGATATTTGGTATAGAATGATTTTTAAGGTCATTCTTCACGAATCTGAATTTGGCCTCAAATTTTCGATATTCGAATTAGAGCCTCCAAGATCACCGCATACAAATTTGAAAAAATATGGATTTCCATAGAAATGAGTTCACCAGGATTTCTGAGGTCATTCATTTCGAATTCGGTTTCAGATTTTGAAAATTCGAATTAGAGCACTAAGATTGCCGGTTGAAAATTTAAAAAGACAGGATTTCGATGAAAACTGGTATACATGGGTTCTTCAGGTCGCTGATACCGAATCTGGCCTGAAATTTTCAGAATTCCGATTAGAACTTCCAAGAAGACAGCGTAAAAATTTGGAAAATTTCGGTTCTTGATGAAATTCGATTTCATGAGTTTTTGAGGTCATTCTCTACGAATCCGTCGTCAGATTAAGAAAATTCGAATTAGAGCCCTAAGACTACTGATAAATAATATAAAGAGTGACGAGTTCGATGAAAATTGGTACACATGAGTTATTGAGGTCGCTGATTACGGACCTGGCCTCAAACTTTCGGAATTCGGATTGGAACCGCTAAGATGACCGCATGAAAACTTGAAAAATATTGGATTTTGAAAAAAATTGTCATACCTGGATTTTTGAATCCGGCGTCAGATTTAGAAAATTCCAATTGGAGCCCTAAGATTGCTGATAAAATATTTAAAAAGACACTATTTCGATGATATTTGGTATAGAATGATTTTTTAGGTCATTCTTCACGAATCTGAATTTGGCCTCAAATTTTCGATATTCGAATTAGAGCCTCCAAGATGACCGCATACAAATTTGAAAAAATATGTATTTCAATAGAAATAAGTACACCTGGATTTCTGAGGTCATTCTCCACGAATCCGGCGTCAGATTTAGGAAATTCGAATTAGAGCCCTACGATTACTGATAAAAAATTTAAAAAGACACAATTTCGATGAATATTAGTATAAATGGGTTTTTGAGGTCGCTGATTACCAATCTGACCTCAAACTTTCAAAATTCGAATTGAAGCCTCTGAGATGACCGCATAACGATTTGTAAATATATTGGATTTTGATAGAAATAAGTACACCTGGATTTCTGAGGTCATTCATTACGAATTCGGTTTCAGATTTTGAAAATTCGAATTCGACAGGATTTCGATGAATATTGATATACATGGGTTCTTGTGGTCGCTGATTACGAATCAAAATTCTCAAATTCTCAGAATTCCAATTAGAACCTCAAGATGACCGCATAAAAATTTGAAAAATATTGTATTTTAATGAAAATTAATTCATCGTCGCTTGGGAGGAAGAATGTCCCATTTCAGAAACTTGCTATAAAAAGTTCAATTTCAGAAACTTTCTATAAACAGTGCCGTTTCAGATTGACAAGTATAAAATGTGCCATTCCAGAAAAATTCTATAAAAATTGCCATTTCGGAAAATTTCTATGAAAAGTGCCATTTTAGGAGAAATTTTTTCCCTCGGAGTTTTTCTGACTTCGGGGATGATGTCGTATGCATGTGTGTATGTACATGTGTGTAAGTGTGTGTGTACACGTCTGAAAATGACAATTCGATCTTACGTCGAGACGTGATACTCTGAAAGTGAGCTATTTACATTACACATTTTCTTTATCGATGGATTTGGATAAAAAATTGGTATTTATACGTTTTTGAGGTCGCTGATTACGAATCCGACCTCAGATTTAAAAAATTCGAATTAGAACCTCTAAGATCACCTAAAAAATTTGAAAAGGTACTGGATTTTGATGAGAATTGGTATGCATGGGTTTTTGAGCAGATTTTAAAAATTCAATTTAGAACGAGCCTCTAATATTGCCTACCGAAAATTTGGAAAGATACTGGATTTAATATAAAATGGAATCCATGGGTTTTTGAGGTCGCTGATTACGATTCCGGCCTCAGATTTCTAAGACCCAATATACCATTCGAGAAAATACCCTGAATCTTGATGGAAATTATTATATGAGGGTTTTTTTGGAGTCAATCAATGGTTAAAACAGAATAATACAGTAGAATTCGTATGTTTTTCTGGCTTTGTCATATAGTGTTCAGATGCTCATTCGCATCTTATGGAAATGGTATAATCCAATTTTTGAATATTTATAATAAATTCTCTTCATTTCAAACTGCAACAGGTGGTTGTTAAACTTAAAGTTGTAAAACGTTGTGAAAATCATTATTCACTAGTCAAAATCATTCACTCACTATCGCTCGCTCGTGTCTTCCATTTGCTCTATTATAAATATGGATGAACATTGGAATTTTTAATTGTATTATCGGTAAATAATTTAAATAAAAACCAAAAGGTCGCTGATTACGAATCGGGCCTCCAATTTTCAATAGTCGAATTAGAGCCTCCAAGATGACCGCATAAAAATTTGAGAAAATATGGATTTTGATAGAAATTAGTACACCGGGATTCCCGAGGTCATGCATTACGAATTTGGTTTAAGATTTTGAAAATTCGAATTAGAGCCCTAAGATTGCCGATTAAGAATTTTAAAAGACACTATTTCGATGAAAATTGGTATACATGGGTTATTGAGGTCGCTGATTACGAATCTGGCCTGAAACTTTCGAAATTCCAATCAGAACCTTCAACATGACCGTATAAAAATTTGAAAAATATTGGATTTTGATGAAAATCAATATATATGGGTTTTAGAGGTTACTGATTACGAATCCGACCTCAGATTCTCAAATTTCGAATTAGAACCTTGAAGAAGACCGCATAAAAATTTGAAAAATATTGAATTTTGATAGAAATTAGTACACCTGGATTCCCGAGGTCATGCATTACGAATTTGGTTTAAGATTTTGAAAATTCGAATTAGATCCCTAAGATTGCCGATTAAGAATTTTAAAAGACACTATTTCGATGAAAATTGGTATAGATGGGTTATTGAGGTCGCTGATTACGAATCTGGCCTCAAACTTTCGAAATTCGGATTAGAGCCGCTAGCCGCATGAAAATTTGAAAAATATTGGATTTTGAAGAAATTTGACATATCTGGATTTTTGAGGTCATTCTCCACGAATCTGGCGTCAGATTCAGAAAATTCGAATTAGAGCCCTACGATTGCTGATAAAAAATTAAAAAGACACAATTTCGATGAATAACAGTATACATGGGTTTTTGAGGTCGCTGATTACCAATCTGACCTCAAATTTTCAAAATTCGAATTGGAGCCTCTAAGATTACCGCAAAATTTCAATTAGAACCTTCAAGAAGACCGCATAAAAATTTGAAAAACATTGGTTTTAGATGAAATTTAACTCAATGGGTTTTTTAGGTCATTCTTTACGAATCCGGCGTCATATTTAGGAAATTCGAATTAGAGCCTTAAGATTGCCGATCAAAAATTTTTATAGACATTATTCCGATGAAAATTGGTATAGATGGGTTTTTGAGATCGCTGAATCTGGCCTCAAATTTCCAAAATTCCAATTAGAACCTCTAAGATGACCACATAAAAATAAAAAAAATTATTCGATGTTGTTGATACGCATAGAATTCTGAGGTCGCTAATTACGATCGGACCTCAGATTCTAACAAGCATAAACTCTGAACACGGTCAACTGGAAGAAGGATGTACCCATCTCGATGGTTACCGTATCAAGATTAATTTTATTTTTTGCAGTGTTTTCTCGCGTTCGGAATCAATGTACTTTACGCATGCATGTACGTGTGTGTGTCTTCCCATGAATTTGTAGAACATATCCTTCTTTAAAAAAGTGATGTGAAGCCTCGCTTCCGATGATTTGATTAGCTAAGACCAAACCATGAGACATATAGTGTATAGAGTCAATATAGAGACTATAGGTAGAGCACAGACTACAAAGATGTCTTGTAACCCCAAGGCATGTGTATGTATGTCGATATTAGGTGTATATATTATATATATATATATATATATATATATATATATATATATATATATATATATATATATATATATATATATATATATATATATATATATATGTATCCACTATTTTGTTTAATTAATGTAATCATTTATGGAAATTGCGGAAAATCGAAACAGTATGCACATTAGCATATGTATTGTGATAAAATGAGACCGTTAAAAAATCGATCTGAGCTTTCGTTTACGTGTAATACGCCGAACCGGAATTTGATTCAGCGTAGTTATATGGCGTGATGTATTATCGATAAAATTAAGATTATTAATGATTTTTGGTTGAAATCGCAACAGTGTGCACAAGCTCACGAGAAGATTCACCTAATCCGTTGAAGTATTTCTTTTATGCGCGACCGAATTTGATACAAAGTCGCGAACAATAATCATATTGATGAAAATCGTGGAAATCCACGTTGTTCCTGATTTTCGACCGAGAAAAATTATTCACATCTCAAAAAGCAAAACAGTGTGCAATACTACAGCTATTCAGCGATGTGCTTACTGTTTGAAAAATTTGTAAATAATCAATACCATCCACGAGATTTGTAGAACAAGTCGTGCAACTCGAAACGACCATTCCCTATATAAGTGGAGCACTTCACAGCTCCGTATGCATTATCGCGCCGGCCGCTAAAGCGAACACATCGCACTATGACATACACGAGCCTTGCTCACTATGTCTAACGATTACTTTCGGGTCGTGCGACATGTTCAATCTATGAACATGTGCAATAATCATCAAATAAATCAATTATATTTTGTTACTGTAACTTATGTTTTTTCAATTGTCTTCAATGTAAAATCAATACAAAAATTTACTTTAATTCCAAATCAACAAAGCCAAAGGTGTGTAGTAGCGACCAAGTTCTTATCTGCATAGTGTCGGATAAGGGTGTGATCGTGGCTCACTTGCACGAATTGCGCACCCTAGTCAAGGTCCTTCTTGCATAGTGTCGAGTTGGAGTGCGACTATACGCGTAGTGTTAGGATCCTAAGGCTCGTCGGGCGTAATCATCGGATTAAATGTATTCTTTTCATAACTCGGGAGTGTAGCGATGATTGAGGTCTCATCTTCATCGTGTCGGATGAGAGTGCGATCATAGCTCCTCTGTACAAAATACGCACAACGTCCAAGGTTCTACCTGCATCGTGTCGGGTAGGAGTGCGGTCGTGAGCGTAGTACAGGGTTTCTTGAGTTCGCGCCGGGATAAATCAATTTATATTATATTTCCATATGGCCGATATAAATTTATATTATTTTCAACTTTAGTAGAATCTTGACTTTTGAAATTTTGAATACAAAGTAGAATAGATGCGAATTTATCGATATTAAACAGTCACTGAATTCAAAGAATTTGCAAATGGCCTTTTTTTCTAAAGAAGTTTGATGCGCTCTAAGCATCTGGCGACCGTGTCAGTGCGTTCACAAAATAACGCGGACTATCCGAAAAAACGTGAACGTCACAGTCTCTCTAGTATGGTTAGGTTAAGGTAGGAGACATTGGAGAAGGATCAAGTGCATCGTGCAGACTCGCTCTTTGCATCCATGCTAAACTGCAAAGAAGCGCGTTGAAAATGCTCTAGTAGAATATGAATAATCACTGTGTCCGTTAAGTTGACGGACTAATTTGTCTTTTTTATCAGTCGTTTTTCACTTATTACATCAAAAGTGACTCATAGAAAAAATGAAAACTAGAAAATCCAAATACCGTGAAACTCTATTTGCGTAACAGCTTAACCTTTGGTACAAGTATTGAAGACCATTGAACTTACCTCTATTAAGGGGCGCGACAGCGCCTCCGGCGGTCAACATATTATATTATAAAATTATTATATCATCACTGCACATACAATGTCATTGTTTTATAGAGATTATCACCGCCGTATTTATTGATAATTAATTAATACAATGGCCATAGGGCCTTGAGCATGATAACAAATGCGCGCACGAGGTGGTAAAGCTCTTGTGTGCAGGAATGGGATCTTAGGCAGGAATGACGTTTCAAAGAAATAGACGGGTCGGTTCTGACGAACGCAACGTTTATTAATTCAAAACATAAAGGGAGATTCTACACAAGAGGCGGCGAGCCTCGGGTCGCGTCTCGCGGGCCGGAGCGAGAGAGAGCGTGGACGCGTGTTGGCCGGGAGAGAGAGAGATGGTTACCGTGCGGCACTTACTCGGCGACGCGGCGATATGCTCCGGCGGTTGGTGATGCTCGTCCTCGGCTCGGTCTCGGCGTGCGGTAGCGAGCTCGATGTCGTGGGGGAAAGGTCTGCTGTCGTCCTCGGGGTCGCGATAGCCCGGGCGGTCTCGTGGTTTTGAGGGCACGTGGTATCGCGCGCAAGGGCCGGCAATAAACTGATTTACTTCTGCCGCGCGCTCGGCCGGCCGAGCTCACTTCGGCCGTCTTCGGCTGACGTCACGCGGCGCGGTCTCTCTCTCTCTCTTACCTTGTCTGTAGCGCTGGCTCTCTTGCTGGGCGCTGTAACATGACTTAATATTTAAGTATTATTCAATATTGTAGAGAGAGATATCACAGGGCCTGGCAATGGTCATTATCTGACCGTGACACCTCTCCCCCAGGCGCGGTATAGCCGGTTGGCGTACCGCTCCGATATATTCATCTCTCATTGTGTCATGAACTGGGATGAATTTAAGGAATTTCAGCAAGTTTTAATTTGTGCTATTTCTACGTAAAATAAATTACACTCACATATTCATCTGAATTATTTTGTTTATTCTGAACGGAATGTGGAAAAATGTAAATGTGAATTATAAAGAAAATATGTAAAGGAGAGTGAATAAGAATAACTATTCTGGCGGGGCATTTCGGTCAGAATGGGCCAATTGTTCCACGCTCTCCCTATTATTAACTTATTTACTTATTTTGCTAACGAGCCTGTCGCTACCAAAACAATTCTTTTGGTTTACGCAGCTTAATCTAATTATTTACGGGCGCGTGATACATTACACTTGTTCGACTCCAATCAAGTGCGTCCATTCACACTATACTCTCACAGCCTGAGCGTACTTTTACAATGATTATGCAACTTTTTGGCTGACTATAATCATAACTAGATTTTTCCTATAAAAAAAGAAAAAATTTACAAAAGTTTGGCTTAAAGCTCTATACATGATTTGCGGACTAGTTTGTCCTTACTACTCCATTTTAATGGGTATTTCTTTCGATTTGTCGCATTAATCTTAATCGTTTGTACTTGTTTTCCAACCTTTAATTGAATACATACTAATTATCCTAACAAATTAAACTATGGCTTAGAGCCTGATCGCTTCTTCGCTGTTTGAGTACAAAAGGTGGCTCATCGCCTGATTGATTTCAACGAGTAACGGCAAAAGAAAAGAAAGAGAGATTAAGTTATGGCTTCGAGCCTGACAATTTTATAAGAGTAAAAGAAAAATTTCATGGCTTAGTGTCTAAGATTTTATGAAGAAAAACAGTTTTGGCTTAGGGCCTGACAATTTCTATAAAAGAAAAAAAACTATGGCCTAGTGCCTACGATTTTAAAGAACAAAAAGTTGAACTTCTGGCTTAGGGCCTGGCTATTTCGTAGAGAAACAAAATAGTACATAAAGGATAACAAGAGCATAAGAAAGAAAACGAAACGGCTTAGGGCCTGGCGATCTTCGGCGGCGGCGTAGCGGAGGCTTTGGAGCCTGGCGAGTTTCAGTGGGGTGGGACTAGTGCCTCTTGTACAGGTCCCTGGCCTTTGGCTTTTTTACCACCACGTAGTGGTAATCGGCATTCGGGCAGTCTTCATCCCTCTCCACCTCGAAGACCCCGCACGTTCTGCACCTCCGAACGCCAATTTGCTGGTCGGGGTGGGGATTGGTGACTCGGCGCTCGTGATGCTCCCACCTCCTCTCGGCAAAGATCGCGTCGCGATCGCGGACTCCCGCTGCTGCGGCCAGCCGTCTTTCCTGGGCCTCCAGCTCCCTTTCCTCCTTTTCGGCCAGGTCCCTCTCTCGCCGCACCTCTTCGAGCCGTTCCTCGCGCTCCTTGGTCGCCGCCTCCAACTCGGCCTTCTTGGCTTCCACTCGGGCCTTGGCCGCTCTCACCTCGGCCAGCTTGTCCATTTCTTCCTTGGCCACTTGTTGCTGTCTCTCCGCGTTCTCCCTGGACTCCTGGGTGTTTCGCAGGACGCGGCGGCTCAGCTGTTGCACCGTGCGCAGGTCAAGCAGCTCCTGCACGTAGCCGACCTCCTCAGTCCACACGGCTGGGCTAAATCGCTTTTCGACTTCCGCGTATTCCAGGACAGCGTTGGCGACGGCGGCCTTATAAGTCGCCTTTGCCACGCGTATCTTCTTGACGCTGTCCTGGAAACGTTTTAGGACCTCCTCGGAGCCGGGTGGACTTTGGGGCTTGCGTGCTCGGTGCTGTTGCGAGGGCCTGGGCAAGCTGGCTTCGGAGTTTGATGGGCCGGGCTGGAGCTGGGGCTGGTTTTCGCCTGGCTGCGCGGCTCCTGTGTCGGGTCCCGGGGTGGCATTGATGTCGTGCCTGGCGTTTCCGCCCCCGGGATCCTAGGCATGCGGGGCCTCCTGTTGGAGACTGGCACCCGTGACGCTTGGAGTTCCAGCGACTCCGCCCCTTCTACTGGGGGGTCTTCCTGGGCCTTGCGATCCAAGCGGATACGCTCCAGCCTCTGTTGGAGGTGGGAGGCCGTCAAGCTGGGGCTGGTGATCACGGTCACCACCGAATTGCAGCTGCTGGCGTCGTCGTCGCTGGTTGGGTCCTCGGGGGCGTGGGGGGCGTCTCCGGTTCTCCTCACGAACTCCTCGGCTACCGGGTCGTAGGTGCCCTCCGTATTTCGGAGGATCTCCACCCAGCTGATGGCGTTGGACCGGTTCGATGCTGGATCCATGGCAGCAGCTGTGAAGGCATAAACACGGCCACTCAGTTACGGCATTCAATTATGGTCATTCTTAGTGCTTCATTTTCGTCTGGGCGGACCTGGTTCGAGTCGTCAGAACTGCTTCAGTGTTTAGCTCATACTGATTCTTAGAACCATTGAGCCGCCCGCGTTTTTTCGGCGCTGGGGTAACAGAATCGCTCGCAATTACATCATCTTCGCCCGTTACGCTAGCGCTTGTGCTTGTGTTCGCTGCACTTTTTGCATCATCCGGCGTTTCCGAATCATAAGTGGCTACGTCGTGGGCCTGCGCAGCATTCGGTTCGGCGCTAATCTCGTCAGGCTCGCGTTCTTCGGTGCTTGCGGTGGCTTCGGTACGCTTTTGGTCGGACTTCGTCGCGTCTGTCCGCCTCTTTCGGGGGCGACCGCGTTGTTTACTCGGGATCGGTGGTTCCACCGTTAAGCCGACGTCGGTGCCTTGATCAGGGGCTCCTTCGTCTGCTTCGTGGGTCAGTCCCTCAGTCTCGGTGGCCTCGCTACTTTGCGGTTTTAGGAATCTGACGTGTGTTATTCCGTCATCCTTTCCAGACGCGTCTTGTAGTCGGTAGGTGTTCGAACTGATCTGTTCGATGACCGTTTAGTCGCGAGTGAAACACGGTGCCAGTTTCGCGGAAACTCCGGCCGCGGCGGACGATAGGATGTGGTTCGCCTTGAGAACTTTGTCTCTGACAGCGAATTGCACGTCACGGTGTTTCGCGTTATGATACTGAGCGTTTCGTTATTGCACGAGCTTGGAATTATGCGCTGCGATCTTCCGGGCTTCTTCACGCGCCGATAGCCGTTTGCTGTATTCTACCCGTTCCGACCCCTTCTCCTCAACGTCAGCCTCTAGATCTTCTTTCCGGCGGAGGCTATCGGGCGGGGCAGGGTTACGCCCAAAGTTGAGGAACGCGGGGAACGCCTGGGTGGTTTCGTTGGTCGCGTTGTTATACGCATACGTCAGCTCATCCAGGTTTCCGTCCCACCGCTTGTGTTCCTCGATGTAACATTTCAGTGATGTTTTGAAGGTCCGATTGACTCATTCGACCGGGTTGGCCTGAGGGTGGTAGGTCGGCGTCAGATAAT
Organism: Aphelinus atriplicis; assembly: GCA_020882685.1. NCBI lineage: Eukaryota > Metazoa > Arthropoda > Insecta > Hymenoptera > Aphelinidae > Aphelinus > Aphelinus atriplicis. The sequence goes on along the minus strand of CM037075.1, from coordinate 60,566,084 downwards.
GTTTTATCCCAGCCGCTTCCAGGTACGAGTCAACCACCTTGTTCTTAAAAGGCGTGCCATGGTCGCTAAGGAACACTACGGGGGCGCCCCAGCGCAGTACGACGTTCTTTTTCAGCGCCGACAGTACTGTTTGAGCATTAGCCTTTCGTAGTGGTATGCATTCAATGAACCTGGTGAATATGTCCATGAAGATGAGTACATACTCAAATCCGTGCGCGCTTCTTGGGAACGGTCCCATGATACCCGCGGCCACAGGATGCCAGGGCCTGAGCCTTTTTCTCGTACCCATGAGTCTGGCAGGCGCACGCTGTTCCACCTTCATTTGTTGATAGATGTCACAGTCTTGGACGTATTTCTTGCTATCTTTGTTCATCGTTGGCCAGAAGTAGTATCGTGCTAGCCTCTAGAAGGTCTTATATCTGCCGAAATGGCTGGCTGTGGGCCTGTCGTGGCATTCCAGTAGGGCCGCTAGCCGCTTTTCTTCCGGCAGAACGAGTTTCCACACGTCTTCATCCTCGACGATATCGTCGAAATGGTGGATCGCGCTGTAATAATATAGTTTGTTTCCCACTAAACGGTAGAGGGGAAATTCCTTAGGCCGCTCCAGGACCTGTTTAAACCTTCCAAGATACCATGGGTCGGTTGTCTCCGGCAGGTCGATTGCGGCTACAGGTACTTCGTCGTCAGTCTCGTACATTCGAGACAGAGCATTAGGGACCACGTTTCCGGCCCCCTTCCGGTACTCTACTTCAAACTCGTGGTCCTGCAGCTCCAAAGACCAGCGTATAAGGCGTCCGGCGGTGTGCTTGTGGGTCCGCAGGTACTTCAGACTGTGGTGGTCGGTCACAACTTTGAACTGGTATCCTTCCACATACATCCTGAACTTTTTGATCGCCCACGCTACCGCTAGGCACTTTTGTTCTGTTGCGCTGTAGTTTTGCTCTGCAGAGGACAATACTCTACTAGCGAATTCCAACGGTCGTTCTTCGCCGTCGATGATTTGGTAGATGACTGCCCCCACCCCAGTGTCGCTAGCATCGGTCTGGATGATGAATTGATGCTCGTAGGAGGGTCGATTAAGTACAGGGGCAAATGCTTGTAGGCATTTGATCATCTGGAACGCGCGGCTCTGTTCCTCCTCCCACGTATAACTTACGGATTTGGAGGTTAGGCGGGTAGGGGTTCGGCGATCGTGGCAAAGTTTTTTAGGAACTTTCGGTATCACGATGCCATGCCCAGGAACCTTTGCAGCGCCTCACGCTTGGTTGGTTCGGGATAGTCCATGATGGTATGAATTTTCTCGGGGTCGGGCCTGAAGCTGTCCCGATTGACCAGTACGCCAAGGTATTTGACCTCGGATTTGCAGAAATGACTTTTATCCCAATTAATGATAAGTCCTGCTTTCAAAATTTTCTGAAACACGTGCTCTAGCCAGCGCAGGTGCTCCTCGAAACTGTCCGTCACGATGATGATGTCATTGAGATAGGCGAATGCGTAAGGCTCGAGTTCAGGCCCAATTAGGCAGTCGATTAGTTCCTGAAACGTCGCGCGCCCGCCGACTACCCCGTACGGCATCCTCGTGAACTGGAACAGACCTAAGCCTGGTACCGTAAAGGCTGTCAGATGTTTCGAGTTCGCTGCCATTTTGATTTGGTGATAGGCGCTTTTAAGGTCAATGGTCGATATGTATTTTGCCCCTTTTAGCTCCGTAGGATCGAATCCATTCTAGGGAGAGGGTAGGCGCTTGGGCGAGTGACGGCATTGACCTTCCTGTAGTCAATGCACATTCTATATTCGCCGTTCGATTTTTTAACTATGACCACCGGGCTTGCCCAGCTACTGTTGCAAGGTTCGATCACTCCCTCGCTTAGCAGATCCTTACACTGTCGGTGCATCTCTTCTTCCAAGATTTTGGACACGGGATAGTACTTCTGCTTGATAGGCTTGCACGACTGTATCTCGATCCTATGTTCGATGAGGTCAGTGCGGCCTATCTTTTTTTCCATTGACGCAGCGATACTTCCCGATGAGAGTCGAGAGCTCTCTGTCCTCTAACTCGGTTAGATCTGCTATACCAATAGACGCAAGGTGAAGTGTGCTAGCGCATAGCGCCGCTAATTCGATGGGGATTGGATCAGGATCGCCAACTATGGACATCTCCTTATTCCATGGGTCTAGTTTTGCGTTGAACATCTGAGTGAAATCGGATCCGAGTTGGATATCATACTAGCATCGCTCAAGAATCAACATTGGCATGTCGTGCACTACATTGCCTATCTTGATTGGCAGCACCAGTTGTGCCATGATCCTGGCTGGATCACCCGCGGCTTGCTCCGCCAGCGGTCCGGTGTATTCGTGGATTTCCGCCCCAATTTCAGTAGTCAATCTATAGTCCCATGGGACTCATAAAGGTCCTGGACGCTCCTGGATCGTCCATTCCTCGCATCGTGTAGCCTCCCACGTTCACCTTGTTGATCCGTCCGTGTGGGGGTAGCGGGCGCGAGAGATCGTTAGGCATGATCACTCCTTCCTCGGTAGCCGTGTACAGTGAGGGCCCAACGGTAGTCCCTTCCGGGTACATGGGTTCAGTCTCCGAGGTTTCAGCGATGTGGCAGGGAGCAACAGCAATTCCTTTTAGGCTGTGCTCCCCTGGCCGTTTCCCGGAGCGTAGTGCTTTCCACACTCGGGGCATTCACGGCTATTTCGCTTGAAACAGTCTCGAAATCTCTAGAAAAAAAATTATTTCTTAGAAAATTTTATTTCGTTAGAAAAAAAAGTCTCGGAGGGAGGGAAAAAAAATAATAATTTTATTATCAGGAAATTTTCGTTTCGTTGGAAACAAATCAAATTTTTCTTGAAAAAGAAAAATGTTATCCTCGGGGAAACAGTAGTTTCTGAAAAATCTTATCTCATTTGACAATATCCCAAATTTTGAAAGGAAAAAAATCGATTTTCAGAGGTTTGTTTCGTTAGAAAAAAAATTGAAATTATGGAAATACTAATTCTCAAAGAAGAAATTTGTCCAGGGAGAAGAAATTCGATTACCTTTAATAAAGCTCATTTTATTGAGAAAAAGAGAAGGAAAATCATTATATTCCAAAGAGGCGTTTAGATTATTGTTCTAACTTCGAAACTGCATGAGTTCATGTCTATCCTCGCTTAACTATTCGCTGACCTATATTCCCGAATATGTGGGTCACTTGTCAACACATATGTTTTACATATGGTCTGTTCACATGAGGTCTGTTCGCTCGCTGGCCCGCCCGATGTCTTTAGGCTGGTGCGTATGCATACCGCTTTGCTGCGGCGGTCGATGTTTTCGGGATGGCGCGCATATATGCTCGCCTCGTGATCGGCGTGGACACGCAGTTGAACAGGGGGAATATGGATACAGATGTTCATATATATATATATATATACATCTGCATCACATCCATATATGTGTAACGCTCGCTATCGGTATTATTCGGCGCTATGATTCCTCGTTTTTGCCTCTTCCTGTCAGAGGTTATTTTGCTTCGATGATTTTCCAACGAGACTCTCGCTCGTGTCTCCTCGCGGCAAATTACCTCAGCACCATGCGCTGTCGTTGCTACGCCAGACGCTGTCGGGTAACACGAGGCGAGGAATAAAAGATGGCCGCCGGATTTTTGGAGGGAACAGGTTTACCTGTTGCGCTTTTTGCTTTGAGATTTTGACTAATTATTTTGCCAAACCATTTCAGCACCACGATTGTTTCGCGCCAGTTATCACCGCCGTATTTATCAATAATTAATTAATACAATGGCCATAGGGCCTAGAGCATGATAACAAACGCACGCACGAGGTGGTGAAACTCGTGTGCGCGGGAATGGGATCTTAGGCAGGAATGACGTAGCAAAGAAATGGACGGGTCAGTTCTGACGAGCACAACGTTTATTATTTCAAAACATAAAGGGGGCGTTCTTCGTCAACTCTCCGGAGCCGGCGCGCGGATGCTAAAACCTCACGTTTTCGACGCTTGTTTTCGACTCTGTATGACCCAAATCTAAATAATGTTGGATATGCTATCAATGTAGTTTTTTCTCAGCTTTCCGATGGTGAATTCAGTATTCCAAATTTTTCACATTTTCACAGGAAAAAAACATCAAACAGGCCATGTCTCAAAAACCTGTTTTTTGCTTTCTCAAAGAGAAAGCTTTGTAATGGGGCAAAAATCGACCCACCAAATCGGACCTCGGGACCTCGATTTTCGTAATCTACGGGTCGAAAAACATGGAAACCCAAAAGTGTCTGTATGTATGTGTGTGTGTGTGTATGTATGTATGTATGTATGTATGTATGTATGTATGTATGTGTGTAACGTCTCTTTTCGTCCACGATAACTCTCGAAAAAATGGTCCGGTCTTAGCTCCTTAGCAACCGTTGTTCACCGCTCTAGCAACCGTTGCTAATGGGGAAAAATTGATGAAAGTTTCGTTTCCAGTATTTTCAACGTACTATAGAGAAAATTGGGAAAATTTGGTGTCTTTTGCCGTCGAAAATGATCAAAATAGATTTTGAATTGATCATTTCCAACCTCAGCCGTCGAAAATGATCAAAATGAGTCTTCAAGTGTGCTAAATACGGACTTAAGGGCAGGGCGGATCGATTTTGACCGCTATTAAACCGTATGACAGTCACAAGATGGATTGATCGAAAAATTATGCAGGTCCAAATGTCTCGCATCGTGTGGAACCTAGAACCGTTTGCTTTGTTGCATTTGATCAAATAATAAGAGAGCCCGGGCAGACATCAACACTTGCAACATAGTTTGGTCAATTGAAAAATTGACTACGAATTGAATTGATTAAATAATTTTTTTGTAATTCTTGAAAAATAGATGATAGTATCTACGGTAGTGGAAAAGTGAAAATACAGGTTTGGGAAGCGTTTGTGGGTGATATTGAAGCCCCTTTGGGAAAGCATACTGCAAAGGCACTTGGCAGCGGTTTTTTAATTTTTTTAAGTAGTCTAGATCGAAAGCTAAGATTTTTTTATGTTGATATAGACCTTTTGGCAAGGGCCGGCAATAAATTGATTTACTTCCGTCGCGCGCTCGGCTGGCCGAGCTCACTTCGGCCGTCTTCGGCTGACGTCATGCTGCGCGAGGCTTGAATCGCGTACGCGGCGCGATCTCTCTCTCTCTCTCTCTCTCTCTCTCTCTCTCTCTCTCTCTCTCTTACCTCGTCTGTAGTGTTGGCTCTCTCACTGGGCTATAACATGACTTAATATTTAAGTATTATTTGATATTGTAGAGAGAGATATCACAGGGCCTGGCAATGGTCATTATCTGCCCGTGACAAGATATAGTCAATATTCGTTGGGGGCGGCCGGACCTTGTACCGTGCAATGCACGCCCCTTACCTGCTGGCTGGCACTCGCCGCTGCAGGCTCTCCCCGTTGATGCTCGTCCGGGCAGCTCAGTTTATTCTCGGTGAGCTGAGGGCTCACCGAGACCGCGGAGAGGGGATGATCGGGAAAAAGCTCGGCTCGATATACAAAAAGGACGAAAGGCTCAATTAAAAATGATAGGATTTATTAAATGAAAAAAAGTACTAATCTACAGTGCCTGGCAGTGCTAAAGCTGCCAGGGTTTTCGCGCGCTCGCGTGAGCTGAGGACCGATTTCGCGTATGTCGCCCGCGTGGCGACCGCTTAACAAAGGCGCGCTGTATCCTTGCCCGCGAAATCTTGGGCGTAGAGGTAGGACTTACGGGCGCCGCTGTACGGCGTGGCTACGACGCTGTCCTGCTGTTCTGCACACGTGGATGGCGGCTAGGTTGAGGTGGCTCCCTCGTGTACAGGCGGCGGGTGCACGCTTGCTTCTTGGAGAAGCTCGGTTGTCATGGCGGGTCGCTGGCCAGCGGACACGCACAAAGGCAATACACAGAGTGCACGCACGACTCTCGGAGCTCTCCGAGACGAGTCGTCACAGCTGACGAGGTTACTGGTGCGGCGTCGCGATCATCGCGGGTGATGTTCTCGTCCGGGAAAGGCGCGGGGTTGAAAATCCGAAAGAACGTGGTCGTACGTAGCGCGGGTCGCGTGTTGCTCGCTAGCTGGTAGCGTTCGAATTGAGTTCGGCCTGGCGCACGTCAGCCAGCTTGTGCGCGACCGCGAGTCGCGCACGGCGTATCACGTATCGCGCGGGCCCCGCTCACTCGTTCTCGATATGCGGGGCTCGGGCGCTCGCGTGGCTTAAGCCGGGCTTGCTGCTATCGCCGGCTAAATACGGTTTTCGGCGCGAGGCTCATAACGAGTATGAGCGCTACTCGTTACAGCCCCCTCCCAGACGGAACCCGCAGTGGTGACGTCGAAAAGGAATTGCCTAGCGTCGTTGCGTCTTCGCGTAAGGAAAATCGGGGGAGTGGTGATTTTCGGGAAATTGATGACGGGAAAGCATTTGATCTTACACTATTAATTTAGAAAAAGTATCAAAAGTAGAAAAAGCAGAAAACATGGCACAGAAAAAAAAAATATCAAAACTAGGGTGGATATGGGCCCCATCGTCCAGCGTAGGCTCCCATGGCTCGCCGACTGCAGCTACTTCCAACGGCGGGGCTTATCCGTGAACTCGTCATGGCGGTCACGGTTTGGGCAATCCCGGGTGTTGCGGACGCCCGGTGTTCCGCGCCACTGGCAAGTGCGCCTGGACATCGGACGATCGTCCGATGCCCTCTCCTGGGCGAGTCCTGCCTGCATAAAGCGCTGGCGAGTGGACTCAACTTCCTCTTCAAGCTCCTCGAGCTCCCGCGCCTGCTCTTCCACTTCGTCCTGCTGCGTTCGCTGACGGCGGCGTGTCGTGCGGAACTCTTGGCGCGCTTTCTCCTCGTCGCGCTAGTCCATCATATCACGGGACCAGTCACGCGATAGCTCTCTGGCCCGATTTTCGTGGCGTCGGCGGAATTGGCGAAAGAGCTCGATCGCCCCGCTGCTCTCTCCTCCTGTTGGGCGGCGCCCTCCCAGGCAGCCGTGAGTATTGGCACTATTTCGCGCCACTCCTCGTCGGCACTTAGTTCGCGTGCCTCGGGCCGAGTAGGCTCGGCGCGCGCCGAGCCCGTTTGCTCCGGCTCGTCCCTGGGGCGGCGTAGCGTCGCTCCCTGCGAAGGGGCTTCTTCGGCTTGGGCCCCCTCTTCGGTTATTCCCTCAAGCAGGACGATGCTCGGCTCCGGCTCTGGTTCGGGCTCGTCCATACGGTCAACGATGGCCAGGAAGAACCCCGTAACCGTGCGAACCGTCTCCATGGTAGGGAGGCGCGGGTGGTGTACCGCCCAGCGGAACAGGCTGGCGGTGCCACGCTCTACGCTCTCTCTCTCACCCAGATCTTGGGAACGGAATCCATCTCCTATAGAGAAAAACCCACCCGAAAGAAGATAGGGATCAGGAACTTGATTGGTCGTAGGATGTTAGTGTCAAGAAAAAAAAGGGAAAGCAAAAGCCAGAGCAAAACGAGATTGGGCACAACGGAGACGCGGGCGCGCTATCTTACGTTCGCTTTTCGAAGCGAAGTCTTCGTGGCGATAATGGCGCGGATGGCATTGAATTGGGCGCTCGCGGCGTCGGAGCCTCGGTGGCGCTCGTCGCTGGTCTCGTCGTCGCATTTTCGTCGGCGGGCTTTCGCACTGCACGGCTGGTTGTAGCGTACGCAAAAAATTCCTTATTTGGGTTATTTGGTTTATTCGGTTATTTGGGTTATTTGGAATAACCCAAATAACCCATGTACCTGGGAGACCTGCTCTGCTGAGTTTCGTTGTATAGATGGTGGTAGCTAGCGTACGCAAGAGTTGCGTACGCTACAACTTCTTCCACACAGTGTCGGATCGATTGTACATGCGACGCTTGCCCTGCTGAGTCACGTTTTATGGATGGTGGTAGCGTACGCAATAGTAGCGCACGCAAGAGTAGCGTACGCTACAACTTATTTTTCCACAGCGTCAGATCCCATGTACCTGGGAGACCTACTATGCTGAGTCTCGTTGTATAGATGGTGTTAGCGTACGCAAGAGTTGCGTACGCTACAACTTCTTCCACACAGTGTAGGATCAATTATACATGCGACGCTTGCCCTGCTGAGTCACGTTTTATGGATGGTGGTAGCGTACGCAATAGTAGCGTACGCAAAAATAGCGTACGCTTTTGTTGACTTTTGAAAATATTCTATGTAGATTCAGATAGCGTACGCAATGGCAGCGTACGCTAAAGTTGATCCAAATTATTCCCTAAATTCACTTTGCGTACGCTTGGTTGACTTAAATTTCCCCCCAGATCCATATTTAGCGTACGCTATTTGTCCGTTGTACGACTTTTAGCGTACGCAAAAAGTTGCGTACGCAATTGCGTCCCCCTGGACACTCTCTTAAAAAAAATGATCCACGAAGAAAAACTCAAAAAAAAATTTTCCCCGACTCGGAATCGAACTTGGTCCGAGCGGTCAACAGGCACGGCCGCTCGCCGCTGGGCTAGCGCGCTATATAGTCTATGCGCTCGCTATGCTGGCCCACTGGCGCTCGGCTGCGCTGCGGTACTGCGCGTGCGATCCGTGTCCGTGTGCCGCTTCGCGCGTGTGGTGGTATATATACCTAAAGGCTGCCTGCGCTGATCGGCGCGAGCCGGCTCTCTGTCTTCTCTCTCATTCACTCTTGCATACAAAATTTTGAGAGCTTGAAGCGCGCTGCTTCGATCTGTGCACGTCGGCCGGGCATGAGCAAGTTTGTAAACAAACAGCACTACACAACAATGCTCGCCTATGCTCGGTGCCCTCTGCTCACTTTCGTGGGAATAATTTCGATAAGCGTCTTACTACGCTTCGAGAATATTCGGCCAGGGGCCTTTCGAATATCCGATCGCGATCCTAATATATGCGGTCGATGCTACTTCATGCGGCCGTACGAAGCCCTTCGCATTTACGCGATCGCGCCTATGCTTTTATTCCGATCGCGGCCTACACACGTTGGGTGCCATTTGTAACGGGGCGCTTCGTTCCAAGGTAACTTCGTTACGCGCGTGAATGAGGGTTATTGTCGGAGGAGTATTCGGCGACCTGCCGGCGTATTGCTGCACTCGTTGGGGGCGGACGGACTTTGTGCCGTGCAATGCACGCCCCTTACCTGATGCTGGCGCTCGCCACTGCAGGCTCTTCCCATTGAAGCTCGTCCGGGCAGCTCAATTTATTCTCGGTGAGCTGCGGGCGCACCGATCATACACCGATGTGTATGATCGGGAAAAAGCTCGACTCGATATACAAAAAGGACGAAAGGCTCGATTAAACATGATAGGATTTATTAAATGAAAAAAAGTACTAATCTACAGTGCCTGGCAGTGTCAAAGCTGCCAGGACTTTCGCGCGCTCACGTGAGCTGAGGGCCGATTTCGCGTATGTCGCCCGCGTGGCGACCGCTTAACAAAAACGCGCTGTGTCCTAGCCCGCGAAAGCTTGGGCGTACAGGTAGGACTTATGGGTGCTGCTGTACGGCACGGCTACGACGCTGTCCTGCTGTTCTGCACACGTGGATGGCGGCTGGGTTGAGGTGGCTCCCTCGTGTACAGGCGGCGGGCGCACGCTGGCTTCTTGGAGAAACTCGGTTGTCGTGGCGGGTCGCTGGCCAGAGGACACGCACAAAGGCACTGCACAGAGTACACGCACGACTCTCGAAGCTCTCCGAGACGAGTCGTCACAGCCGACGGGGTTACGGGTGCGGCGTCGCGATGATCGCGGGTGATGTTATCGTCCGGAAAAGGCGCGGGATTGAAAATCCGAAAAAGCGTGGTCGTACGTAGCGCGGGTCGCGTGTTGCTCGCTAGCCGGTTGCGTTCGAATAGAGTTCGGCCTGGCGCGCGTCGGCTGGCCTGTGCGCGACCGCGAGTCTGCTATCGCCAGCTAAATACGGTTCTCGGCGCGAGGCTCATAACGAGTACGAGCGCTACTCGTTACAATGTACTTACAAAACATATAAAAAATCTGTATACGTTTTCTTGCTCAAATTATTACTATTTGCGCAAGTTTCGATAGTCCTCATTGTTTTTTCATGAGACTATCAAAATAATATCTAAGGAATAGCGACGGATGGTCCGCGTGTGTGAAATCAGAACCGCTTCGACCATTCTCGATCGTCCAGTTGTTAATCTTGTACTTTTGGAGCCAAGAGCAGCAACCACCTCAGACTAAGCCTATTCCTAGAATTATTTTTCCCTTATTTTCCTATTATTCCTTTCCCGCCTGTCCCAATTCCTAGTATTTTTTGTTTCAGATCGTTCTCTCTAAGTGTCACGACGAACGATGGTGGGCGGAATGGACAAAATTCACACTAGCCATGTGGCTAATAACGCCACTGAACCCTCACAAAGTCGTACTACTTGACATGGAATTGTGATTTTCGTACTTTCTATCTCAACATTGGTAGATGTATTTGAAATGTATGTAACTACTTGACATGGATTTTTGATTTCAGTACATTCTATCGGAACATGGATGAATTGATCTGGAGTGCATTGATATTTGATAACAGGTCGTGCAACAATTGCTTCAAGATATACTTTAAAAAAATATTATTTCTGTATAAGGCTATCACATTAGTTGAATACTTGTCGGTTGATACTAGATTTCGCTACTTTCCCATGTCATCATTGAAAAACCGCTGCCAAGTGCCTCAGCAGTATGCTTTCTCAAAGTATTGCAATTGAACCTCAATTTGCATTAATCACCACTCTTTGAGAAAGCAAAATGAACCTTTAACTTATTTCCTCCACTCCATAGTAACGGTTGCTATGGTAAATATCCGAGCTTCGGTGTTCTTACTTCTTAGTCGTCAACAGTTCCGAAAATGGACCTCTAACTGACTTTTCCCACTCCATAGTAACGGTTGCTAAGGACGTAAACAACGGTTGCTATGGTAAATGTCGGAGCTTCGATGTTCTTACTTCTTAGTCATCAACAGTTCCAAAAATGAACCTCCAACTGACTTTTCCCATTCCCTAGTTACGGTTGCAAGCGATATAAACACCGGTTGCTAGAGACATCAACAATGGTTTATACGGGAAAGGTCTCTTTGATTGTTATAGAATCCCATAAATATACAAACCCAAATGATCATTTATCATGAATTATATGGAAACTTATCGAAAACACGCTAGCAACGGTTGCCATGGAATCAAACAACGGATGTTGCTGAACACCGAACTCGGTTCACATCTGCCGGAGACCGACCTGTGTGCAAAATTTCAGGACGATCGGACCATTCCTTCGAAAATTAACGTACGACAAAAAAAGTCAGTCTGAAGCTGAATTTTGTATCTCCATAGCAACGGTTGCTAGGAGAATAAACAATGGTTGTTCCAAAATGAATGTCTTATCGATTCTCATCGATCGTCGTCGAAAGAATTGGAGACCCATCGTGCATTGATGATGATTTTCGGAGCTTTTATCAAAAACACGTTAGCAACGGTTGCTAGAGAAATAAACAACGGAATTGGCTGAAAATTGAACTCGACCGAGATTTTGCTGCGACTAACCTGTGTGCAAAATTTCAGGACGATCGGACAATTCCTTCGAGAGTTATCGTACGACAAAAAAAAGTGCACGTACGTACATACATACAGACATTTTCGGATTTCCATGTTTTTGACCCGTAGATTACGAAAATCGAGGTCCCGAAGTCCGATTCGGTGGGTCGATTTTTACCCCGTTACAAAGCTTTTTCTTTGAGAAAGCAAAAATGAGCGGGAATATATAACGATAGTGTTTTGGTAGATATGTCTATTGAAGTGATAGATCTGTATTTCCAAAAAATATATTAGATTTGAATCATATTAATCTTACATGCATTTGGATGGACTGAGAATAAACAAACATTTCCAAATTTCTTTTTGCATGAAACAATTTAGTTTCCCAAGAATTTATTCAATACTATCTTATATGCATTTGAATGGACTGAAATTGAAGACATTTTCAAATTTCTTTCTACTTAAAAAAATTGAGTAGAATAAAAGTTTATCCGACTACGAACCAAAGGATACGGAACATACTTGTCGACCACTTATACCTTTTTCAAAGGTTCATTTTTTACTATGAGAAAGAAAAATTGCTCGAGGAGTATTTTAATTTTTTTCAACCAACTATAATTTTTCTACTAAACTCATACAAAATTATATGAGTTAAGTACTTGACATTGATTTGTGATTTCAGTACTTTCTTATCTTAACATTAGCAAATTGATCTGCATTGTCATTTTCAATGGTAGCAAGGATCAAGTGCACATTGAAAAAATATTCATCGTGTAGTCGTGTGACGGAGTACATGCCAGGTCCAGCTTGTCGTGGACCTGACGTCCACTCCTTTCCCTACCTACCCGCCTAGAACTAATGTTACCCCCCCCCAGGATGTTGACGTCGGGGGCAGAGCTCTTCCCGCTCTGGGGGAGAAGCATGTGATCAGTATGCTCTCCTCCGCCCAGCCCTGTAAATATATATATTTACTTAATAGAGGCCCCCTGAGTACAAATATAAACACACTGTTTACTTACCTGGGCGGTAAGGCTATGCTTACCGCCAAACCCCTGTAGAGACTCGCTGCTGGTCCCTGTTGTGCTGGTCGCTGGTGGTCGCTCCAGCCATAGAGTAGACCACTAATCCCTGGTTTCCTCGTCCTGGAGGTGCTGTTGACGTCCAGGAAGTAGCTGATGAGGACCCCGCTGAACAGGAAGTACAGTCACTACAGGGCACTCACACTACACCGGCGACGTCCTGACGGTCACCCCCAGGTACCAGGAAAGCCGCCCCAGAGACGACTTTCCTCCGGAGATCCGGAGTGGGGGTAGCCAGCACGCCGCCATGACACGAGGGCCGACGAGCGATCCACGCGCCCCGGACCAGGCCCAAATTGCCCGTACGCGTGCACTCGCGGGTACTCGCCGAAGATCCAGGCGAGGAGTTCGGCTCGAGAATGCGCGGGCGAACGCGCCGCGGAAGGTAGAGCCACCATGTGTACGAGCGTGAGAGAGACGGATCTAAGGCCGCGTCACACGTGGGAGAGCTGGCGGCACTCGGAGCGGTGGAGCGATAGCCCGCGCGGGGGGGAAGCTAGGACCCAGCTAGCCTGATGATCATTCAACGCTTCCTGAAAGATAGTTTCGATCTGCTTCATTCGATCTTCCGTATGACCAAGTGTCATTTTAGCAGCTCCCTTTTTTTTTAAATTGATAAAGGCTTGAGTCAATTTGTCGAGTCTCTCCTTTTGAACAATATATATATCGTCCATTTTCAAGAAGATTGTTTCCACGGAAAGTGAAAGCCTAGAATTCTTAGGAATCAAAAATAGGGTTATGAAATTATAAGCTGTGACGACTGAATGCCAGCCTAAGGTAAGTGCGGGTTGGTGCAATGTATACACGAAAGGTGTATCGAAGAGAAAACGCTGACCAATAATGGAAGAACCAATTTGGAGTTCGTAAGAGGTATACACAATAGTGTATGAATAAGGTTTTTCTATTGGACGGAAATCCGTGTATTTCCCTACAACCAAAAACGTGAGAGACTAGTTCATGAGCCTTCATTCCCAAAAGAGAATGAGATTTGGAGCAGCTTCCAATAAAAAGGAAGTGAGTTGCTAGAAAAAATAAATTTCTAAACTCATCGTGCACCGAGTGTTGCAACGACGTATTCCAGTTTTTTTCTGTATATAGAACAAAAGCATAACCAAGTTGATTATAAAGGCATACCAGAGTGATATCCTTGGGAAGCACATAAAGATATATCAGACTTGGTATTACAAGAGAGAGAGAGAGAAAACTAGAATATTCATGAAAGAAAAAGAGAGATTAACTTTTGAATTATTCCTAATAATCAGGTTTATCTGAGAATCAGGGTTCAAACTCGAGAGCGATAGCATTACCTACCTTACTATGAACCAGTTATTTAAATTCTCTTTTAATTTCGTTTGAGGGAGACACGATCGTATTTCTTGGGCTCATGTCTACAGTTGGGGAGCATGTGAGTCAAATCCACACTGTAACTGGCACCACAATGTTGAAGTACGAGAAAAAATCTAAAAACGTGGATGGCCTCGATAAAGTTCCAAAAATGAAGAAATCGTCAAGACAGTTGGATTCCAGTCCAAGTTTCCAGTACAATAATTTGTAAGCATGTCAGAGGAGGATATAGTTTCATGAAGCTGTCATAATTAAGCATCAACAATCTCATAAATATGCGCTGATGATATATAATGCTCAAATGCAGTCATCTCTCTCAATAGAAATTCATTATAATTAATATTTCAACATATAAATACAATGCACTATTCACAGTACAGTTCAAACTATGTCTAGATGAGTGTAAATTGTTATTAATTTTCATTAATGATCGAATACAATGGTATCTTTTTGGAAATGCACCAAATACTGAATTTTAAGTATTGCTAGAGGTGACAATGAGCTAGTATAGTAAATAACAATTAGTCTTGAGTTTCACTTATCATCTTCAAATTGTAGCATATTGAAATTACCGATAGAAGTGTCAATGAAGCAAACACTACATAACATGTATAGACGTCTCTGTCTGTTAAGTTGTGGAGCTTCATAACAAACTGCTTTCCATCATAGCTGTTTTACACACTTTTAACTTTTCACATTCTCTAACTTTGTCAATTTATTTTTATTCCATACTTTCACAGTAGTCTGTGAAAAATAAATTGTCATATCCATGAATCATGAGCTGAGAGATGATGAGCTGGTAAAGTCCAAAATAGTCTTGAGCTACAATAGTTATCTTGGAATTGTCGACTACAGAAATCACCAGTAGAAGTGTTAACGAAGCAAACACTACATAACATGAGTATACGTCTCCTCATGTAAAGTTGTGGAGCTTCATCATAAACTATTCTTCATTATAGCTGTTTTTCACATATTGTTTAATATTAAATTCAAAACCCGCGCCTAATTACGCGCCGAGCGCATCGCGAGGCGCTTCCGAGAATCTTCGTTGCCGACCATCCACCGATCAACACCTCACCTGGCCAGCCTCAATAAAACTACAGTCCACGCTATAACCGGAGTTATTATTTCTCCACCCTCAACGAACATTTGGTCCTTCGAGCCGGATAAGGCAGCTGAAAAAAGGAGCGGAGAGGTAACCAGGTGAGAGTTCCTGTGGACGGTCGGGACGATTTGGAGCACGTTGCGCTCCAACACGCGTGCAGTCGCGTCGGATCGGGCGAGTGCATATATATATATATATATATATATATATATATATATATATATATATATATATATATATATATACCATTGCTGCGCGCTCGCTCAGTGTAACGGCGACGCGACGACGCCGCGCACAGTGATCGAGGTGACCGCGCGAGTCAACAACTGACGCCGGCGATTTGACACCGGCGCGGCGGACGCCAACCTTCGAAAGTAGGGAAGATCGACGTAAGGAAGCCACGTGCGGGCTTCTCAAGGAAGTGCGGGTGAGCACAACCACCGCGGGACGAGATGGCAGCGCGGGACCGGCCACGTGGCGCGTGGAGGTTAGGCGCAGCGAGCGGCGAAGCAACATCGGCGCCAGCTCGGAGTCGCCAGCCACGTCGTCAGGTGCGTCAACGCCGCCGACAAGCGAGGGTTCAACTCGCAATCGGCCAGCGTCATCCACGGGAACTCTTGGGGGGAGTTTTATTGCAGCCCCAGAGTGTCGCACTTATGTAGTGCCCCCGCCTGCTCGACAAGCGCTGGTGAAGCGCAGTCGACCGCCACGCCTCTCGCCGAAAAGGAGTGAAGCTCCAGAAGTATCCCAGTGGCAGCTGGTTGAGCTGACCACTGACCATTCTTTTATTAGAACTTAGAGTCCTTTTCTTCTTTTTCATTTAGTATAGAGTCCACTATTGCAAGTGTCTGGTGTGTTACGTGAGCTGGTGCTTTTGGCCTCATCGACAATGTTTGACTCATCCCAGCTGACTCGCTGACAGTGCAGAGCGACTGGCAGTATCCGCTGCAGACTGTCAGAGGCTGGAAGGTGTCTCCAACTGCTGATCCAGCTACGGCAAGGCTGTCGACTGCTCCCGTTACAGACACCAGTACACCACATCAAGTGCAAAAAGAATTAATGCAAGTTTTTTGAAAGTGATTATCAGTGCCAATTTTGTAATGCGACTCTATGCCAGGCTTTGTAAGAGCATAGAGCGTACAGTGGCAATAAGTAATTGACTTTAAGGACATAGGTAGTGTCTACAGTGAGATAATCTTGGGTAAAGTGCGCCAAAGTGAGTTATTTTGCTTCTAAAGATATTTCTCTTTGCGGATAGAGTCAAGCGAGTGTTACCGTATCACCTTTGATTTAATTGATAGTCTATTAGAATCTATCTGTGCATTCGGGCACTTAACTTTCAATCTCTTTTCTCGGTTCAGACTTATATTCAGTGGTAAGGTGCCTCTATGCATGCCAACTAGAGTGGTCGTGCTCCGCAAGCTGCACTTGAGGTTACCAAGCCCTGAGTTGAGTTATATTTATATTGAGTTATATTTCTATTTTGCATTCATTGATGGTATTATTGAGAACTTGTAGTTGTTTACGTGTACTCGGGTAACACATATAGTACTTTATTATCATAAGCTGAATTATTCTGGCTAGTGAGCCATCGAACAAGCTGCGTTCAGTGGAGTATTCAAGTTTTTGTAAAGGTATTTGGAATTTGGTCTTATGATATTAGTATTTAACCACTCGCTTCAAGTTTATGGTTTGATTTTAGATAAGTACTACAATTTCTTTGATTATTTAAAAGGGTTTTGGCATTATACTCCCATGATCAAGTTGCAATTCATAAATTAGTTGATTTCATTCCTTATTATCTTGTGTTTAGCATTATTTCAGTAATTGAATTGTTTTCATTGGTTTAATATATCCAGAGAATTGATCCTGGATATTATTTCTTGGTTTGGAGAGATTTTGAATTGGAATAAAGAAGTTTCACTCGGATAGTGGAATTTTGGTTCTTCTCCGAGCAATATACGTATAAGCTCACTCGCATATCTGGACTTTATGTGAACCTTAGCATATTATTGAATGGGTTTTCTGCTTCGCACTCACACAGTAGTTCCTTGATGCTCTTTGAGAACTGGTTTATTCTGGTCTATTGAATGAAACTCATTACTTTTGTTGCTATTATTATCTCTTGTTGGTTTGTTTTGGAAAATAGTTTATTATATTGAAATAGTTCCTGGATTTTTTTTTCGGTTTCGAATGTGCCTTTCAGATTTGGAAAATTAATTTTTCATTTATTTTGGATTTTGAACATTTTCTTTTCTTGGACCTGAACCTTCTAGATAAATATATTTTGCTAAAACTCGAGTCATTTGGGTTTTATTAACCTCATATGGACTCTCCTGTCAGTACGTCAAAATACTGATTAAAAATTGTGATTATTATCTCGAGTCATATCAGTTGTAATCCGATTGAACTCGATTTGAGGGAATTAAGAGTCATATCAGATGCGGTCTGATTGAACTCAAATAAGGTAAATTCATGCGGTTTGGTACTTGGTTCAAATTATTGATTTTGATAATTGGAACGATACTTTGCATATTTTGGTGCCTCTTTTTTATAATAGTACGGATTATTGTTTTGTCTATTATGATTATCATTCGGTTTAAGGTAGAGGCCTATTTGATCGACTAGTCACTTCACCAAATTGTCGATATGGACGCTTTAGTAGAAATTCAATTAAATTTACAAGGAAAAATTGCCCGAGCCTATGCAAATTTTAAATCCAAAGGTCAAGCTAAAATGACGGTAGCTTACGCTCAAGGCCGGTTAGAAGGATTGGAAGAGAATTATAAAGCGTTTAAATTGAATCACGACAAAATCCTATCATTGAAAAATCTTAACAAAGAGCATACGTACTTTAAAGATAAAGTCTCGGATTCCGCGGAGGATGATTACTATGACAATAAGGGTCAATTTAACGAATTTTTGATGTCTAAGGATGAGGAGGCAAGGATGGCTGATGCTCTCGATACTTCTCGGGGAAATATTGAACCTCAAGTTGCGAGGTCGAATATTTCTTGCACATTGCCTAAAATTGAGATACCAAAGTTTTGCAGTAAATAGTCGGACTGGGGTCCGTTTCGCGATCTTTATAAATCTATGATTCATCGTCGCGAAGATTTGGAACCCGTTCACAAATTCTATTACTAAACAGCCTATTTGGAAGGTGAGGCAAAGAATAAAATTAAGAATTTGGAAGTAAAAGCGGAAAACTATACGGTTGCATGGAATAATTTAAACGAGTATTATGGAAATAAGCGAAGACTAGTCAGTCAAGCTGCTAGCTCTCTATTCGGTATTAAACCTATGAAGTCTGAATCTTATGCGGAACTGAAACGGTTATATAGTTCTACCTTCGATACAGTAAATTCTTTCGAGGCTCTGGAGCGAGCTATTACTGATAATGGGAACGATTTATTGGTTTTTCTGACGGTTTCAAAATTCGATCCAGTTACTCTAAAAGATTGGGAAAAGCATCTTGGAAGTTCTTCAGAACCCCCCTCGATAGATCAGTTGAAGGTTTTTATTGAGGAGCAAGTGGCCACTCTTGAGTCGATTGAGAATAGTACCAGCAAGGGAAATAATGTTGTAAAATCGCATTCTCTAGTTGTTGACTCATCTGAGGCACATGCTACTTCGGTAAAAAATTCTCCTACTTGTCCGTTGTGCTAAGAATCACACTATTTGAACCAATGTAAGCTGTTCAAAGCTAAGGGTGTGAAGGAAAGGAAGGATTTTGTTTTTTCGAAACGTTTGTGTTTCATATGCTTCTCTAATCACTCAGTTAGGGACTGTCGTTCGAAGAGAAACTGCCAAAAATGTTCAGGAAGGCATAATACAATGTTACACTTTGAGAGCTCTCCTATGAATTCCACTGGGGCAGCCAGTAATAATAATATCGTAGAAAAATCTTCTCATTCGGAAGCCAAGTCAGAAGAGCATTCGCATGTTGTGGGAATTGAGAAGCCCCGTAAAATGTTTGTCCTCCTCGCAACAGCCCTAGTCAGAGTTTACGATGCAGATGGATATTGGTATTTGGCGCGAGCATTGATTGATCAATGTTCGCAATCTTCTTTCGTCACTGAAACTTTTTGTCAAAAGTTACGACTCTCCAGATCTGTATCGAATACTTGCATATCCGGTGTGGCTGGCATTAAGGCTGAAAAAGCAGAGGGTTGACTAAGTTTTTCATTCGTCCTCGTTTCAATTCAAACTTCTCGTGCGAAGTAGAGGCATTGATATTACCCAAGGTTTCTGGATACAAGCCGATTGAGTCAACAAAAGGAGAGACTTGGCCCTACCTGGAAAATCTGACGTTAGCAGATCCTCATTTTCTCAAGGCTCACCCAATTGATATTTTGCTAGGAGCTAGAGTACACGCTCAAATTGTGGAAAGTCAGGTGATTGGAGGTAATAAGAATGACCCTATTTTAACTAAAATGCAATTGGGATGGATAATTTCTGGACCAATGGGACTAAGCGGTGAATCGAACTCTACTCTGACTCATTGCGTAGACAACTCGGATCTTGAAGAGCTCTTGGAGAAGTTTTGGAACCAAGAAGAATATTTTCCTTCTGCTAAGGTTCTCTCTCCGCAAGACCAATGGTGGGAGGACTTTTTCGAAGAAACGACCTATCAAGCCAAGGATGGTCGATACGTGGTTCGATTGCCATTTGATGAAAATAAAGTAGATGCTCTGGATTTTGACCTCGGTCTCTCCTTTCGCACTGCTTTGGATACTTTATACTCGATAGAAAATAAATTCGATAAAAGGCCGGAGTTTAAGAAGGCTTATCAAAATTTTATGGAAGAATATGAATCGTTGAATCATATGAAATCACTAGGTGCATTCGAAGAGAGAAAGACCAATGGTAAATATTTTTTACCGCATCACGGCGTCTTGCAAGGGACGAAAAAGTTAAGGACGGTTTTCAATGGGTCGGCAAAGGTTAAATAAGTGTCATTGAATGATCTATTATATCCTGGACCCAACTTATTACCGGAATTATTCGATCTCATTTTGAGATGGCGGTTGTATAAGTACGTTTTTGTGGCAGATATCGAGAAAATGTTCCGCCAGATCTGGATTCATCCTGACGATAGACATTTTCAAACTATTCTATGGAGAACTGATGTTTCATACCGGTTTCAATATTTGCACTCTTCACTGTCGTGACAGTGAAGAGTGAACAGTGAAGGGGGAACATTTTAGTCCATACGTGTATGGACTAAAATGTTCCCCTTACTTAGCAATACGCATGCTGAGACAGCTGACAAAAGACTACGAGCATTTGTTTCCTTTAGCTTGTCGTATCATTGTAAATGAGTCGTACATGGACGACTT
The DNA here is from genome assembly GCA_020882685.1 of Aphelinus atriplicis. Lineage (NCBI taxonomy): Eukaryota > Metazoa > Arthropoda > Insecta > Hymenoptera > Aphelinidae > Aphelinus > Aphelinus atriplicis. Next base: position 60,545,695 of record CM037075.1, on the reverse strand, counting down.
CATGTCGGGGGGAGATACTATTGAAATTGCCAGAGATAAGCAAGAGCAATTAATAGGGCTCCTCAAGGTGAGCGGTCTTTCGCTAAGGAAATGGGCATCCAATGAGTTAGTATTGGAAGATTGGCTTCCAGAGTCGCATAGAATTAGAGATTCTTCTGTTTTTAAGGAACAAAATTCTACAGCGATCTTAGGATTGTCCTGGCAACCAGAGAAATATTGTTTTCACTTTAAAATAACTATTCAATCATTTGATCCTTTGCTGCTTACGAAGAGAATGGTTCTTTCTCAAACAGCTAAAATATTTGATCCAATGGGTTGGTTGTCACCTGTTATAGTAACGGCCAAGATTTTTATGCAGTCTTTATGGCTACTAAAATGCGGATGGGACGATGTACTCCCACTTGAATATGCTAATCTTTGGTGCGATTGGTATAAGGATCTACCCAGTTTAGAATCTATTTCGATTCCTCGTTGGCTGCAGAATACTGGCGAGACTGGAACTATTGAAGTGCATGGGTTCGCTGACGCTTCGAGCAAGGCCTACGGTGCCGTAATTTATCTTCGAGTACTGAAAGCTGATCAGATAATAGTTGCGCTGCAATGCTCTAAATCCCGAGTCGCGCCTACAAAAACGTTAAGTATACCTCGACTAGAGCTCTGTGCTGCTCATTTGTTGGCAAGGCTTGTCCGCAGATATTTGGATACTATGAAGTTTGAGAATTATACTTTGCACTTATGGTCCGACTCTAAGGATGTTCTTTTCTGGATTAGAGCAATCCCTGCTCGGTGGCAGACGTTCGTTGCAAATCGTTGTAGTCAAATACAAAAACTCGTGCCCCAAGCCAAGCCCACCATGTTGCCACAAAGGAGAATCCCGCTGACTTAGTGTCTCAAGGGAAAGTCCCAAACTTATTGAAAGAAACGGATATTTGGTGGTATGGCCCAGCGTTTCTGGTTGAATCTTCGGAACCTTGGCCGACTAAGCCTATGGATATAACTATCTCTCAGCCCCTCAAACAGCGGAAAGAAACCATTTCCTTGCATGTATCTCAAGCTGTCGAATCGTCTGAAGAGACATTTTTACTCAACAGATTTTCTTCTTTATATATACTATTAAGAACCACTGCTATATGGATTCGATTTTTTCGCAAATGGAGCCGTAAGCTTTCGGCTGAAATTAGAGCAAAAATCCAACTATTGAATTTCGAGTTTCTTCAGAGCGAAATTGAATCGTCAATTCACAGCTCTGCTGCAGAGTTATCTAGCGCTCAAATGCTCCTTATCTATATCGTGCAGAGGCGTTCTTTTGGTCCAATTATACGACAAATTGAAACTAAAGCCGAATGCACCAATAGTCAGATTGCCAAATTCCATCCATTTATTGATAAAGGTCTGCTCCGTATGGGAGGTCATCTGCAGCACTCACTTCTTGATTATGCTGAAAAATTCCCTCTGATTTTGCCGTCTAAGGGACCATTGATAGACCTAATGATTAAAGATGCTCATGTAAAAACTAATCACGGTTGTACTCAACTGACTCTCACTACACTGCGCCATAGCTTTTGGATTATAAAAGGGAGAGCCTCAGTCAAGTTCATCATAAGCCGATGCGTAACCTGTATTCCATACGCAGCTAAGTTTCATACGCAGTTGATGGGCAATCTGCCCAAGGAAAGGCTTACCCCGGCTTATGCTTTCGAGCGATCAGACGTAGATTACGCTGGACCATTTAAAATCCGAATGGTAAAAACTAGAGGCAGTAAAGGCACGATGAAGGCATATGTATCAGTATTTATATGTCTTAGCACTAGGGCGGTGCACCTTGAATTAGTGGAAGATTATTCGAGTGAGGCGTTCATCGCAGCTTTCAAAAGGTTCACTGCCAGGCGAGGCCACTGTAGTACTCTTGTCAGCGACCGAGGTACAAATTTTGTTGGTGCCGACTCGGAACTGAGGAAATTGTTTGCTGAAGCTTTTTCAGAAACCATAGAGAGAATAGCAAATTTAGCTAAATTGGGAACAACCTGGAAGTTTAACCCTCCTGCGGCTCCGCATTTTGGCGGTATTTGGGAAGCCGCCGTCAAATCGATGAAGCATAATTTGAAAAGAGTTGTAGGCGAGCATTTGCTTACCTTTGTCGAATTTTCGACTCTTCTATGTCAGATTGAGGCATGTCTCAATTCACGGCCCATCACTCCTATTCTCGATAATCCATCTGAGTTGGATGTACTTACTCCATCTCATTTCCTCATTCAGCGCCCGTCGTTTCTTGTTCCCGAACCTAACATCAGTGATAAGCTATATCGCTCGCAAAAAGGTGGCTAATCATCACCCAAATGACCCAAAATTTTTGGTCACTATGGTCTGACTGTTATATTCGAGATCTTCAACAGCGGCAAAAATGGTTAAAAACCTCCAGAGGTTTTCGTATTGGCGACATACATTTTTTATTACGAGTGTAATAGAATTAAAGTAAATGTTAGCTTCACTTCCTACGTTTAAGCTTTAATAAGCACCAGTACAATGCTGAGTAGGCAGCAGGCTTGCGAGAGTTTCGTACTCCAATTAGGTATAAATTCAATTATTAGTTACATTCCTATTTTGTATATTCAATAGTTAATGCGGTTATCTAGTCGATTGGACTAGAGCTCCTAGTATAAGATTTAGTTTATATCGAGTCACTATTCTTTAGTTTGCGAGCCGTAACCATTATGCGTATTTTTGTTCTCTTAAGCGATAACGAGGTGGGCGGTAATGTTTAATATTAAATTCAAAACCCGCGCCTAATTACGCGCCGAGTGCATCGCGAGGCGCTTCCGAGAATCTCTCGGCCACTTCGTCGCCGACCGTCCACCGATCAACACCTCACCTGGCCAGCCTCAATAAAACTACAGTCCACGCTATAACCGGAGTTATTATTTCTCCACCCTCAACGAACACATATAATTTTTCACTAGTTCATCACTTTATCATAATATTTATTCTGTCCTTACACCAGTTATAAATAGTTATCCAACATTTCCAAGGTAGTAGATGATGATTTTCCATATTCGAGAATTATATCAGCTGGCGGATAAGGAGCTGGTAATGTCTACAGTCTTGAATTACACTTGTCATCTCACAATTGTCAGATACTGAAACCACTCACAGTAGTGTCAATGAAGCTGACGCTTATAACATATCTAGAGGTCTTCTCCTGTGGACTTGTGGATATTTATATAAGATGTTATTGTCGAAGACAATCCAACACATCCACTGGAATATGTTGTGCTGTAGAAGTCTTCTTCTCACTAATTCATATTCATATGCATAATTATTATCTGAAAAGTCCAACTTGTCCACTTAAATATGTAATGCTGTAAAAGTCATCTTCTCGCTGATTCATATTCATATGAATTATTATTATCTAAAAAGTCCAACACGTCCACTGAAATATATGTTGTGCTGTAGTCTTGCTGATTTATATTCATATAAATGCTATTGTCGCTAAAGATCCAACACGTCTACTGGAACATGTTGTGCTGTAGCAGTCTTACACTCGCTTATTCACATGTATATTATGACAATCTGTTATTGTGGAGAACTTATTTTCTCATCTTTTATGATGAGTCTTGCCAGTTCTTGTAACACGTATGCAAAAACGAAGCAGTTGTAGCCTTTTAACTTTATACACATCTATTTTTGGATTGTAAAAAAAATAATTGATTAGATTTGTTGATCAATAAATAGCCCCGAATCTACCCAAAAATAAATTAACTAATTCACCTTGATTTTGAAATTTACCATAGTAGATATCTACAGAGTAGACGGCAATTCATAATGCATATAAGAATACAAATTTTCTTCGTGTGATCAAACTAATAATATATCTTTGCTGCGTCAACTTCACAACCCAGAGAACTTTTTTTTCATCTTATACGATGCGAGTCTTGCCAGCTCCTATGGCCTATGCTAATAACATAGCAGCTGTGGCTTCCTAATAATAATACTCAACTTGATACACACATCTATTTTCTAACTGATTTGAATCCACAATTCTATAACTCACACTAAGTTCAAATAATACAGTTTGAATCCCAATTTTATCATAGTTGAATTCGTTTGTACCCTCTAGGGGGGGGGGGTACATTAGATACAGTTACCTGAACATAAATTTGTCTTTATTTATCTTTTTACGCTTCTTGAGCTGTGTTTACCAGTGTTATGGCCCAGCCTTGCCCCGCCCAAAATTTTGAATTTCCATCGATTTCCCCGACAACAATGAAGATCCAGCTTTCGTCATTCCCTCCGCCCCACACGAGTCCAACGGCGACGCGAGCAGCTCAGCTGTTCAAGGGTGTAGAGACGATAACTGAATGAATGAGGATACGAGTGAGAGAGACACGGCGCACGGTAATCAAGACGCGCTGCGTTATCATCTGCAGGCGATGACTGCATTACCCTCCGTCGTGCATCTCGAGAGTTAAGTATGGCCAGGGCGTGGCATATTATATAATAAGTTTCTTCAATTTATGTTTTCTAGATTTTACAAAAGCGGGCTAGCCCAGCTGATAAGAAGTATAATAATAAGTTAGCCTACATGCGTAGGTAGTCGCATGAGCATTTTGCAGAGGTTTCGAACGGATCTTTCAATCAATCAATTCAACACGTGAACGGATGATACGTCTCCGAATTTCCGAGCATGCTAAGTTAATAGTTAATCATGACCAATGCAACGTGTTCACGCGACTGATTCATATCCATATCTATTTTCCTATAATATATAAAATTGTGCTTAGTAGTAACGGCTCCTTCAACAACGCACGCCGCATATTATTATTACGTTACTAATAAAACCGGCCTATAATCAGGCATCTTACACCATCGATCGAGAGCTCATGACTCGAGATCATTATAATTGGTGACGTGTACATCCCTAAGTAATGGAAACAATGTAATAATAAAGTAACATTATCCTTTATTGAGTAAGTATCGCGGGCACGCGTACCAATATGCATATTTGTCAATTATTGTTAGAAATAAGTCAATCATGTAACGCCAAGTTACACATAATATATCTATATATGCGTGAGGATTTTATTGCGCAGTATAATTAAGAAATGTAGTCCCCGACGCCACGGTATCACTCCGCGCCTCATCCAAGCCATGACCATATAAGGAGCTGTTCGGCCACTCGCATAGTGTCGCGGCACCTTCGAGGAGCGTTCCGCGACCCTATCAGTGTGACGTCACGGAGAGGATAAGAGAGCGAACTGCGGCCGGACGCAGCAGAATTCCACCCGCCACCGAATGCAACAGACGTTTGCAGCGCACGTCCTAACGTATCAAGTACCCATCGCGGAATTCTCGGGCGTGACGCGAGTTAAGAATTGATTAGTGTATCAAATAGTGAAGCTGAGAATAAATTCAAAGCTATAAGTTGGAAGTGAAGGAAGTGTTTAGTTTATTCACCCGCACCTCTTACAATCGAACGACCACGCGAGGCGTGGCCGCCTTGATAGAACTGCAGAGCCGAAGGAGTCGCGCCTGTAGCCAACGAGTAACTGGTGGGCCGTAACCGGACACCGAGGATTTTGGAGCAAGCGGAGGAGACGCAGCGGCCGCCCCTCCCTTTCCACAGTCGACGGAGCGCCTCGCGATACCGCGGCTCTCTCTCTCTCTCTCCGACGCGCTACAGCGTGAGCACGCGCACACCAACGGTCCACGCGCCTCGCTTGGCGACGCACGCTGCCAGGGCCGCACAACTGCGCGCACCCACGCTCCACGAGCGCGCCTTATAGTAAGTCCCGTCCCGCGCGGACACAGAACAGAGTTTCACGATAATAAAACCCGGCAGAATCCCACCTAAATATATATATAAGTCCCTTCCCAAAGGTCGGGCATTAACAATGGTGACAGCGTAGCGGTGGGATACTGTCTGATTTTTGCTTCATGAAATTCTGTATAACTAGGATTACTCATATGCGAAAGGGAAAATTATGCATGGAGTGATATATCGCGACACATGGATTTTGGGATCGTGTGAAATCTGAATTACCGCAAGTGGGAAGATCGGTAACGATACCGACCGGTAAAACAGGGTTTCATTGTATCGACACATAGCGACCTGTTTTATCATCTTCATCGGGTAATTGCGGGTCTACGAGAACCATATCGGACGATCATTCGAAGGTTATGTCAAATAGTATGAACGCGGGTATTATTGAAAAGAGAATTGAATCCGCGGAGACTAAACTGAATAAAGCCTTAGCGAGAATAAGTCGATTGCGATCCGAGCTTCGAGAAGTGTCTGATAGATTGACGACTATCGAAGAAGACTTTGGATCAAAGGAAGAACTCAACGATTATTGCGTTATCAAATTGTTCGGACTACGAAAATCGATTGACCATCTTATCTTTCATAAAATTCAAGCGTTAAGAAATTCGAGAACTGAAGGACACTCCGAATCAACCAGTTTGCCGGCACGTGTCGAAGCCAATTATTCGGACGCTATTTTATCTGAAATCCAATCGACTTGTGCGATTCTAAAGAACTTAATTTAATTTCACGGTGTCGGACAACTTGAACGAGTCAGCTGCGAGGCTGCGAGCGTGTATCGATCGTTTCGTACGCGTAGCAGATAAAATAAAAATGTCACAGGACGATATGCAAAGTACACCGAGATCGGAGGAAGAGCTGCTGCGTTTTGAGGACAACCTGGCACAGTTCAACGAACGGTTGAATGAGAGGGAAGCTCAGCTGACTGAGCGTACGAAACAGCTTGACGAGCGAATTCGGAAGCTTGACGAACTCGAGCGTCGATTGACTGCCGAGAAAAATGAAAGTCTTGCAACGGTTGGGGATGAATCTTTGGCTTGGCGAGCTCAGCTTGCAGAATTAGCACAGAAATGCGAAGATCTCGAATAGGAAAATTTGACTTTGAGTCGTTTAGCACGTGAATCGAGAGTACCCGCGACCCCACCCATTGCCAACGCCGGCCAACAACAAAATGACGCGCCACTGAGTAAAGAACCAAGTAATATCGATAGAAACGTTCAGAAAGAAGTGGAGATATTGACTAAACGCATGCAACAGATAGAAAGGGACAGAATTCGGGCTGAAACTCGGCACCCCGCGCGTACATCGAATTACTGGGCCCAACCGAGCGCAGTGAATCCAACCTTATACTTGAAGGAAGCGCTAGCGACCGTGCCGAGCTTCAACGGCACGAACTTGCAGAGTTTTGCGCGAGCCTGCAGGCGAGCAGCGGAATCGGTACCAGCCAATCTGGATACGGATTTCCTGAATTTAGTCAAGAACAAGCTGGATGAGCGTACTCATGCGATCCTCGCCGGAACGCGCTTTCTAACTCTGGACGGAATGCTGGAAAGACTCGCCCAGATATTCACACCTGGCGAGAGTGTCAACCGCCTTCGGGGCCGACTAGACTCGATCAGGAAAAGCGAGAAAGAGTCGGTAATCGACCTCATTAACCGAATAACTATGCTCAAGGATAATATCATCGATAGAAAGAAATTCGAGGCAGGGCGAGAACTGTACTACGAGGAGCAGCGAGAGATAGACAGGGACGTGATGGAGAGCCTCAGAGATGGCCTCCCTGCTGAATATCGGAATTACATGGATAAACACGCAGCGAGTTTGACTCACGTGATCAGTGAAGCGATAAGTGCCGAGAAACAGGTAGAACGAGACAACTGGAAGCATAGCAGGCCCTCGTACGGCAGCTATTACGTTAAAGCATCCGCAGAAGGAGCTGATAAAAGGGAGCAGGCCCCTCGTTCGCAGCCTGGGAAGGGCCCCATCTCTCAGGCGCCTCAAATAAAAAATCAGCCCGCTCAGAATCCCCCGGCACAAAAACCTGACGGAGGGCCCGACGCAGAAAAACAGAGTACAGCCAAGGCCAAATTCTCGGCGGATGGAAAGCCCTTGTGCTTTTATTGCAGCAAGCCGGGTCACTGGATTCGCGACTGCAGGAAGAGGCAGTCCGATAACACACAAGGGGCTAAGCCGCAGGGAAACGGAACAGGGCTCCCGGAAAAGGACGCAACCGCGGCAAGCCAGCCTCCGCGTCCGTTAACTCGCGTAGCCGCGATTCAGGACCGTACGAATCCCGGCACCCCGTCTACAACGTTCGATTCCCAGATACCGAGTACATCCCGGTCATCGAACTCGAAGCAGACGAGTTCCGAACAATAAGTGTGGATGCCATGATAGACTCAGGAGCCGCCCCAAATTTGATCAAAATTGGCGAGCTCGATCCCGACGTAGAAGTCGACGAAAGCATAAGACCCATCTTGCGAGGAATATCGAGAGGGGATGAAGGAACATACGGTGTATGTAAGATACACACAATGGGCACTATCTTGGAATTCATAGTAGTTCCAGATACTCTGCCAATCAAGAACTCAGCTCTGCTTGGTTCTATCTTTTTGAAAAATCACGGGTGCAATCTGGATTTCGAAAAAGGAAGACTGGAATTCAGAGGTCAATCCATTCCCTTTGCAAATAACCGAACCGTCATGATTCCAGCCGGATCATCCGTGTTCGCTGATTTCAAGGTTGTTAAGGGAAATGATATTAGGACCGGTTTCGTCCCGAAATACCACTTGAAACCCGGGGTTTACACAGAGAGCGCAATAGTGCAGGAAGAGAATGGATTCGTCAGTCTAAAAATAATAAATGCGACGGATCACACTCTTGATGTGATTCAAATTGAAATTGGGATTGAACCAGAACAAGCTGCGCGCCACGAGCGCTACGAAGCCTATCCGATCGCGAGTAGTGATGGACAGGCTGAGTTTGACAATATGTTCGATCAGCTGATCGATCTGGAAGTACCCAAGAAATATAAGAAATATATTCCTGGGCTACTAGAGCTAGAGGCTCAAGGCTATTCTTCAAAACAATGCGGTATTGAGTGGGACTCAACACCAGACCCTTCGGGGATACAAAGTGAAACCGTGCGCAACGATGACGCAAAATCGGCAGTGCGCACGGGAACGAAGAATATATACAACCAATGGAGTTTGCCAGAAACTCACGAAGACTGCACAGAGGTTACCGAATTTGTGGGATTCTTGCAAACAAAACTATATGAACCAATTTCACATGGTATAGCTGAAATTGGCCAGATCCAGGATGGATTGGAAGTTCAGACCCTGGAAGAGAGAACGTGTATTAACACGGTCTACGAGAATGAATCAAGAGTCGATAGACTCATGAAAGAGATTCCAACCGGACATCTCGATCAAGCAATGAAGACAAGGCTCAGAAAATTAATAGAACGAACGGCACAAGCTTTCCAACTACCCGGAGAGGATCTGCCAGCAACCAACCTGGTAGAACACAAAATTGTTTTAACCGATGATGAGCCCGTTTACGTACCACAATATCCAATCCCGAAAGCACTTCAGGATGTTGTGCAAAAACAGGTCGATCAACTACTGGCCTCGGGCGTCGTTGAACCTAGCACGAGCCCCTATAATTCACCACTTTGGGTGGTAAAGAAAGACGACGCACCGGACGGAACAAAGCAATACAGAGTAGTGGTGGACTTCCGCAAGCTCAATGAGAAGACGGTTAGATTTCCCTTTCCGTTGCCAAATATTAAGAGTGTTACCGAAGACATGGGCAACACAGAACACTTCATGGTGGTGGATATGGTGTCCGGATTTCACCAGATTCCTTTGAGGAAAGAAGATCGAGAGAAAACTGCATTTACGACCCCTTACGGTCACTTTCAGTTTACGAGACTGGCGTTTGGTATGCGGAATGCTGCAAGCGCTTTCCAAGAAAATACAAATGTGCTTATAAGACGCATCGTAAATATATTGAGACGAATGAATAAACTTGACGAACGCACCAAGGGTAATATTTTTGGATATATCGATGACATTTTCATGGCAAGGAAATTACTGGAAGAATTAGAAGAAGTATTCATCATATTAGCGGACGAGCTAGTAGCGGTGAATATGCGGCTGAATCCAAAGAAATGTCAGTTTTATAAACAGGCGGTTCTTTTCCTCGGACATCTGATTACGCCGCAGGGCTTACAACCAAATCCGAAGAAACTAGAGGCAATTAGAGATTTCCCCGCACCGGTATCCAAGCGAGAAATCAAGAGATTCAACGGCATGTGCAATTATTACCGACGATTTGTCCCCGAATACGCCGAAATAGCGAAACCACTGACTGACCTGCTCAGTGACAAAGCGGTATTTCGATGGACAGAACGAGAACACCATGCATTTGAGAGGCTTAAACAGGCCTTGATATCGAAGCCTATACTACAGCATCCGAATTGGGATAAAACATTTTACGTAACAACTGACGCTTCAAACGAAGCAGTCGGAGGCGTGCTCTCACAAAAACACGACGGTGCTGATCTGCCGATCGCGTACGCCAGCAAGAAATTGAGCCCAACCGAACAAAGGTATAGTACCATCGAGCAAGAACTATTGGCGATGCTCGTGTGCGCAGACGAATTTCAATTCTGCCTTCTTGGTCGGAAATTTGTCTTCGTGACAGATCACAGACCACTGGTCTGGCTCCACAGAGTGAAAAATTCAACATCGAGATTAAAACGCATGTATTTTACGTTGTCCGAAGTTTACGAATTCGACATAGTATACCAGCCTGGGAAAACGAATTTCGTAGCTGACGCATTATCGAGACGCCCCTCACGCGAGCCGGGCCAGCACTACCGGATAAATGCAGCTAACAAAAGAAATCGTGAACCGGACGAATCCCTGGAGAATGGCAACGAGCACACCAGCCAAAAGCCAAGAGTCACTCAGAATAGTGACGTAGAGTTAACCGAATCAGAAGAGAACGAGTCTGACGATGAACTTGGGGATGGGGGTGTACCCATCGCCAAATTACCGAAGATTCCTAGAATCTTAACCTTCAAGAAGTATACATTTGTAGCCGTGAGGAATCCCGAAAACACATTTTGGCTATGCCAGGTCAAACAGGATGTTTTCAATACCAGCAAATCAATTCGAGTGAAATGGCTAACCGAGCTCCCGGATACGCCAAATATATATATGTGCGATTACTCTGATTCAATCGACGCACGAAGTCTCTTGGTCACGGTGAAGTTAACAAAACTTGCCGAAAACCGATATGAACTACGCGAGGAAGAGTTAACGAAAATTGATGAAGTACTCAGACAATCATTAAGTACCGAAGAGGATAAGACAAATGAGGAAAATTGGCGCGTGGTCGAGCGGGAGTCAGAACGTGAATTGGCGGACGGAACGGTCTTTGATGAGTGAAATGTACATGAGAAAGTGATAATATGATTCTTTTTCTTTGGTTCATGTTTCACTGTTACGGATTCCGAACTAATATGCTATTTTTTGTAAATATATAGATGTATCACTTTCATGGCTTTTTTCATATATTCCAGTTCATTTCGTTAACGATGACACAAGAAAGTAGGAAAATCTAGCATCAACTGACAAGTATTTAACTAGTGTGATAGCCCTAAAAACATTTACCTTTGAAAAAAATCGTACCGTAGATGAATTTCATCGGAAACTGTGAAACAACGGGCCCGTGGCAAGTATGCATTTGTTGATTCCACTGACTGAAAAAAATGGAAAAAAGAAGTGAAACAAAATGAATACATTTCAATTGAAGAATGAAAATAATATCATGATGTAGAATTGTAACATTCAAACGTTAAGAATTGTAATGTAAAAAAGTTTCATTCATGTAGTTATCATTGGGATTTGAGATTCTAGTGAAAATCGTTACTTGTACTATGGGAAAGATAATTTCGATTATGGAGTATTCTATTCTATTTCAGATTATTATGAATTTGATACTGAACCCTTCCAAAGTGGTACATACTAGTTTTTCAACTGCTTGACATAGAATTGTGATTTTAGTACTTTCTATCTCAACATTGGTAGATGTATTTGAAATATATGTAACTACTTGACAGAGATTTTGGATTTCAGTACATTCTATCCAAACATGAGTGAATTGATATGGAGTATATTGACATTTGATAACAGATCGTGCAACAATTTCTTTAGGGTGTACTTTCAAAAAATACTATTTCTGTATAGGCTATCCACACTGTTGGATACTTGTCAGCTGATGCTAGATTTCGCTACTTTCTCATGTCATCATTGAAACAAGATACTGGAACATATAACGATCGTGTGTTGGTAGAGATGTCTATTGAAGTGATATATCTGTCTTGGGTATTCGTGGACTTGTCGTCCACGAAAACCTTTTTTGAAGGTCCATTTTTTACTTCGACGAAGAAAAATTGCTCGAGTTGTATTATATTTGATTTCAACCATTTATGATTTTTCTACTAAACTTCTACAAAATTATATGAGTTAAGTACTTGACATGGATTTGTGATTTCAGTACTTTCTTATCTTAACATTAGAAAATTGATATTCAGGTTATTAGTTCGAAATCCGTAACAGAGAAACATGAGGTAGATATATTTCACTATTTCTTCTCGTCTGAAAGCAATCCCTACTCGGATATAGTTTTTTCTTTTGACATGAAGAATTCAGTCGTATAAGAGTTTATTCAACAACAAACTATGGGATACGGAACATACTTGTCGTCAACGTATACCTTTTTCAAAGGTAAATGTTTTCACGGGCTATCACACTACTTGAATACTTATCAGTTGATGCTAGATTTTGCTACTTTCTTGTGTCATCGTTTACGAATCATAATATATTCCAGTTTATTTTTTTAATGATGACACGAGAAAGTATCGAAATCTATTATCAACTGACACGTACCCCACTGGTGTGATTAGCCTTATAGAGAACTGATCTTTTTTCAAGCTACACCTTAAAGTAATTTTTGCATGATCAGTTATCAAATATCTATGCACTCCGAATCAATTTTCCCATGTTCGGATAAAATGTACTGAAATCAAAAATGTATGTCAAGTAGTTAAATACGTTCCAAATACATCTGCCAACGTTGAGATAAAAAGTTCTTAAATAACAATTCCATGCCAAGTAATTTAATTAGTACCATTTCTTAGGGATTAAATATTAAATTCATAATAGTTTGAAATCGAATAAAACATCGATTCCCAATCAAAAATCCACTACGGGCGCAGTACTGCGCCAGAACTGGCCGGAAGTACTGGCCAGTACTGCGGAAGTACTGGCTTGCTCGTGCTGCGGCAGTACTGTAATGATAACGCTTTTCCGCACTGGTATGTCTGTACTGCAGCAGTACTGACATACCAGTACAACTAAAATACGGGCAATTTGAATCGCACCTATTAAAATAAACCGGATAGTAAAATTTAGGGTGAAATATAAATATAAATAGAATTTATTCTTTTCATTATGAACATTTCCTAAAAATAGACTTTATTTATTATTCGACTACATTCTTTATACAATTTTCTCTGCGAGTCTTTCTTTCTTCCCTCCAGCTCTGTCCTTTGCACCCGAAAACCATCTCAACAGAAAACAAAAGAAAATGCATGTAGGAGTAATTAAAAAAGCAATGAAATTTCAAACAGAAAGCAAAATGTTAAAAACTGTGTAAATTTTAATTTTTCCGAGATATGAGATGTTTTATATTTTTTTCGGAATAAAAACAAGGAATTTTCGAAAAACTCGTGTTACCGTTTGATTTTTTTTAAGATGCATTTTAGTACCGGAAAAATTTAAAAACAGTACGATTTGGCGTCGCCCGCTGCGCTGCGAGGGTTGAGGAGATACACAGATGACAACGCGATGCGTCGTAGATCGTCACGCTTGTCGCGCGTGTCGAGTTGGCATCAGCACTGTAGCGCCACCAAGCTCACGCCCGCCATTGTTCATCCTCAACCCTACACGCACAGAAAAACCCGCCACTCTACCTTTTCACGACGATAACCTCGCTTTTGCTGCAGCCGCTTCTCGACGACTTCGGTGACCACACCGTCAACCGCCAGCCCTGACACGACTGCTACTTGCTGAGACGTTCTGCAATGGCTGCTTGACCGCACTATGCCTGTAATGCTGAGGTCCTTCCCGTGACGCTGCTGCGAACTGACTGGATCAGCCGTGCGCCCTCCCCCCGCAAACGTAGCTGGCCCATGCGCGGTGCAAGCTGCGCAAACGACCAGCACGTTACATATTCGTATATTGCATATCGTATACATGCAATTTATTGCTTCATACGATTGAGGCACATTGTCAGCCGGGTTTCCCCAATGCAGACGACCAACACGCTACGTATTTGTCGTACTGCATATCGTGTATATACAAGTTATTGCTTCATACGATTGAGGCTTACTGCCAGCCGGGTTTCCCAAATGCTGTCGGGCTTTAACTAATACATTAAAAGCACTTGTACTTACCTGAAATAGAGTATGCGATTTCACTCATCGTATGAATCATTTATTGAACCATAGAGATGAATGATTTTTTCTCAAACATTTATTTTCCATTATCATAGATAGCAGCTCTTATGCCAAAAAATGTTCACTTTTCGCACTTCGAATTTTTCAAAAAATCTATTCCCCGTATTATGTACTATGCCTGTACTGGCTTGCCTGTACTGGCGCAGTACTTTTTTTCGCAGTGAGACAGTACGGCGCCAGTACTGGCTTGCCAGTACTGGCAAAAGAACCCATTCGTAGTAAGACATTAATATGCCAGTACTGGCTGGCCAGTACTGGTGGAGTACTCTGCCCGTAGTGAGTACTGGCGTAAGTCTGACATTTCCGAATGGGTTTGCACATTCCAGGAGCTTCATCTTTATTCGTAGATCCAACTACAATATCTTTTATATTAGCGTAATTTTCTGATGGAACATACTCAAAAGCAGATCTTCCATGTACTATGAACGGGGCTTCAATTGTTCGATCCTGACGAACGGCTTGCGTTCGTCTGGTTCTAGTCGTATACCGCCCAATGTTACTTCTGGGTCTCGGCATTGTTACCAAATTTATTTGGCAGCAGAGGACTGGGATTCAAAAGATCCCAGGGAAAGGTTGAGCTCATTTTCAAGCTCTCCTGTATAGCCGATAGAACGCTGGTATTTTGTCCTGAAGCTGGTATTTTGTGAATGTAAACTTACAATATATGGAAAATCTGCATAAGTTATCTAGCTCAAATTACTATTGACTCACGTTTCGATAAGACTCATTGTATTTTCATGAGATTGTAATATCAAAATAATATCCAAGGAATATCAATCTCTCGGTGAATGTTCTTGCAAATCAGAGATAAAGGTGTTCATGGCTAGAATACATTATTTTGCAAATTACCGGAAAAAATGATATTCTGTTACCCGAATAGGCTATAGATGTCTTCCATAGAAATGGAAATACTCGATGTAAACGATGAACACAAAAGCAAAGATTTTACTTAGGGACATGTTTGAAGGACGGAAATCATTTTATTTTTTTTGTTACTCGCAGAAACTATAGAAACATTAAACATCAAATGTTATTAAACATTTTCATGCTTTTATTCCTGTTTTTGATCAACATTTTGTAGTTCACAAGCAGAGTAGCTAGTTTTTTTTGGATGAAATGGATTCGTATGTAAGAATCTTATCGTTGATGGGTTTCATCGGAAACTGTGAAACAACGGGCCCGTGGCAAGTATGTATTTGTTAATTCCAGTGACTGAAAATAATGTAAAAAAGAAGTGAGAGAAAATAAATACATTTCAATTGAAGAATAAAAATGATATCGTGATGTAGAATTTCACATTCAAAGTTAAAAATTGTAATGTAAAAGTTTCATTCATGTAGTAATTATTGAAATTTGAGATCTTAGTAAAATAATGTTAGTTATACTGTGCGGAAGAAAATTTCGATCATCAAGTATTTTATTCGATTTCAAACTATTATGAATTTAATACTCAATCCCTAAGAAATGGTACTAATTAAATTAGTTGGCATGGAATTGTTATTTTAGTAGTTTTTATCTCAACGTTGGCAGATGAAAAGTATGTAACTACTTGACATACATTTTTGATTTCAGTTGATTTTATCCGAACATGAGAAAATTGATCCGGAGTGCATTGATATTTGATAACTGATCATGCAACAATTAAGGTGTAGCTTGAAAAAAGATTAGTTCTCTATAAGGCTAATCACACTAGTGGGGTACTTGTCACTTGATGATAGATTTTGTTACTTTCTCGTGTCATCATTAAAAAAATGAACTGGAATATATTATGATATCGTATATACCGGCCAATTTCAGTCACGTTTGCATGCATTTTCAACTTATTCCTAGCGCTAGACATATATTTTCAATATCAGTTTGGAAAATGGGAATCAGACGGAGTTGTGACTTTCTAAAAATAACGCTAGATCATCTGACATGTTTTTCTTACTAAAGACTTTGGTCGTATTAAGTCTCATTTCATTTGTATTCTTATTCTCTACGATTTTTTTCCGTAGAGCAATATGATTGATGCATTAGTTTTTATTTTGCAAGCAAAAAAACCGATTAAAAATATCAGTTCAATCTCAGTCCATTAAAATGCATGTAAAATAAATAAAGAAGCGAAGCTTACCGAATGGATAAATTTCACATAGAGTAATATATCAAATACAGTAATAAAAAATCCTCTAGTTATGTATTCCAGATCATTTTCTGAATGGTGATACAAGAAAGCATTGGAATCATTAAATGCCAAGTATCCAACTAGTATGATTATCCCAATATAGAATAAATATTTTTCATCTCAATATACCCTCAATTCTTGTTTCTATTACCATTTGATTGTTGTTGCTGTTATCAAATGTCGATGTAAATCAATTGGCTGATGTTGAGTGGGGAAAATGCTTAGATCACAAATTCATGTCAAGCACTCGACCGATATAATTTTGTAAAGGTTCAATACAAAAATTACGAATGGTTGGAACGGAATAAAAAGTATACAAATAATACGATTATCCTGCTACAGAATGATTTTTTTTTCAATTTACCCTCAATTATTGTAGCGTTATTAATGTGATCGTGTCTAGGTCAATCTTCTATTGTTGACATGAAAATACTGGAATCACAAATCCATGTCAACTAATGAACTAACTGATATCGCCACGTAGAAGTTCTGTGTCATAATTACAGAATATTATGCAGTGCACCCTCCATAATTCCCAAATATATATAAGTTCTCGATCTTTGAGGGCCAATCCAGAGTGAAGTGGAAAAGGGAAAATTCACAAAATCCACCACATATTTATTTAATGCGACGTTTTGCCAGTTAGGTTCACTGGCCTCATCAGGCTAAAAATTTATTACACAAAAAACACGTAATAAATGATACAATTTAAGTACAAAACAATCGACGAAGTAACAATTAAATATTCTTTCTCACCAGTTTTGAATGAAAATATAATATTACGAATATTATGAAAATATAATTCTTGCTAAGCTTCCTATACGTGTGACTGAGTTGTTGTATGTCTTCCTTCCTATTAAGTGTGTGTTGGTACATGTTGATGCGGAGCATTTCCGAAATAAGTCGTTTCTTATAATTCGCTTCGTGGTCTAAAATTTTAACGTTATTCCAATCAAATGTGTGCGTACTGTTTTATATTAAATGCAAAGGGACCGGAAGTGGTTTATCAGTAATTTTTTGATGTTCTGTGATTCTATCTTTTAATTTCCTCTTCGTCTCGCCAATATAACATGCCGAACAGTCGTTACAATTAAATTTATAAACTACCTCAGTTTGATCTGATATGTCTGTTTTATCTTTACCTAATTTTAGTATGTTTGTAAGATTATGATTCACTAAAGGAACTGTTCTAATGTTCAATTTTTTAAGAGAGCCAGATACTTTATTGTAAAATGTATCTTGAAAAGGTATTGCCAAAGTACAAAGGGGACTTTTTTTATCTGAATTATTTTTCTTCTTAGAGAATCTAATTGAGCGAAGTCGGTCATTTACACATGATTGTATGAATTTCTGTGGGTAATCGTTCTCCAATAATATTCTTTCAACTTTATTAATATTGTCGTTACGGAATTTTTTATCTGAAAGTAAAACTGATCTATCTATTAAATTGGAAATGATGTTACGTTTTTGTTGAATTATATGGTTTGAATTAAAATTTAACAATCTACCAGAGCATGTTGGTTTTTGATACCAGTTAGTAATTAATTTATTGTTGGTTCTTATAATTGTTGTGTCCAAGAAATTTATAGAATTATTTTCTTCTAATTCATGAGTGAATTTTAAATTTTTATTGTATTCATTGAAAACTTTAATAACTATTTCAACGTGTTCTTTTTTTATACATAAAAAGGTGTCATCAACATATCTCTTGTAAATTAGCGGTTCACAATTATATACTGACTTTAATTTTTTTAAACATTCTATTTCTAAATCATCCATGACAAGGTCTGCAAACAATGGGGAAATAGGAGAGCCCATGGGTGTGCCAAAAATTTGTTTATAATATTTATTGTTAAAAGCAAAAAATGTATTCTCAAAAAGAAATTGGGTGATTTTAATAATTTCATCAAACGGTATTTTACTTCTACTGTGTATATGTGAGAATCTTTTATCTAAACTGTTCAAAACCAAATCACACGGTATGTTTGTAAACAATGAGCTGACGTCAAGTGAAAGTAACACGTAATCAGGTGGGACACGTACATTTGAAATTTGCTCTTTAAATTCAAAACTATTATTCACGCGAGAGATTGGTGGTTTTATACACTTTTTTAATTCGTTATATAAGGTTTTTGCTAAAAAATGTGTATACACGATATATAGTAATATGAATCAAGTTACACATTGCAGATTATTTTGTCAATGTTGAATCGAGAAGACATTGAAATCAAGCATTAAATGCCCAGTATCCAACTAGTATGATTATCCTACCACAGAATGAATCTTTTTCAAATTACACTTAAGTGAAAGGGAAAGTACTCAAATCACAAATTCATGGTAAGTACTTAACTCATACATTTTTGTAGAAGTTTAGTAGAAGAATTATGAATGGTTGAAATAAAAAAAAATACTCCTCGAGCAATTTTCTTTTCTATACTACAGAATGGACCTCTGAAAAAATTATACGTTGACGACAAGTATGTTTCGTATCCTATAGTTTGTTGTTGAATAAATTCTTATGCGACTAAATTTGTTCATGTAAAAAGAAATTAGAGAATGACTGTTTAATCTCAGTCGATTCAAATACATGTGAGATCTGTTGTAAGATAATCGTACTATTTGTATACTATTTCATCCGATTTTAACCATTTATAATTTTTGTATGAAACCTCTACAAAATTATTTCGGTTAAGTGCTTGAAATGGATTTGTGATTCAAGTATGTTCCCAACTCAGCATCAGCCAATTGATCTACATGGACATTGGATAACAGAAACAACATGTGACGGAGTGAATGCCAGGTCCAGCTTGTCGAGAACCTGGCGTCCTCTCCTTTCCCTACCCACTCGCCTAAAAGCTAATGTTTCCCCCCAGAGTAAGAGTCATTGGGGGCAGAGTTCTTCACGCTCTGGAGGAGAGTCATGTGGTCAATATGCTCTCTTCTGCCTAGCTCTGTAAAAATTATAAATATTAAAAGGGACCCAAATTGCAGAATGTAAATATTGTGTTAACTTACCATGGCGGTGAGGCTATGATCACCGCCAAGTCCCTATAGAGGCTCACTGCTGGGCACTGGCTCCTGGTGCTCGCTCCAGCCATAGAGCAGACCAGTAATTCCTTTCTTTCTCCTGTCCTCGAGGTGCGGAGGTGAATGACAATTTATTCATAATTCACTTGTACTTTGAAACTCCAAGCAATGATTGGAGAGACCAAAAATGAATCCGAAATATTTAGACTAACAAGGGGACACCACAGTCTCCGGGTCCTGTATTTTTACCAAACCTGTTTTAATGTACTCTATACCACATACGTATAGACCCATTTCAGGGATTTTGACTACTGGAGCCTCCTGTTGGAGTTATGGATACATCAAGTTTCAGAACATACTGATGTCTCTAGGTTTTTTCACATTTATGACATTGCTCGCTGACTCATCGAGTTAGCTTACCTAAGCTTCTGTACACATTGTTTACGCCAGAATCATGAATCCTACATGCTCCCCTACTATCGATAGCATTTTCACTCTTTCATCATTTAATTTGTCACTAGTTCACATGTTATCTGAAATTCAGTAGTATACGATAAATAGATTATTCAGCTACAGCTGTCCAAAACTCATCATCAACATGTCTCACTCATTGTACATTACTCTTAATTGATATGTTGCATCATCGCACTCCTCTCAACTTTAAAAATAATGGTGTTTGATTACACGCATTAATGAATGAACTTCCAATAAGCCCTTGAATCAGTTGACGAACAATCATTTATTACTATTTCCAGATTATTCGACATCAAAATGAATTTATTTTCTTACTAGCCAGAATCACTCACTCGCTATCGCTCGCTCGTGTCTTTCATTTGCTCTATCAAGAATATAGGAAAATAATGAAATTTTTATTGGAATTATTAGTGAATAATTCAAAGTATCTACGGACGCTTTTACATCAACATGTATCTCACCTCTAGGCCATCAAAAATAAGGTCCCGATGTCTGATTTGAGACGTCAATTTTTACCTCATTCCAAAGCTTTGTCTTTGAGGAAGTAAAATAACATAATCAGAAATAGATTTTGTTATGATCATGAATTTTCGTCAAACCTCGAGAAATATCAATGGGAATAAATATAATTTCTACTATATTGCATCTTATTACTATATTGCAACATAAGGGGTAATATCCGGCAAATTTTTTTTTTCTTTCCATTTTTTTTTTATTGGCTTAAATCATGCTAAAACTATCCTAGAATCGACATCTACAACTCCCAAGTACTGATCTAAACTCAAAATTCGTTTAAATCAATTTTTACTGAACAACTTCCGTATAAGATATGTAGGGGCACACTCCTGGTTACCCCTCGCGGCGCATGCGTGACAAGCGGTCGAGTCGAGGCTTCCGAGCCAGCGAAGGCAGCGTGCAGCAGTAGTTACGCTCGAGCTCACCGAGCGAGCGGTCAGTCTGTATAACAGGCGAGAGCTGTTAGACTTTGTACACTAATAAATCTTCCTTCCACTGAGTTACAGAGCAGTTCACTTTCCCCAGCCAAGTGGTTTGTGGAAACCACCCAGCACAAAATCCCACATTGGTGACCCCGACGGAGAGGTCTACTACAGCCGACCTCGCCGACTTCTGCAGCCAGCACCCAGCTCTGCAGCCCAGCAGCAGCGGAACAGCGTGAGCCGCCATTTCCGTCGCTGGCGCAACACGTGGCCGTCGAAGCCGCTCCTCTACACGACGCTTCGTGCGTCACGAGCCTTCGGCGCGGGGACCTGACCGCCCTCGCTTACGGAGCTGAGCAGGCTCGCTCTCTCCACCTCCAGCGGATTCTCCGCCTCGCCAGCGTCCATTGCGACGCAATTTTGCACAGTTCGAGCCGCGGCATTTTTGTCGCGCGCGCGCGCCTTTGTCGGCGCACGTGGCTGGCCGTTTCTGGCCGCCGCCCTTTCCAACAGCAGCACACAGCGGTCCTGGAGGACCGCCAGACCATCGGCGATCCCCAGCTTGCTCGTCGGCGCTGCTCCTTAGGCACGCGCGTGAGGCGCCTGTTGCTGTCGCCGTCTCGGCTGCCTGGGCCGACATCTTGCCCGCCAAAGTCGCCGTGCCTTTTCCAGCCAGCGACGTCGTCTCCGGCGCTTTGGACGCAGCAGCGGTGCGGCCGGCCTTCACATCCAGCAACAGCTCGACTTGCGAGGTACAAAAGTGTGCGCGATCAAGCGGAAAAATTAAAATCAAACATAATTTGCGCAACAATTCTCGTGACCTTCTAGAAGGCCGAGTCATTATTTTTGGAATCGACTTTCGCGCCGTGTTGACAAACAGGCCAACGTTCAAGGCTCGAGAACTTTCCTGTTATTTCTAACATCTTGAACATACAGCGAATTTATTTCGCCAAGTCACTTTGAAATTCAAATCAAATTTGAATTTCCTGCGAATTAAGATTTTTCCTGCGGACTTCAAATTCATCTCGTCGCTTCGTACAACAACTATAATTTAATTAAGTTAAAAAAATTTTTTTTTCTCTCCTGTTTATAATTTTGAAAATTTAGAACCAAAGTTTCTTTTCTCTTTTCGTTTTGATATTATTTAACAAATTGTTAATTTCTTTTTTGTTTAATTTTGAAACCAAAAATTTTTCTTTTTCTTAAATAACCATTAGCGAAATTGAATTAATTTTTTCTGAACAATCATAAATCAAATTATTATATCATTTTGCGAGATGTTTGAATTTTTCAATTGTGTTTATTTGCGATCAGCGTTGCGCCAGTACTGAAGGTTTTATTTAGCAATATTGATGCTAATAACTTATTTATTATTTATTCGACTTTCGAGGAAACGCTCTGCCTGTTGGGAACTCTGTTTTCCCACTTCATTAAATGTTTGAAATTTTCTTTTCTTTGCGACTTTCTATGTCACAGGTGACCTTGAGTGGTTCAGTTTCCTTGGCGGCCCCTGTGATCGCGCAGATAGCGCTTGGGTGCTGGTCATCTCAAACACCTTGACTGGAAGTTTGCTTTTTTCAAATAAAATCTTATTTTTCTGTTTTCGTTTTGGCAAGCGATTTTCCACGAATATTCTTTACTTTTGAATATTTGACGTATTGCGTGCGTTTTAGTTTAAGTTAGTGCACTTATGCACCCAACTCGTGAGCTGCAGCGTACTCCTGTCAGGGGCGCTCTCACTGCTCAGACGCGTTCTGGTTTGGTTTATAATACTCTTGGTATGGTTGACAACATAACTAACAGTAAAGACGAACAAAACGATACAACTGGACAAACGCCGATCGATGACAAGACTCGTGAGGACGTGAATTCTGCGTCTGGAGGTCTTCCCGTAAACACACCGGATGATCGGAGTTTGAATGATGACCCTAATTCAGTCAAACAAGTACCCCTTGCACAAGCAACGTATGTAACTAAATCTGATTTGGAGCAATCCCTTAAAGTCTTTGCTGAGTCCCTGCTTGCAAAAATCAACCTAGTTTCGACTCCTGCTCAAACAAATACACAAGAAACTTCGGATATTTGGTCTTTCACTCCTCAACAACTATCACAAGCTAATAATACTGTTATTCCCAATAATACTCAATCCGTTTCAACCCCACAGCCTAATTTAACAAATTTACCTTTTGTACGTTCATCTAACATATAATCTACACGGGAGATCAATTTTCAGACGTTTTGGCAGTTTAATCCGGAATCTTGGTTTGAGGTTTTGGAAATTCAATTCAGTGCGAAAAATATCACAACGGATGATGCTAAGTATTGGAATACAGTCAAGAATCTCGGTTCGGAAACAACCTTATTGATTCATGATAGATTGAAGTCGTTGCCCCCTGGTAACAAATATGATTCGTTAAAAAAACATCTTATTGATCGTTTTTCGGAAACTGCAGAGCAAAAGTTGGAACGTTTGTTTAGTAATGTACAATTAGATAACCGTAAACCGTCGGAATATTTTTATGAAATGATTCATTTAGCCAATAATGAAATTCCACGTCGGACTATTATAAAACTTTGGCAACAACGACTTCCATCCAGTATTCATTTGGCAATCGGTGACGCTTTGCTCTCGCAGGATGAAAATCGGATCTTAGAAAGGGCAGATCATACGTATCAAATTCTCAAGAAAAATTCAACTCATCGAATCGATTCGGTTGAAGCTCAATCTCCGTTGGGAAATCCGTTACTCGAGGATATTTCAATCAAAATAGACGCGCTAACTTCGCAGGTAAACAAACGTCCCAAGTCTTCGTACAATAACAAATCAAATGATGATAAGTCCAGCAAACCAAACCTCAACGAAACCCAAAGCTATGAAAAATCATTTCGGTCTAAACAAGGACTCTGTCCATATCATTTTGTTTTTGGAAACAAAGCAAAGAAATGCTTTCCACCTTGCAGCTGGAGCAACGATAGCCTGTCTCCTATAGTTGCGCAAAACACAAATGAGAACTGACGCCGTCAGTTTATCCATGCGGTTTACCATACGGCAATTTCCAGTGCAGCAACAAGAGGACGAGCAATTTAAGCAAATTATTGTTGACCCTGCTCATCCCTTGAAGCTCACTCGATTGACCTGGGGTCAAGAGCACACTCCGTTTTTCTGTAACCCCCATGAGAGCGTAGTAACCCATTGGGCTACTACATCTTTTCAATGTACCAATGGGTTGGGTTGGGTAAGGGGGGAGTGTGGGGGGGAACAGGTAAAAAGGGAATCTGTAACAATACGATCGGACCTTGATCGTACAGATTCAAGCGATCGAATTTGATCGTGTATATAGGTGATATTGCGGGAAAATGAATTCATGCTCCAGGGATGTGGAGAGCTGCCGTCTTCCCGGTGGCGTAGTGGATATCGCAACTGACCGGAGATCAGGAGGACGCTGGTTCAAATCCAGCCCGGGGAGCGTGGAATTTTTTTCTCGCAATATCATCTTGGGATAGTCCACCAAGCCCGAATTTATTCGTCGTTTGAAAAAGTTTACATCTGATTGACTTGAAATTTGAACTGTAGCTTCTGCATTAGATTATCTAGTGAAGTACACACCATTTTAGCGATTGATTAACAAAAAAAAAAGTTATAAACAATTAAAGTCGACTTTTTTTGTCGAAAAATTTTTTTTTTTTCAAACCGTCGCCATTTTGCGAAAAAAAATTCTAAAAAAATAATGATGTGTACTTCACTAGATAATCTTATGAAGAAGCTACAGTTAAAATTTCGAGTCAATCGGATCTAAACTTTTTTAGTTCTACTGCTCGCCGCAGAACAACTTTTTAAAAAAACGGTTCACGGCAATCGCTGCACAGCCGCCATTTTGTAAAAAAACTAACAATAAAAAATTTGTTTCTATTCTCCAAGAGTTGCTCAATCCAATGATATATTATTTATATACCTTAGATCTCAAATGTCGTTTAAAAAAAATCATGAAAAAAGCCTCGTTTTTTGAGCATTTGGCGGATATTACCCCTTAATAACTTTTGCCATGAAAACATGCAAATTTCTCATAAAATTAACGCCCACGCATCGACATTTTTCCATTTTTCACGATGGAAACGGTGAGCGCTCAATCAGCTATATCTATTCGTCAGATCAGAATTTCCGTCACGACGCTGATTCGTAGAATTTTAACGATTTATGTTGCTCAACTTGCTAAAAGTCAGTTTTCACATATTTCTCGCACACGCATCGATTTTTCCAAAATTCTTCATTTCTTTCAAATATCAAGTATTTTTTTCAAACGAATTCTAACTTTTTACAAATTGAAACACCGAATTTTAAGTACATACTTCACGCCCATGCATCAATATTTTCAATTTTTTCACGATGAAAAATTGAAGCGCTCAATGAGCTCTAACGATCCCTCTTATCAATTTTTTCATCAAGACGCTGTTTCATAAATTTTTT
Source organism: Aphelinus atriplicis (assembly GCA_020882685.1). Classification (NCBI taxonomy): domain Eukaryota; kingdom Metazoa; phylum Arthropoda; class Insecta; order Hymenoptera; family Aphelinidae; genus Aphelinus; species Aphelinus atriplicis. The sequence goes on along the minus strand of CM037075.1, from coordinate 60,520,216 downwards.
CAATGGATTATGCGGTACAACTTGAAAAAAGTCAGTTTTTTCCATATTTTATGCCCTCGGATGAATTTCTCTAAAATTCTCGCCATGGATATGAAAGCCCATTCCATGTTCTTTCGATCAAACATACTCAAAATCGAACCAGACTTTAATCTCAGGTATTTTTCTGAATGCATAAAAATTACATAGTAAACCACCAATTTTCAATGACATACTCCACGCCCACGCATCGACATTTTTAGATTTTTCACGAAGAAAATTTGAAGCGCTCAATGAGCTCTATCAATACCTCTGATCAGAATTTTCATCACGATGCTGTTTCATACATTTTTCTAACGGTTTATGCAGCACAACTTGACAAAAGTCAGTTTTTTCCATATTTCACGCCCATGCATCGATTTCTCCGAAATTCTCCCCATGGATATTCAAGCCCATTCTATGTTCTTTCGATCAAACATACCCATAATTGCACCAGATCATAATCTCATGTATTCATCTAAAAGCATAAAAATCGCGAAGTAAACTACCAATTTTCAATTTCATACTTTACGCCCACGCAACAATATTTTTGAATTTTTCACGATGAATAATTGAAGCGCTCAATGAGCTCTATCGATACCTCTAAACAGAATTTTCATCACGACGCTGTTTCATATATTTTTTTAATGGTTTATGCGGCACAAGTTGACAAAAGTCAGTTTTTTCCATATTTCACGCCCACGCATCATTTTTTCCAAAATTCTCACCATAGAATAGGAAAGATCTTCGATTGATCTATAAATCAGTGAAACTACAAATTACAACAACAATTTTCGAGTTTATATTTCACGCCCACGCATCGACATATTTTAGCTTTTCACAATGGAAAATGAAAATGCTCAAGCAGCTCTATCGATCCATCATATCAGAATTGTCATCACGACGATGATTTATAGATTTTTTGAACGTTTTATGAGGTACAACTTGTAAACAATTTGTTTCAATTCTCCAAACGCCCACGACTACTTGAAATTTTCAAAATTTTTTTTTCTATGAAAATGTAGTCCTCGATCCCACCTTCCGATCCGCAATACAAAGATACCTCGAAACTGTATAATTTTGGTTTTGCATCATAAAGAAAATTGACGAAAATGTTCTGTTACACCGCACCATGTTCATTCATATAGAATACACCCACGCACCAATATTTTCAAATTTTTCAACATTATGGAAGCGAAATATGGACGGATATTCAACGAATTATGGAAGCGCTCAAGCTCCTCTATCGATCTGCTCGAACGAATTTTCGAAAAATCAACCCTTTGTACGTTTTTAAAGGGGGGTCCCACCCGGACAGCGGTAAAAAAATTTTTAAATTGTCCATACGCCCACCGCAACTTGAATTATTCAAATTTTTTTTTCTATGTGAATGTAGCCCTCAATCTCACCTTTCGATCCGTCATACTGAATGTACATCGAAACTGTATAATTTTGGTTTTGCATCATCAAGAAAAATTGACGAAAATTTGTTTTTTCAACACCATTTTCGTTCACATAGAATACGCCCACGCATCAATATTTTCAAATTTTTCAATATGAATTATGGAAGCGCTCAGGCTCCTCTATCGATCTGCTTGAACGAATTTTCGAAAAATCAACCCTTTGTACGTTTTTGAAGGGGGGGTCCCACCCGGACATCGGTAAAAAATTTTTTAAATTGTCCATACGCCCACCGCAAGTTGAATTTTTCAAAATTTTTTTTTTATGTAAATGTAGCCCTCGATCCCACTTTTCGATCCGTCATACTGAATGTACATCGAAACTGTATAATTAAGGTTTTGCATCATCAAGAAAAATTGACGAAAATTTGTTTTTTCACCACACCATTTTCGTTCACATAGAATACGCCCACGCATCAATATTTTCAAATTTTTTAATATGAATTATGGAAGCGCTCAGGCTCCTCTATCGATCTGCTTGAACGAATTTTCGAAAAATCAACCCTTTGTACGTTTTTGAAGGGGGGTTCCACCCGGACATCGGTAAAAAATCTTTTAAATTGTCCATACGCCCACCGCAACTTGAATTTTTCAAAATTTTTTTTTTATGTAAATGTAGCCCTCGATCCCACCTTTCGATCCGTCATACTGAATGTACCTCGAAACTGTCATATCATTGTTTCCGAGAGCAAGAAAGGTGGACTAGGAAAATGTACGGATCCATCTTATTATTATGTAGATAATACTTAGGACATAACAAATTGTGTATACATAGTGAAGAAATATGTATTGATTCTAATCTGAAATTAATATAAATTTCTAGAACTAATAATACATTCCTCTACTTTGTATACACAATTTGTTATGTCCCAAGTAATATAAGGAAATAGATTAATTTTAATGTTTAATATTCTGAAAACAGTAATAAATGATTGTTCGTCAACTGATTTAAGGGCTTAGAAGTTCATTCAGTAATGCGTGTGATCAAACACCATTATTTGTAATGTTGAAAAGAGTACGCTGATGCAACATATCAATTAAGAGTAATGTACAATGAGTGAGACATGTTGATGATGTGTTTTGGACAGCTGTAGCTGAATAATCTATTTATCGTATACTACTGAATTTCAGATAACATATGAACTAGTGACAAATTAAATGATGATAAAGAGTGAAAATGCTACCGATAGTAGGGAAGCATGTGGGATTCATGATTCTGGCGTGAACAATGTGTACAGAAGCTTAGGTAAGCTCACTCGATGAGTCAGCGAGCAATGTTATAAATGTGAAAAAACCTAGAGACATCAGTATGTTCTGAAACTTGATGTATCCATAACTCCAACAGGAGGCTCCATTAGTCAAAATCCCTGAAATGGGTCTATACGTATGTGGTAGCCAGTCTTGTAGCCGAGGAAAAATGAATGAGATTTGACCAAATCCAACGGTGATTGGGTATTCATTTTCAATGCAATAATTAATACAAATTATCATAATCAATTCTGCTGTTGTGGATTAAGCCGTAAAGTCGTTCGGACATTTCGCTCGACAGAGGCAATTTCAGTTCAGTCGATGACGATCATGCGAGTTTGGTTAGAGTACGCTAGGGATTTTTCGGAAACTACGAGCTATGTTGTGTTTACGAAAGTGCGCAAGGGAAATATAACCATATGATTCGCCAGTGACAACAGAAGGAGAATCACCCCAGTATAGCCCGCGAAACTAGTGTGATAGAATTAGCCTCCAAAAACCCTGTTTCGTAAAAAAAAATATCGACGGCACAAAAATACTAGGGTGTATATTGGTTCCTCAATATGAAATGGTCAATTAAGTCGATGATTCCTACCACTGGAACATCGTTAAAAAAAATTGGAGAAAGTTGTAGCTGTTGTCTAGCAGTTGTATGGCATTCGACGTCATTTTTCCGGCAAATAATCTGTTTAAATTCGAAAAATTTCTCCATCAAAATTCGTCGCCTCCAAGCAAGAAGGGGCCAACTCGCAGTCCGTGTAAAAATGGGCCAACTAGCAGTCCGTGTGAAAAGGGTCAACTTGCAGTTCGTGTAAGAAGGGACCAGCTCAGGCGAGTTTTGAAATTCATATAAAATTAAGTTGACGACTCTCTTGGGAAATCTTATGCACGCTATCTGATAGCCGTAGCACATCTCTTTCAATGATTAGGTGATTTCCACGTAATCTACATATTTTAGGCTTATTTCAAGTGAAAATGTATTATCTTCCGAGAGTATACGATTTCCTGCTATTCATAATTGCTTAGTTCACAAGAATAATAATTCTTAGACTGTCAAGAAGCATTTTCGAGAGAAATTATCCAGAAGTTGTTTCTTTTGAATATGCATAGAACAAAAAAATTTGAACATTTGAGGCTGGCCTTCTAAAGCGCATCTGTTAGGTGATTTTTTGTAATCCAAATAGCTTAGACTCGTTTTGGGCTCATTTTGAGCGCAAGAGAATTTCTTCGCTTGGGAAATTCCTGAACATTCGTGAGTTTTTGAGGTCGCTGTCTCCGAATCCGACCTCGGATTTTCAAAATACAAATTGGAGCCTCTAAGATTGCCTACCGGAATCTTGAAAAGATACTGGATTTTGTACTAGTAGATAGCGCCGAACTATTGGATTGATAAGCGAAATAAAAAAAAACCGTGATTTTTTTTTAGCCAACGGTAATTTTTCGCTCGTGAACAAATGGAATAACTTTTTCCTGTGGAGATTTGGAGAAAGTTCATGCACGTAATCGATTATGTCTATTTTTTGACGAATCTGAATAAGAATTCGTTGACCCCCCCTCCCGCCAATTTTAGAATATGGAATACGATTTTTTTTTTAAAGATCGTTTCTAACTCAATTTTAATGTTTATATCTTGAAACTGAGCCATATTCATCTTGAAAAGTCTTGGAGTTGTATGGCATTCATATGGCAGTTGTATGGCAGCATATGATAATCGTATGGCAGTTATGTGGCAGTCGTATAGCAGTCATATGACAGTTGTATGGCAGTTATATGGCATTATAAATGCGAAAAAATTGCTGCTGAAAATACTTACGTGACATGTGTTAGACGGTTGCCACACAATTTCTTTCACCACTGCCAGGCAAGTGCCACATAACTGCCATATGAAAATTAGAAATCTACTACAGTGTTCACGTATACTTGGCATTGATCGGAATTGATATCCCCATTCATTGTCTACCAACTGCAGAATATTTATCATATTCGTAAATTACTCAACTCTCTTGATAGAATAGATTTGGGATCAATTGCCGCTAGAAATTACATAGGTACATAATTAGAACTTCATACATACATACAACTACCAAGTAATCGCCAGAACTATGTGATACAACTGCTATATAACTGCCATATAATCCCCAGACCAATGATATACAATTGCGACGTAACTGCCATACGATTGTCATACAATTGCGATGCGACTGCCATACGATTGCTATACAACTATGATACAACTGCCATACGATTGCCATATGGCAGGAGTACATTTGCGATATAACTGCCAAACAACTACCATATCCTTGCGTGAAATGGGTCAGATAGTTGCCAAACAATCCCTTCTACGGCTGGCAGCTGGCGATTCCGATTCATCAATTCCGATCACTGTAAAGTATACATGAACACTGTAGCAGATTTTTGAATTTCATATGTCGCTTATGTAGCACTTGCCTGGCGGTGATAAAAGAAATTGTTCAACAACTTTCTGACACATTTCACGCAGGTTATGGCAATTCAGCAGTTAAATCACAAATGTACTCCGGTTATATGGCACTTGTATGACAGTCACATCGCAGTAGTATGGCAGTTATGTGGCAGTCGTATCGAAGTTATATGGCAATCATATGGTAATTATATGGCAGTTGTATGGCAGTTGTATGGCAATCGTATGGCAGTTATCTGGCATTTGTATGGCGTAGGTCTGGCGATTATATGGCAGTTGCATGAATGAAATTTTCATTATGTGCCTATGTAATTTTCTAGCGTCAGCAGATCCCACATCTATTCTATCTAGATAGTTGAGTAATGTACGTATATAATAAATATTCCTCAGTTGAGAGACAATAGTTGAGGATATCATTTCCAATCAATGTCTTGTATACGTGAACACTATAGCAAATTTTTAAACTAATATGGCAGTCATATAGCACTTGTCTATCTACGGTCAAAGAAATTGTTTGGCATCTGTCTGACACATGTCACGCGAGTCTATGTCGGTTATATAGCAGTTGTATGACAGTTATGTCACAGTCGTAATTCAAAATGTAGCTAAGTAGTTATCTGGCGTCAGAAAATCCCGCGTCGATTCTCTCAACAGAGTTGAGTTATTTACGAGGATGATAAATATTCCGCAGTTGGTAGCCAATGGTTGAGGACAGAGTTGCCCGATTGGACGATTTCTTGTCAAATTATTGATCATGAGATGGAGGATTTTTTTGATTTTTGACGATTTTTTTCTTCTATCACCATTTGTGAGGTGGCCCCCGTGTACCGGGGTGACCTGTATACTGGGGGGTTACTTCTCACGGACATTCTCGGCTCGACGAGCTTGGAGATGGGAGATCGCATGCCAGCCGCTTGAGGACAACGCCCGTCGAGTCGATTCTTAGTCCGGGGTAATCACGTCTCGGGGAAACGCAGAGAACCGCGACCTGGGCGATTCTGATGAGCCCGGCTCTTATCACTAGGAGGTCACTTGGGACGGGGAAAATCATGCCACGACCATAATGATAATGAAATTTTTCTTCCCAGCCTTCCTCTATTTTCCTTTTTTCCACATTTTTCGACGAAGCTTACAAGTTGATGAATATCTTTGTTTGACTGGATTCGCTTATACATCCTAACGTTATTCCTGATAATTTCGATCAAGTCCAAAGTTGATATGACCATTAGTTGGCAAGTTACTTTTTGTTCATCTTGCTTCAATTTACAATCTCTCACGGTATAACTGAATTTTCAAGATATAGTATGCTGTTTTTCACATCATAGTTCACATCGGTCGATAGCATATTTCTTGAATTTTTCGAAATCGACCTATTTTTCTGCACTTTTCCATCACTTTTTCTGAATAAAAAAATCAATTCTCTAGTTCGTACTTATTTCGAATCTATTCCATAGATATTCAGCTCTCATCTCTATTTCGAATCATCGATAAATACGGCCTTCTTCAAAAGTTATAAGGCGGCGTCGCCGATTTTGCTGTTTCTGCCCACAGTGCGCCGTCAGATTTCTCATGACCCAGGGAGCTAGTAATATCTTCCCCTGTTATACTAAAAATATGTAAAATGGGAAATATAAACCCATTTCTCCTGTTTTTTGAAGAGCCATATAGAATATCAGTATTTATTTTGGGATCTGTCACAACATCTTAAACCTAATTTCCAATATGCATAGTAGAAGAATGCTTTGACAATCTTCATCAACCTACGAGAAAGTGAACGCATAATAGTGGTACACCTAATGTCCTGTAGTTCTTGAGTTTCCATAAATCCAAACAGAGTTGCCAGATTGGACGATTTTTTGTCAAATTATTGATCATGAGATGGAGAATTTTTTTTGGACGATTTATTTTATGGAATAATTTTTGTTTTCTTTCAAATAAAATTTGGCAGAGAAACAATTGCCAAAACACAAGAGATCTTCAATCTTATAATCACTAATTTGTGAAAAAATCGCTCAATCTGGCAACCCTGCGTCAAAGTTTCAATGATGGACGAAGACCCATGTGGAACACTCATCCAAAAGTTGGAAACGATACCCTAAAGAATACTATGATCAATTCAGATGATGATACTCATCTTTCTCAACTGTAGGATAATGAACTCAGGTTGATATCTTGATTATGTTCCATAGATGAATGCTCAATAATATACTAGTCGCATGTCAAATTACCTCATCTCACAACTGGTGTTCAGGAACGTATCGTTCATCTTCATAGCGTAGAGATTCTGTGCAAATATCTGCAAGGTCACGGGAGACTCATTATTACAACATATTTGGATAAAGAACATAATCAAGTCCATCCATCATCTTATGAGAGTTCAATGTGTGTCAACAAAACATGAGTGATGAGCTCAACTCAAGATTGCTGCTGATTACATTAAATAGTATTTCTTCTGAAATAGACTTCATCATTTCATTCAAAACTCCTCCCGATCTAGGAGTGCAACAAATTTAATGAGGAAAAACTTCCTTGGCTCATCAATAAATCGTGGAGGGATATTTACTTAACAGGTAAAGGTTTTTTGACTGCAAACACGGATGTATGGGTTCAGTTTTTATATGCAAGGTGCTAATTGATTTGAGCATGTTGGATACGTAAGTTTGAACTCTGTCTAGGATAGGAATTTTGATGCCTTTCTTTGGAGGGCTCAATATGTATCAAACGGAGGCTGTGTGGCTAATTTTTAGAGATGATGTGGATAGGTGTGAGCGAGAGCTCACTATGAGGTATCCTGGGTATAACGTCTGCACTGCGTCTTTGACTCACCAGCCTCAAATCTGGTAGAATATAAGGATAGAATGTCAGGATTCTATGGGAACGCACAATGAATAATGCTCGGGGCTGAGGATTGAATTTTCCACAGGGAAAGTCTCATTGAATGTTTAAAACTCAAATGCGAAGCTTCGATGAGCATGTCCCCAGTTCCGGACAAGATTTTCTCCCTACAGTGGAAGGAAACTAACTGATCATTGCTGTCATAGATTCACCTATTCGAGAAAATCCAAGCGCAAAAGGAGTAAACATTTCATGAAAATAGCACGATGAAATAAACAGCTGCTCATCGTAGAGGCTCAGACGACCGGTACGTGCCGATAACAATGGTTACATGGTACGATCGTTCCAGGGTAATGTTTGCAGATAACTGAAGAATAAGCAAGCTGGGCTCTCTTTACCGCTGTTTACGCTGCGTGCTGATCGAGTCCCAATTAGACTCTGAGGAGCAAATTTTGATTTGAAGTCTCGGAGTTGAATCCTGAAATCTATTCCAAAAGTATTCTTCTAACTACTTAAAAGTACTCTTCTAAAAGTATTCTAATGTATCGGAGGGAGTAGATACAGAATATGGAACCTCTTTCCTGCCTAATGTCTCTATGTTACGGATTCCAATTTCAAACTAATAAATTTCAGATAGAGTTATATAAAATTGACAATTAAATACAGTGATATGAAATTGAATGTATGTGAAAAACATCACAGGGAAAACACGCGTTTTGAAATTCTATATGAAACAATAATATTTTGATATTGTATACATGGTCAACCATATTATCATCTACATTATAATATAAAGTTAATACTCCGGTAATTTTATGTAAAGAAACATCAATAAAGGAGTCAATTTGCATGAAAACGGATAAGGTGGATCGAAAGGAAATTGCCTGCGCTTTAATGTTCCGTATTGAAATTTTTGAAAAAATTGATGCGTGGGCGTGAAATGCGGGAACAACCCATTTTCAGGAAGATGTACAAGATATATCGTTAAAAAAAATCCATGAATTTTCGTCGTGATAGAAATTCTGATAATACGGCCCGATAGAGCTGCTTGAGCGCTCTCATTTTTCATCGAAAAGAATTGAAATATGTCGATGTGCGGGCGTGAAATTCGCTCTTGAACATTGGTGGTTTACTTTGTGATTTTTATGCGTTCAGAGAAATACGTGAAATTATGATGTGGTGCGATTTTGAGTACGTCAGATTAGAAGAGCATCGAATGAGCTTTCACATCCGTGATTGGAATTTCAGAAAAATTGATGCGTGAGTGTGAAATGTGGAAAAAACTCACTTTCAGAAAGTAGTACCAGATCGATCGTTAGAATTCAACTACCATATGGAGCAATCTGATGCATTGGAACGAACGATTGAATGATTTTATAGTGCAAACATGAGCTCGACCAATTGATCGGTCATCAATGTTCACGCCTATGCATCATTAGCACTAATGCATAGGCGTGAAATATGATACAAAATGACGTGCGTAAATAATTGGAACAAATTCACAAAAATGTTATAATGATAATTTGGGTCTGTGAGGGCCAGGTCAAAGTAGCCGAATTTCTGCATATAAAGCAGATAGGGTTACCGACTGGGTGGTACAAATTCACATTCGAGAATCAATATGTACAGTGTATAGATATAAGTATATTCGAAGGAGCGCGCCAAGGATCGACGCGCGCATTCTGTATCACGACGTCTACGACCAGCAGAAAATAAGGAAATGGGTTACGCGCCAAAACGAGAGTTTCTGCGGCAAAATTTCCCGCGCGCCAGCATGGAATTCGCGCGCTTTCCTATACCTACGATGAGTGGTATAGGACACTTTTGGATTTCCATGTTTTTTGACCCGTAGATTACGAAAATTGAGGTCCCGAGGTTTGATTCGGTGGGTCGATTTTTGCCCCATTACAAAGCTTTCTCTCTGAGAAAGCAAAAAAGGGAAGAACTTGGTGGTCTTATATACCATCGGATACGTTGGTGTGTTTGTTTTGGAGAATCTTGTTGAGTTTTCTATATGAGTAACTTTCATAATACCCTGTATTCCGTGAATCATTGGAAAAAACTGAAAATCGATGTCTAGATAAAAAAATTGATGTGATAAATCGATCGAGCTGCGAGACCCTCTCATTTACAATCGTGTGAAAGACAAAAATGTTGGTGCGTGACAATAAAATTTGCGAAATAAATATGATGTTCTCAAGTATCATGGGAAAATCATAGAGAAAACCAGGATAATGGTATTGTTAAGGCCCGACCTCTGGGAAGAGACTTATATATAGATATATATGTATATATTTTTGGGTTGGAAACTGCTGGGTTTTGCTATCTCGAAATTCGGTTCTGTGTCCGTGCGGGACGGGACTTACTATAAGGCGCGCTCGTGGAGCGTGGGTGCGCGCAGTTTGTGCGGCCCTGGCAGCGTGCGTCGCCAAGCGAGGCGCGTGGACCGTTGGTGTGCGCGAGCTCACGCTGTAGCGCGTCGGAGAGAGATAGCGAGAGATCGCGAGGCGCTCCGTCGATGGTGGGAGGGGAGGGGCGGCCGCTGCGTCTACACGGCTTGCTCCCCAAATCGTTGGTGTCCGGTTACGGCCCACCAGTTTTTCCTTGGCTGCAGGCGCGACTCCTTCGGCTCCGCAGTTCCTTCGGGGCGGCCACGCCTTGCGTGGTCGTTCGGATAGTAGGAGGTGCGGGTGAATAAACTACACACACTTTCTTCACTTTTAATTTCCAGCTTCGAATTTATTCTCAACTTCACTAATTGATGCTAGACTATAATTCGCGTCACGCCCGAGAATTCCGCGGTGGATACTTTTACGTTGAGGACGTGCGCTGTAAACGTGTGTCGCAAACGGTGGCGGGTGGAATTCTGCCGCGGCCGGCCGCAGCTCGCTCTCTTATCCTCTCCGTGACGTCACACGGTTTCTTAATTATACTGCGCAATAAAATCCTCACGCATATATAGATATATTATGTATAACTTGGCGTTACATGATTGATTTATTTCTAATAACAATTGACAAATATGCATATTTGTACGCGTGCCCGCGAGACTTACTCAATAAAGGATAATTCTACTTTATTATTACATTGATTCTATTATTTAGGGATGTACACGTCACCAGTTATAATGATCTCGAGTCATGAGCTCTCGATCGGTGGTGTATGCTGCCTGATTGTAGGGCAGGTTTCATTCGTAATACAATAATACGCTACGTGTAATATGGATGAATTGGTTGTTTCTAAATTCTATATACTAAAAGAAAATCGATATGGAAAGAAATAAACCACGTGAACATGCTGCATTGGTCATGGTTATACGTTAAGTTCGGAATGATGTTCAGATTGGAATTTGAAAATGCTTCACTCGCGTATGGTTTTACATTGACTTGATTGCTTGAAAAACGGCGTTTGGGAAAAACATCGATTGGGAAAAACGGCGTTTGGGAAAAAATTGATTGGGAGAAACTCCCTTTTGAAGGGCCGTTGTTTCCATCAGCTTTTTGGGAAAAACGGCGTTTGGGAAAAACATCGATTGGGAAAAACGGCGTTTGGGAAAAACATTGATTGGGAAAAACTCCCTTTGTGAAGGGCCGTTGTTTCCATCAGCTCTTTGGGAAAAACATTGATTGGGAAAAACGGGCATTGGGAAAAAAACTCATTGGGAAATCTGTTTTGGGAAAACTGTCCCCCTACCGCTACTAGGTTTTCATCGACTATGATGGATTAGAAAACTTTCATATCCCGACTTTTCTCAGTGTCCGTACGTGTGTACTGATCTTTCTAAAATTTTGAATGTACTTTAGTCGTAGAGAGTTGTAGCCCGAGTTCATGTTTTCGGGAAGTTCTCTCTAACTTGCCATGAATGCACGTTGGGGTCCTGCAGTTACCATTGTCAACATCTCCAATAATCGCTTCCTATATCCCTGATAGAAACAACGTATTAGTACGTGAATTGACTCAACTGACACAGTGATCATTCAAATTTCAATATGTTGTACGAAGGAACTTCATGTATATATGAAGTTCCTTTGTACAACATATCAATTCCAATAAAATGGGTCTTTATTCAGGTGAGTTTCGGCCATCTTAGAAACTCTAAGTTGAATTTCTCAAATTTCAAACTGGATCCACAATTAGCAAACTCAAGAACCTATGGATACCAATTTCTATAAGTAACCTTCGAGGGAAAAACTGTTTGACGTAAACAGTTAACTTGATATATTACATTGAGATATGTACACACACACACACACACACGAACACGTGCGCATGCACATAAACGATCGCACTCAAGTGCGCGCGTACCGCATCAACTCCGAACTCGGAAAAACGTTGCAACATAAAATTGAATTTGGAATAGATCTTTCTAAGTAGTGGAATCTGAAATTGATCTTTTTCCAAAACTCGATTCAAAAAGAATCTTTCTATACCGCTCAATTCGAAATAGATCTTTCTTTAGCGCTTGTTTGGAATCGATCCTTTTCCCCCCCAAGGCGACGTTATAGGTTGTGTGTGGCATGAAATGGGGTAAGGCTTTTGACGAGTGAACTCCCAGGGTACAAAAATGGAGTCTCTAATTGGTAGTGGGGAGCACTTTAAGTACTTTAAGTAAAAGTAATTTAAACTCGGGGAGTTGCCACCAACGAGACTGAGTGATTATTTATCACTTCGTAGCTTCATACGATTCCATTACGTAAATTAAAGTCAAAAAAAGGGAAAAAGGAAGAAAACGATTTTAAATATTCAATTACTAATACGCTGAGTAGTTTTGTTTCAATTGTGACTTCTCGCTTTCGAGCCTGCCAGCGTGCGTTTTAATATTAGAACTAGTGTATGGAACAAAATCATCCGCATAATACAGAGGTTCACGATTTTTCTCGTCTTGAATTAATTTATCTAAAGAAAATTTTGTTTTGGCTGAATTCTCCATGTTCGTATTGTATTATTTCGAAAACTTTGTTTCGAATGTGAATTCGACGAATATTTACAGAAACACGTGCTCAGAACTCGATCCTATTATTTACATGCGTTGTGTTTACACTCTGTATTATACTTCGATTTTCTTAACTCTAGTGCTTAATGTTGTGACCGGCCGCGGCGTGAGCTATCCCGTAGATCAACTCCGTCGGCTCGTTCCGATGTACCTTTGTTCACGGTCGCAACTTGCTTGTTTAAGTACAAGCAAGAAATCTGTAAGGTGATGTGTAATCACGTGTGTGCAAAAGGATTGCGGGTAAGGTAGGTGTCTCAATTTCACTGTGACGCACTTTTTGTATTTTATCTTAAGCACTCTCACAAATATTTATTGATTCACTTGTCTTTACAGTTTGATACAGTAACGCGTGTGATCGGCGCGGAGTAACAAAATGCGATTGTCTACGGCGGACCCGGAGAAGTTCAGCGATGTGCGCGGGGCAATTGGCGAAGTTGATACTGCCCGCTTGAATCCGGCGCGCTCTTATATATGTGACCGCGCTCGTGACGCTGACCGTCCGGTCCGCTTGTCGCCGCCGTTCGGTATCGTTCGTGCGGTCGTGCGCGACAACGCAGGTTGCCCGTGCGGCCGCTCGAGTGAAAAACCAACTTATATTAATTATTTATTCTTATGTGTTTGTAGGTGTGTAATGTGCGGTGCTATGTTGCCCCTGGCCACACCCCCGCCTGCCCTGGTGAACCTGGTGATCGTGGAACAATCCTGTGTTGAGCATGCCGAATGTTAGGTTATGGATCACCGTGTTTGCCATGGCATGTCTGTTTGCTTACAGGGTAAGAGTCACTTATAATCTACTTAATGTTACTCTTTACACAATTGTGCTACCAGAGCCCACGCAAAGGTTTGTGCATTTTTGCTGAGTCTTGTGCTGTGTTGTATGAATGCTGTGTGGTCTTAGTCCTGTTTGTTTATGTGATTAGTCTGTTTGTATGTAAAGGCTTTGTTTGTAAATGGGATGTCGTTATTCATGTCCATGGTGTTGGATGCTATTGACACATTTATTGGTTTACTTGTCGGTTGTTGGTTATGAAAGTATGTGTGTGCGTTGTTCATGTAATGTTTAACCTGTCACTGGTCTACGTGGATGGCTGTCTTATATGTGTGTACGCAGTGGCATGTACTTTAGGGCCTGACGTTACTTAACTATTATGCCATGGCCCGTTACCATGTTACTTCAGTGACTGTAGTGTAAAAGGATAGAGTATATCAGCTGGCGTTTACAGATATGTGTGTATGGTTGTTATTGCTATGTCTTATTAACTAAGCTTATGTGTGAACTTGTCATTATGAGAGAAGATTTATGTAGCAATTTGAATTTAATCTAAATGTATCTGACTTATCGTGTACGGTTGTGTGTTTTTAATTGTAACTTAGTGTCTAGGCTTACGCTTATGATTGCATGTGTGTGAGCGACAACTGTTGATTGTCGTTTCAGTCACTTGCTCAGTTCACTTATGCACTTTGTCCTTTGTAGATTCCTGTCGATGTTACTGCAGCTGCTGGCTTGTTTCTGCTGGTGATCCGTAGGCTGAGTCGCTGTCACTGCTAGTGCCTGTTTCTCCTTGGTGGATGTTGGCGGTCCCACCCCTTTGCAGCACTTTGAGCATCAATTGCTCATTCGTCAATCCTTCAGTTCTGGCACTCGGTTCCAGTCGTAGCAGCTTTTTCAGGATTAAGGCCCTCTCCTTCTTTCTTCTGCTCCTGCGTGTGGCTGCAAAGGACTTCTGTTTGCCACTTGCTGGTTCAAATTTCCCACTTGGATTACGTCTCCATTTTGGCATGAGATTAAACTCCTTCTTTATTTTTTGTTCACTATTTAACATCGTCTTGTTTGTTTCAGACGGTATATGCTGCAACCCTGCCGGTGGTGAGCGTGTGTCCTGCAGATGATATGGAGAGTTGCCCTGTACATCCTGTGTGAGCACTGTAACTTCTTGTTCTTGTGTGTTTGTGCTCTCGATGCATACCGTTGGATTTGCAGTGTCGACGTGGTTCAAATTGCCCACGTCTGTTATGGGGATGTCATCAATCAGTGGCTGTGTGTAGGTGTAGTCGTTGCAGTTAGTGAGATCCAACAGTACTTGCCCGTCATTTTCGGATATCACCATTCCGTTTGTTGCGAACGGAGGATCGTCTGCTTCGTTTTGTTTCGTGTTTATTCTGCTATAGTTGACGAATCCTTCATTGTTCATGATCCACTGTCCCACATCAATGGGTAGCTCCGGCAAATCGAGGTCATCGCACCGAAATGAATTTGGGTCCCAATTCACTTGTATTTCGTTACACTTCAAGATTCTTTCGATCTCTTCGTCGTGGTCCTTGTGTATGGCTTCTCTCTCTTCGTTTGAGCTGAGATCGATGGTCGGTAATTCCTTTGTTTTTTCGACTCGTCTTGTCTCTATTCTCTCTTCAATTTTCTCGTTTTCTTCAACGATTAGTTCGTACTCCTGTCGTAGCAAATCAGCTTGCCTCTTGAGTGCCTCAAGCAGCAAGCTCTCCTGTCTCTGCACCTCGTGCCTCGCATCGGCAATTTGGTCTTCCTTTGTCGTTCTCATGGTGTGTTCGCTCTGGTTATCGATTAGATACTGAGTCGTGATTTGATTCGCTTCGCTATTTATATTTTTTTTTTTGCTCGTTCTGACCTTGCACTTGCGTATCACCTTGACCGTACGGTCCTTTTTGTTTTGTTCTGCATACTGTGATTATGTCCCTCTGCGTGTCTATTATCATTCCTAGCTTTTTGATGACGTCCATTCCAATGATCATGGGCGTTGTTTCCTTTTGCAGAATCATTAGTTCGGCTTTTATCGTCCTTTCCATTATCGTCATGGTGATGATCGTTGCCTTGTTGACTGATAAGTTTGATCCGTTTATCCCTTGAATAGTCTTAGTTTTTGTGTTGTACTGCGTTATTTTGCATCCCTGACTTTGCAAGAACGTGATTGTGTAGGATGATATTATTGATGCTGTTGCTCCAGTATCGACCATCGCTGTTGTGCTTGCCGTTCCAATTTTCACTGGTATTCTCGGGCTTTGTTGAATTGTTGCTGTTTTTATTTGTGTCTTAGCCTTTTCTCTGTATGGCCTAAGCTGCCTTGCGTTGTATTTCCCAATGATTTTCATCGATTTATCATCTCTCAGTATGTAACTGTTTTTGTGTGGTATGTCGTGTATGACGTAGGGTCCTTCATATACTGCTCCTAGCTTCTTTGTAAATTTTTTGATCTTGTTCGATAGCTTGTGTATTCTTTTTAGCACTTTATCTCCTATCTTGTAACTCTGGAGCTTCTTTGACTGGTTGTATTTTCTATGTCTCTCTTCTGCCTTATTGGTCAGCCGTTGGATGATTGTTTGGTGGTTTATCTGGCTTTTGTTCGCATCCTCTATTTCTCCTCCTATTAATGGTATTCGTATTTTGTCTCCTCCTTGTATGTCTATTGGTGCGACTCCTGTAGCGCTGTGGCTCGTCGAGTTGATGCATAGCTCTATGGGCTGTATTAGCTTGTCCCACGTCGTATGCTTGTTGTTGCAACTTGATCTTAAAGCTCTCCCAATTTCTTTCATTACTCTCTCCACTGGATTGGACTGTGGGTTGTACGGTGAAGTCGTTATCATGTTTATCATGTATTTTTTTCCTAGTTCCATCCATTTCTCACTCTTGAACTGTTTCGCTTGATCCGTCAAAATGGTCATGGGTTTTCCCTCTGTCTTGATGTACTTGTTTTCTACCGTCCTGCATACAACGCCTGCTGTTATATTTCTCATTGGGTACATGTTGACATACTTGGAGAAAAGGTCCTGTATCACCATTATATACTTGTTGTTGAGTCTCGACGTTGGGAGAGGCCCGAATATGTCTGCTGCGACGATTTCCTTTATTCCTTTTGGTAATGCGAAGTATCGTTCCCCTTCAGTGGTGTGGTTGTAGAATTTCATCTTTTGACAGTGATCGCAGGATGCGGCCGTTTCTCTTGCGACTTCATACATTCTTTTCATCATAAAATTTTCCTTGAGATAATTGAATAATTTATCAGTTCCGAAGTGCATTATCAGCTCATGCGTGGCTATTGCTACTTCCCGAGATATTTCTTCAGGGACAGGAATCTTCCAAATATTGTCTTGAAGTATTCTTATTATGCCATCGGTGATTTTTGTTTCCGTGCCTTCCTTTTTTACCAATGCTTCTATATATTTATCTCTCTGTTGTTTTGTTGTGAGTATGTTCCTCAGTCTTTTCCATGTTGATTCTTCCACTTGCGTTGTTCTGATCCTAATCTCCTTGAATTTGTTCTCGTTTTTGTCTCGCGTGTATCTTGATAGTGCATCAGCATATTTATTTTTCTTTCCCTCTATGTGTATCCATAATATGTCATGCTGTTGAATGTTCATGATCCATCTGGCAATTCTATTATTAGTTAATTCCGTTGTCTGGATAAACGTTAAAGCCTTGTGGTCTGTTTTGATGATTATTTTCCGTCCTGCCATCCAAGGATGCCATCTTTTAAGCGCGTATATTACCGCCAGTCCCTCTAGTTCGGTCACAGTGTATCTTTTCTCTGCTGGCTTCAATGATCGGCTCAAATATGCTATTGTTTCTTCTGTTTTACTCACGGGATCTGTTTGGAACATCCGCGCTCCTATGCCGGTGATTGATGCGTCTGTTTCCATACCTATTATCCAGTTGGACTTCATGACGAATAGTTCTTTCGCATCCTTGAAGCACTGTTTGATCTCGTTCATGGCTTTATTCTGCTCATCGCTCCAGGTGAATTTCACTTTGTCGCTCAGCATCTCTTCCAATATTCGTGTTTTATTTGATAGTGTAGGAATGAATCTGCGATCCCAGTTTGCCAAACCAAGAAAAGATTGTAGTTGTCTTTTGCTCTTGGGCGTTGGGAATTCAATGACGTTCCTCTTGGTTTCTTCTGTCATTTCGATTTTTGACTCACTTAATACATGTCCTAGAAATGTTACTTCTCTAACTCCCATCTTTGATTTGGCTTCGTTCAGTGTGACCCCTCCTTCTCTGAGTTTTTGCAGCACTTTTCTTATCAATGATATCAGCTGTCTCCAGGTTTTTGCAATGATTAGAATATCATCTAGGTATATTATCACGATGTCCTCCAGTTCCTTTCCCAGGATCTGTGCCATACCTCTGATGAATGAGGCCGATGCCGTTTTGATTCCAAATGGTAGTCTTAGGAATACATATGTTTGTGACTTAAACCGAAACCCCGTGTACTGTTGGCTGTCTTCTTCTAGTTCAATTGTCCAAAAAGCTTTGTTGATGTCGAATTGTGCCAACCAGGTAGCGTTCTCCATCCTGAATATTATTTCCTCGATTAGCGGTGGTTTTGCGTGATCTGACTCCATCCTTGTGTTTATCCCTCGGGCATCGAGGCACATTCTTAGTTCCCCACTTTTCTTTACTGATATAACAAGTGGGTTTATATACTCAGTTGCTGCTCTCTTGATGATCCCCTGTCTTTCTAGTTGGTTGAGTTGTTTTTGTATTTCCTCCTCATGCATCTTCGCAATGGGGTACTGCTTGATCTTGAATGGTTCCTTGTTTTTCATTTTTATCTCGTGTTTGTATCCTCTCATTTTTCTCGTAGCTTTGTTGAACACATCCTTAAATTCCTCTTTGATTTCCTGGATTTGTTTGTTACGCTCATCCTCAGTCGGTTCTTTTTCTATTTCCTTGATTGCGAAGATCTGTCTCTCGTGGGTACCTAGTTTCATTTTTTGCTCTATCTCGTTGAAGTATGCCACACCATTTTCAGTGTCCATCATCACTTTGTTTTTCCTCATGAAGTCAAACCCTAATATTACTGGGTTCGATAGTTTTTTTATGACTGTCGCTGGGTGCAGAATCTCGTGTTTATTTATGGATATTTCAAGCAGCACCTGTTTGTTGATGGTAATCTTGTTTCCTAGAGCACCTCGGACGGTAGTGCTTGGCGCGCTTAGCTTCTTGAAAGCTCTTGCACTTTTCTCAATCCTTTCCATCAACGCTTCTGATATCGCTGACAATTGTGCGCCTGTGTCCAACAGCGCTGACACCTGCAAGCCATTGATGACTATTTCGACCACTGGGCACATACTAATCTCTTTTTCTGTGTCGTCGTCCGACTCACTATTAAGGTCTTGTTCGGCCGCAAATGCATTCGTATCTTGTTGTTGGATGCTTTTGTTTTTAACTTTACTTTCCTGCAGTGTCCTCATGTTGACCTGTTTCGTTTCGCTGTCCGTCTCCTGTATCTCCTCGCTCTCTGTGCTTGCTTCGTCATCGGGTACGTACATGAATTCATCATCGGTGGCTTCGTCTTCAGATGACTCGTGCTCTCCCAACATCCTTATAACCTTTTTAGTGTTCTGGAACTTTGCATTTCTATCATTCCTTTCTCTGGGCACATGGCTTCTGTTTTCTGGGGCTTTTGTATGTTGTTTATTCTCGAAGTTGTTTCTCTCCTGTGATGTCTTGTAGTTACCCTTATTTTCGTACCTATTTGTACTTTCCCGTCGTCTCACCTCAATTCCAAAATTCGGCTTATCATATTCCAGTAGAATCCTGGCCGCTTCGTCTACACTTCTGGGTTCACGGAATTCCATCTTTTCCCTGATGCGGCCATTGAAATGCATCTTCAATCGATTGATGATCCATTCGTCTGGGTATGGATCACGCAAACTTCGTGCCAGTGAGGCCCATTTGCGGAAGTAGCTTTCCATGCTCTTTTCCTCTCTTTCGTCGTATCGTCCCTCGATCAAGTATTGTATTACTTTACTTTGCACTCGCTCACCCCAGTACTTATTCAGGAATTCAGTCTTGATTTGCCTGTAGTTCTGGGCATCCGTCGTTTGTATCCATGCGGCTGCATCGTTTATCATTACTCCCGTGAATGCTGCCAATTTCTCTCGGTCGTTTAACTCCTCTAATCCAGCATGGGTTTCAAATTCCCTTATCAACTTGGCTGGATTGCATTTTACCACATTTCCCTCAAATTTGAGACTAGCAATCTTTGACGTCTCCCTGATGAGTCTCATGGACTGTCGTTCTGCTCTTCCTCCCCCTCGTCTGTCATTGTTCCCCGGTAGTCCGAAGGGTTGTTCAACATCTCGCTGTCTATTTCCAGCTCTCCCATATTGGATGATGTCGTTTTGCAATTGGCCTTGCTGACGCTGCATACGTCGCATGTCCATCCTCAAATTTCTCATTTCTATGAGTATTGCCTGTATAGTATTGCCGTTGTGCTCCTCCTGTTCTATTCTCGGGTCCGGAAGGCCGAGGGCCCCTGGTACCACTACGTCTTCATTTCCTGGAAGATGGGCATGGTCCCGGTTTGCCTGGCCGTTACCCAGTTCGGGTGCTACCTCATCTTCTCCATCTATCTCCGCTCTAATCTCTGGCGGCGCAGGCACTCTGCGTCGGGCGCCGCGCCGTTGGTTTTGAATGTTTCCAGCCGCTACGGCGTTCTCCAACCGCAACTCGACGGCATCATCACCAGACCTCCGCTGCTCCTCCTCGCTGTTTCCTGACATTGAATCAGATGCGTACTCCTAGCTAATATACTTCACTTCACTTGACACTTTCAGGATTTGGTCCTTTGTTGATTAATGATTTTGTTCCTTATTTTTCAGTTCTACACCAGACTTGTCTATTAGTGCAGTCCTGTCACGGTCGCCATGTGACCGGCCGCGGCGTGAGCTATCCCGTAGATCAACTCCGTCGGCTCGTTCCGATGTACCTTTGTTCACGGTCGCCACTTGCTTGTTTAAGTACAAGCAAGAAATCTGTAAGGTGATGTGTAATCACGTGTGTGCAAAAGGATTGCGGGTAAGGTAGGTGTCTCAATTTCACTGTGACGCACTTTTTGTATTTTATCTTAAGCACTCTCACAAATATTTATTGATTCACTTGTCTTTACAGTTTGATACAGTAACGCGTGTGATCGGCGCGGAGTAACAAAATGCGATTGTCTACGGCGGACCCGGAGAAGTTCAGCGATGTGCGCGGGGCAATTGGCGAAGTTGATACTGCCCGCTTGAATCCGGCGCGCTCTTATATATGTGACCGCGCTCGTGACGCTGACCGTCCGGTCCGCTTGTCGCCGCCGTTCGGTATCGTTCGTGCGGTCGTGCGCGACAACGCAGGTTGCCCGTGCGGCCGCTCGAGTGAAAAACCAACTTATATTAATTATTTATTCTTATGTGTTTGTAGGTGTGTAATGTGCGGTGCTATGTTGCCCCTGGCCACACCCCCGCCTGCCCTGGTGAACCTGGTGATCGTGGAACAATCCTGTGTTGAGCATGCCGAATGTTAGGTTATGGATCACCGTGTTTGCCATGGCATGTCTGTTTGCTTACAGGGTAAGAGTCACTTATAATCTACTTAATGTTACTCTTTACACAATTGTGCTACCAGAGCCCACGCAAAGGTTTGTGCATTTTTGCTGAGTCTTGTGCTGTGTTGTATGAATGCTGTGTGGTCTTAGTCCTGTTTGTTTATGTGATTAGTCTGTTTGTATGTAAAGGCTTTGTTTGTAAATGGGATGTCGTTATTCATGTCCATGGTGTTGGATGCTATTGACACATTTATTGGTTTACTTGTCGGTTGTTGGTTATGAAAGTATGTGTGTGCGTTGTTCATGTAATGTTTAACCTGTCACTGGTCTACGTGGATGGCTGTCTTATATGTGTGTACGCAGTGGCATGTACTTTAGGGCCTGACGTTACTTAACTATTATGCCATGGCCCGTTACCATGTTACTTCAGTGACTGTAGTGTAAAAGGATAGAGTATATCAGCTGGCGTTTACAGATATGTGTGTATGGTTGTTATTGCTATGTCTTATTAACTAAGCTTATGTGTGAACTTGTCATTATGAGAGAAGATTTATGTAGCAATTTGAATTTAATCTAAATGTATCTGACTTATCGTGTACGGTTGTGTGTTTTTAATTGTAACTTAGTGTCTAGGCTTACGCTTATGATTGCATGTGTGTGAGCGACAACTGTTGATTGTCGTTTCAGTCACTTGCTCAGTTCACTTATGCACTTTGTCCTTTGTAGATTCCTGTCGATGTTACTGCAGCTGCTGGCTTGTTTCTGCTGGTGATCCGTAGGCTGAGTCGCTGTCACTGCTAGTGCCTGTTTCTCCTTGGTGGATGTTGGCGGTCCCACCCCTTTGCAGCACTTTGAGCATCAATTGCTCATTCGTCAATCCTTCAGTTCTGGCACTCGGTTCCAGTCGTAGCAGCTTTTTCAGGATTAAGGCCCTCTCCTTCTTTCTTCTGCTCCTGCGTGTGGCTGCAAAGGACTTCTGTTTGCCACTTGCTGGTTCAAATTTCCCACTTGGATTACGTCTCCATTTTGGCATGAGATTAAACTCCTTCTTTATTTTTTGTTCACTATTTAACATCGTCTTGTTTGTTTCAGACGGTATATGCTGCAACCCTGCCGGTGGTGAGCGTGTGTCCTGCAGATGATATGGAGAGTTGCCCTGTACATCCTGTGTGAGCACTGTAACTTCTTGTTCTTGTGTGTTTGTGCTCTCGATGCATACCGTTGGATTTGCAGTGTCGACGTGGTTCAAATTGCCCACGTCTGTTATGGGGATGTCATCAATCAGTGGCTGTGTGTAGGTGTAGTCGTTGCAGTTAGTGAGATCCAACAGTACTTGCCCGTCATTTTCGGATATCACCATTCCGTTTGTTGCGAACGGAGGATCGTCTGCTTCGTTTTGTTTCGTGTTTATTCTGCTATAGTTGACGAATCCTTCATTGTTCATGATCCACTGTCCCACATCAATGGGTAGCTCCGGCAAATCGAGGTCATCGCACCGAAATGAATTTGGGTCCCAATTCACTTGTATTTCGTTACACTTCAAGATTCTTTCGATCTCTTCGTCGTGGTCCTTGTGTATGGCTTCTCTCTCTTCGTTTGAGCTGAGATCGATGGTCGGTAATTCCTTTGTTTTTTCGACTCGTCTTGTCTCTATTCTCTCTTCAATTTTCTCGTTTTCTTCAACGATTAGTTCGTACTCCTGTCGTAGCAAATCAGCTTGCCTCTTGAGTGCCTCAAGCAGCAAGCTCTCCTGTCTCTGCACCTCGTGCCTCGCATCGGCAATTTGGTCTTCCTTTGTCGTTCTCATGGTGTGTTCGCTCTGGTTATCGATTAGATACTGAGTCGTGATTTGATTCGCTTCGCTATTTATATTTTTTTTTTGCTCGTTCTGACCTTGCACTTGCGTATCACCTTGACCGTACGGTCCTTTTTGTTTTGTTCTGCATACTGTGATTATGTCCCTCTGCGTGTCTATTATCATTCCTAGCTTTTTGATGACGTCCATTCCAATGATCATGGGCGTTGTTTCCTTTTGCAGAATCATTAGTTCGGCTTTTATCGTCCTTTCCATTATCGTCATGGTGATGATCGTTGCCTTGTTGACTGATAAGTTTGATCCGTTTATCCCTTGAATAGTCTTAGTTTTTGTGTTGTACTGCGTTATTTTGCATCCCTGACTTTGCAAGAACGTGATTGTGTAGGATGATATTATTGATGCTGTTGCTCCAGTATCGACCATCGCTGTTGTGCTTGCCGTTCCAATTTTCACTGGTATTCTCGGGCTTTGTTGAATTGTTGCTGTTTTTATTTGTGTCTTAGCCTTTTCTCTGTATGGCCTAAGCTGCCTTGCGTTGTATTTCCCAATGATTTTCATCGATTTATCATCTCTCAGTATGTAACTGTTTTTGTGTGGTATGTCGTGTATGACGTAGGGTCCTTCATATACTGCTCCTAGCTTCTTTGTAAATTTTTTGATCTTGTTCGATAGCTTGTGTATTCTTTTTAGCACTTTATCTCCTATCTTGTAACTCTGGAGCTTCTTTGACTGGTTGTATTTTCTATGTCTCTCTTCTCGTGCTGCCCAACTTTATACGCACACGCATACAGTTTTCACACAAAACCCGCTCGCTCTCTCTAAACTACATCAAACATTATTATTTCAATGACGCATATTTGTACTGATAGTTAAAGACATCCCGTAAGACATACCCGCGATACGCCTATTCATACGCGCGTACCGGTCGGTTCGACGCTGAGTTCGATCGCGCCTTTGTTCCACGTGCCGCGCTCGGCCTCACGCACAACGACATGCCCGCCCGGAGATACTCCCGAATGCGCAGAAACTATATATCGACGACTAAGACTCGTCCATCCCAAGACACGCCGTCCACGAGATACGCCGCGTTCCGTTTGGCTAGATACAGATAACCCGCGATTCAGTTCATGCGCACAAAGGTATACCGCATTCGAATGCACTTTTCAAGATACCTCAGTTATAAGTCGGATATGCCAAGATATACCGCGAGACAAACAATTAAACCACGCCAAGACAATCCGAGAACATGCCAAACCGCGCCAAGATAAACTCGCGTTCACGACAAACCGTGCCAAGATAATCCCGAGATCAAGTGGTGACATCTCGCCCGAGCCGGTCGCTCGTCACGCTAACGGCAGCGCGCCATGTTGATCGCGAGAGCCAGTCGTTGCACGCTCGCTGCGTCGCAATTCGCTCGAGCCGTACGCGCTCGCGGGAGGAAGAACCACCAACCTCGCTAACTAGTAGCGACGATCCTTTCCGCTGCACCTCGTGGCCGCTTCCTCGGGAGAGTCGTCCGGGCTCCGCGCGTCGCTGTTCCCTGGGTTTGCTTCCGCTCGCTCGCACGCTCGGTAGAGAAGTGCCGCACTCGCCGCGCTCGCCCGCCGTTCGCACTGGGCCCTGTTGCCGCGGACTCCCATTGGCCCGCTACGCACGCTCCGCACCAATCCGCGCGCACGCCTACCCGGCCGCTACTACGCAGTTTCTTCTCGCCGGTTCCTTGGAAATGCATCTGTATCCCCGATGCATTGTAAAAAGACCTCTGAATTTTCCGTGCATGATCCCGTAGTCCAACGCATCAACATCCTTCTCGTTTTTGCCTGGTCGAGATCGCTTCAATCGCCTTTTTCCCGTAGCCATCATGGCACCGTATTCTTTCTCCTCTACGCTCGGCTCGGCTGAGCGCCGTTGGCAGCCTCCGCTTGACGCGCGTGAATAAAAAAAAAACAAGACGAAACGTGTTGAATTCTCTAGCTGAGAATCCGTTTTCGAACCGATCTGGAACGCTCGCATGGTCTATTTCCCCCCAATTTTAAGCTTGGCATCCTAACTTTGTATCATTGCACAATGCAATGTTACAACTTATCAGATTTATCAAAGTTAATGTAATATCTGACGTAATCATAATTGATTCGACAAAATATATGTCTAAATTAACATTTGACTTAATAATAAAAAAAAGAAGAAATGGACGTAATTTTCTTTCGATCGGTCACCCCGAAGTTGAATAACGTCTCCGAGTCAGTTCTCCTATTAGCCGCCGGGGTTCGCGTCTTTCTCGCAAGTGACGGGAAACGAGGACGGTTTGTATATAAGCCTGATTAAGTATATGGCTCTCGAGTATATGCGAACATTATATATATATATATATATATATATATATATATATATATATATACGAGGATACGAGGCTGGACGTAATATACGTTTACGTTTCGTTGAGAACCACGCTCGCAATAGGCCTCGAACCGCTCTCACGTAATATACGTCAGTGGTGGGAAAAATTTTCTGTGCGAGATTTTGCGAGAGGTTCAGAGGGTCTGTCGTCTGCTCGTCGACTTATACCTCCTATATCCCGAATAACTCTTTTCTGACGTAATTAAACGCAACTGAATGCAGGTTTTGCTGGTAACCATCGCAAAACTGCAGGACAGAGGTTTAAAAAAAAATATTTCTAGGTGCGAGGTTAAACCGCAAACGAGCTGTATATAATGGCTTGTCGCGTCCCCTCGCTTGCTGCGCATACTTGTCGTCGGTGGCGCTGACGCGACACCTGATACGGAAGAATGTTAATCCAAATCTAATTACATACCTTTGACTTTTATGTAATTTATCAGTTTTCTGAGAAGAAGAGAACTGTCTCAATTTTTTTGACTGAATAAGGTAACTGCAGGCAATTTGGCACTGCAGTTAATCAGGCACGTTCATCAGATTTCGTAATTCCTGAGCATCAGGCGCCCTCGGGTTATTCTGGGAGTATCAGAAGAAAATGTTCAGTCCCTTTCCCGCCTATTTAGTCCTCAAATAGGCGGGAATATCTTACAACAGTTTGAAGTTTCACTAACCGATTTTTTCTTTCTTTTCTCATTTCAATATTCTCACTTAAAACATCAGGTGTGAATCATTTTCATATCTCAAAGTGTCATTACTATTTTTCATGTAAAAACATCTCATCTTTCGATTAGTCACATCAGTTTTTCAAAAACTATTTTCTATTCTACTCAAAATGTTCTTTTTCGCATCGAAAGTATGTGAAGCCAATTTGGTACGATTTTTGGTATTTTTAATCTCAAGTGTTTTAACTGCTCTAGCGGTGTACCGAGGTTCGAGGGTGATCTTTTACTATCAGAAACGAGATGATTGTTCCCAAGCAGTAGAGAAACACTAATTTTTCACTCCCAAAAGACGTTTTTCGAACACTTTGAAGTTAAACACCGTTGAATGATCTATTTTTTTCTGCATTTGTTATTGTCATACTGTAAATTTCATTTACCATAATAAAGCATAGAGGCTGCAACAATTGGTTATGAAATTGTACCAAATTGACTGCACGTGTAGCCGATTTGGACTTTTTGCGTTTTTTTTTTAACAGACATTTTTGTTGCGTTGAAATAGTCGGATGATGTCTATAGAGATAGTTTCTGAAAGGTATTGAGCTAGCCTTCAAGATGCCATTCGCAGAATTTGAAAATTCCAAGTTTATCATAGTCGAATTCGCGAAAAATCCTGATGGGGTGGCGCATTGACTAAAGTAACCTTAGGAATCATGTTTGATATAAAATGAGAAAGGTAAAAAATGAAGGTAACCTATATTTTTAATTAAGGTTTGGATTTCCAAAAATTTTCCCCCCTAAGGGTTTTTCGCGAATTCGACTATGATAAACTTGGAATTCTCAAATTCTGCGAACGGCATCTGGAAGGCTGGGTCAATACCTATCAGCAATCATCTCTATAGTTATCATCCGGCCATTTTAACCATATAAATATGTCAATTTAAGAAAAAATGCAAATGAGCCAAGTTGGCTATACGTGCAATCAATGTGGCAAAATTTCATAATCACTTGTTACAGCCTCTATACGTCTACAGGAACTATCAAATTGGCATCCAAATAACTCTTGATCATGTTTTCATTGATATTTATTCAAAACTTTTGACGTTCAACTAAAAAATACACTTCTAAATCATTGTGACATGTCTATAAAAACGAAACGTTTATCTCTTTAATATTGATTCATTTAACTCAGTCTTTTAGTTCATAATAGCATATTGAGATCGATGAAATCATTCGAAATAAACGATAATCCTAGTTTTATAGAAGTACGACATAGAAAATGGCCAGTTCCAACTACTGGAAGAATTTTAATTCATAGTAGAAGCAATAAGTGACAATTTTCAATTTCTTCTCAGAGGAACCGTCTTGAGCTCACTTGAGTTCCATTGAAACCAATCGTATTGACAGTGTGGATGGATAGTTGAAGGAAAACTAATGTGACCAATCGAAAGATGAGCTTTTTCATATGAAATTGAGTAATCTTATTTGAAAATAAAAATTTAATATATTAATTTGGTAGAAGAAACTTACAGTGCGGCAATAAAAATTGCAAAATGAAATAGATAATGTAACGAAGTTTAACTTCAAAGTGTTTCAAAAACGGCTAATTAGAGTGAAAGTGGCCGGTACTCGAACGACTCGGACCAATCACGTTATTTTAATACTAAAACGTGATCCGAGCGCATTTATGCAATACTAGAACGGTTAAAACGCTCAAAATAGGAAATATCAAGAATTGTGCCAAATAGACTTTACCTTTTTCTGATGCGAAATGGAGCATTTTAAGTGGGATAGAAAATAGTTTTGGGAAAACTTATGTGACCAATCGAAAGATGAGACGTTTTCACATAAAGAAGAGTAATGGCACTTAGAGAGATAATTGTTTACACCTGATTTTTCAGGTTGAGTGAGAATAGTGAAATACGAAAAGGGGGAAAAAATCAGTCAGTGAAGCTTCAAAGTGTTGTAGAAGGTTTTAAGGGCTAAATGAGCGGGGAAGGTATCGAGAATTTTCTTTTAATACCCTCAACATGACCCGAGGATGACTGATACTCAGAGAGCACCAGAAATACGAAATCTAACAAACGTGCCAAATTGTCTGCATGGTCAAATTGCCTGCAGTTACCTTAATAGGTGTAAGTTTCACTTACTAATTTTTTTCACGATCTTTCGTAGAATTGTGTGTTTTATAATTGTACCCTGCACAGTGATTTCCTGATTCTGGGAATACGTACAATAGCAAAGATCCATCCTCGTGATACTAAAATATAATGAATTGAATAGTTTATATAAATCAATTTCGACAAGCTGATTGACGAATAAGTTTTAAAATTGGGAACAGACATTTTGTGATAGGGATTTTTTTAAAAATGGACAAGAACATACATAATTGGGATTGAAAGCGTCTTTTTGATGACGGAGAACAACATCTTTCACAGATATAACGTATGGATCTGTTCCTTGTTGCTGTGCATGGATCCTTTTGTTATTCCTATTATCAGACTCGTTAGCGATGGAAGATTGTAAGTTCTGTTAGAAATACACAAGCAAAATCAGTAGGCTTCTGACATGATCAGTTTTTAAAACTTAACTTTACAAGGTAGTTTTGGACATAAGGGTCAGGCAGGAAAAACTGTGAACCACTTGTTGTGTATATCTGTCTAGTGTTAATATCGATCTTCCCTATTCATAAGTCGTGTCTCGGAAATGTCTCGCCAAATAAGGACGTATCTTGCACGCTCGTAGGATCGCAAAATAATACCGTGTCTCAGTGGTTGAGAATCAAAGATTTGAATTAGCTTATTACGAATTTTTCGTGGCGCTCAGATTGAGACCTATTATGGGTACGCATTCTGTTGTTGCTATGTAAATTAATAATGTCTGTAAACCAATTGACATCCAATATTTCTTACGAGTTCTCTCGGATGCTTTTCTAGTACTACGTGAGTTTGGTGAACATAGTCACATGGACACATATATATATAGAAGGAGCCAACTCGCCGTCCGTGTAAAAAGGGGCCGACTCGCAGTCCGTGTGAGAAGGGGCCAACTTGCCGTGCCAACTCAGGCGAGTTTTAAATTTCGTATGAAATTAAATACACGATAAAATCTTATGCACGCTATCTTATAGTCGTAGCACAACTTTTTTAATGATGAGGTGATTTTTACGTAATCTATATATTTTCGACTTATTTTCAGCAAAAATGTTATCTTTTGTGAGTACACAGTTACCTGCTATTTATTATTGCTTATTTTACAAGAATAATAATTCTTAGACTAGAAAAAAGCATCTTCGAGAGGAATTATAGAGAAGTCGATTATTTTGAATATTACTAGAACAAAAAAATTTTGAGCATTCGAGGATCATGCTGGCCTTCTGAAGCGCATCTTTTAGGTGATCTTCTTCTAATCCACATATCTTAGGCTTTCTTTGATTTTTGTCGCCTGGGCAATTCGTGTACATGGGTTTTTGAGGTCACTGATTCGGAATCTGACCTCGGATTTTCAAAATTCAAATTAAAGCCTCTATGGTTGTCAACCGAAATTTTGAAAAAATACTTGATTTCAATGAAATTTGGTACGCATGGGTTGTTGAGATCGCTTATTACAAATCCGGCCTCAGATTTTCAGAATTTCAATTTGATCGAGCCTCTAAACTGGTCTACCAATAATATGAAAGAATTCTGGATTATAATCGAAATTTTTATGCATGGGTTTTTAAGGACGCTGTTTACACATCAAGCCTAACATTAAAATGAGCCTAATCCCTCCACATCGTGGACCGTAACAAGGAAACACCCATTTTGAAGGTTACCAAAGTAAAGAACCATTTCATTTTCAAATTTATAGAAAAAAACCGTTTTAAGTATTATTTTATTCCTTTTAGTTTTTCTGAGTTTGGAGTTGTTGTGCTACACGCATGCATATGTGTGTGTATTCCCAAATATAATTATATTCATATATCATATATTTGAAGTTCCTTTGTAGAATATATAGAATTTGAATCATCACTGCCCAGGCGACAAAAATCAAAACAAGCCTAAGATATGTGAATTAGTAGAAGATCACCTAACAGATGCGCTTCAGAAGGCCAGCCTGATCCTCAAATGCTCAACATTTTTTTTCTAGTAATATTCGAAATAATTGACTTCTCTATTATTCCTCTCGAAAATGCTTTTTTCAGTCTAAAAATTGAATAAGCAATAATGAATAGCAGGTAACCGTATACTCACAAAAGACATTACCTTTCGGTTACATTGAGGTGAGATTATGCTGTATATCTACTTACCAATTAGAATGACAAATTTTGACGAAAATAGAGAAATCCATACAATTATTTTTTTACAAAGTATACTATATAAAAAATAATTCTGACGTAATAACAGAAAAAGAAAAAAACAAGAAGAAAGACAAAGAGAGTGAAAGAGTAAATGTACCTGGATCTTGGACGTGATAGGTACATTGCTTGGAGAAGGGGGAGAACTACTCTGTTGCACCTCCTCATCTCCGTCACTCATGATTGCAATCGGCGCGGAGGCCTCTGCAATCGTTCCTCCACTCGTTGCAAATCACGTCACCAAGTTTTGCTGATTCAGGTTCGGGTTCTGGCTTGGGTTAGCACGAACTTCAATAAATTTTGAATAATTTTTTAATTTTCAGTGGTATTTGCGCCGATAGCATACTACAGCCAATAGTCTTACTCAAATTCGTAGTGTTGAGTTGTCACTGTTGCTATCACAATATCAATTACACTATTTCACTGTTTTCCCGACTCATGAGGTTATGAAAAAAAAAACATTCGATTCTGTATCAAAACGTCATGTTTCAAAACAGTGTTCTTTTTCAAATTTCTGTGGAATAACGTATGCATCGACATCTGTCGACGAAACACACCAATTTTCGAAAAAAACTACAATATCGACTTTCAACTCCGCCACTTCCTTCGCCCATCAACGAGCATCGGCTTGTGATTGGTCCGGCGAAATGTCCCGCCGGCAAAATGTCCCTGCCTCGACGGAACCCCCACGAGGGATTAAATACGACCGCCTCAAGGCGCTCAACGGTCAGTCGGCAGTCACACGGCAATCGGACGGTTATCCTCACGGGTAACGCGGAGACGGTAGATAGTCCGACGCTCATATTGTATGCTAGTATTTGGAATAATTACACGAGCTCTCTCAGTGAAGTGAATAGGGAATAAAGGCACATCTAATCCAATTCCTGAGTACTGAGTTATTGACAACCTGATTCGACACGTAACAGACCCTTACCGAGTAAAACGTCTACGGTCAATACCGTAGCCGAGATCTGAACCCAGCTAATTAAGGACCACGCCACGTAACACTAGAAATTGACATAGTTGAGACATAGAAAAATATTGACTTGTGGCTATTTACATTCAGTTTGATTTATTTTCATTAAGACTAAGTTTGTCAAGAGTTGAGATAGATAGATAGATAGATAGATAGATAGATAGATATGTTTTATTGTATAAATCATACAAAAATAGTATTTACATAATATCAGTCATCTTTTCCTAAAAATATCAGTCACTTAGAACATATTTTACATATCATCCTTGTCAATAGAATTCTCACAACTAATTATCACAGATAACGTGTCAGTATTGGTATAAATTTTCTAAAAAATAGTTTCTTATGGAACATTTGAAACTTAATAAGGACGGCCTAGGTTTCTATCAGAGGAGCGAAGGGAGTTTCAGAGGTGTGCCGCCTGCACCTGGAAGGAATTTATTTTGAAATCATTCTTCATTTTGGGGACCGAGAGTTCCGGCGCATCTCCCCTTGAGGGCCTTGTGGACACATACCTAGTGAAGAGGCTCAGAAGGTACTCCGGCTGGCGAAATCGCAGGATCTTGTACAAAAGTACATCCATGAAATATTGCCTCCTAATATCCGTGCGCATCCGGCCAAGCTTGGCCCTGCAAGGAATGTGTTCGTCACATTGGTCAGAGAATGGTACGCGATCCTCGCCGATCCCAATGCCAGATACATAAAGTGCTTCTTTGTGCAGAAGATTAATATAATATGAGGATCCGAAAGCCATGGCTTGAGAGAGAGAGAGAGAGAGAGAGAGAGAGAGAGAGAGAGAGAGAGAGATTAGATAGATTAGATAAGTTTATTAATGTAAATTATGTTGTACAATAAAATAATAGTAGAATATAGTATACATATGATAAAAAACAAATAAAAGCAAATGTATAATACAGAGTTTGACTAAAAATAGGTGAAATGGAGAGGTAAGTGTGTTAGAGTGAACGAGTGCAGTAAGGGTGCATGAAAAACAGTAAGTAAATGAGGTAGATGGAATGACTTACGCACTAAGAAAAATACCTTCGCGGTCAAAAATAAATTTAAAGATGTGGTGCTCAAACATGGCGAATGAGTCGATGGTGCGAATATGAGTGGGGAGATTGTTCCAAATGTAGGTCGAACTGATGAAGAATGAGTTCCTGGTCGACTCCAGTCTGAACGGGGGAACGACAAGGGGCCTTTGACACTCACCCCTTACAGACCTCTGGCTAGTGTTTAGTTGATAGCGATTTGCAAGGTAGGATGGCCTACCACTAGCCAGGATTTTGTAGAGAGAAAAAGCCGAGAAGTACTCCCTGCGACCAGAGCCAGTGAGCTAGCCAAGCTGACGCCTGTAAGGAGTGATGTGCTCGCGCCTCTTTACACCATAGATGTATCTGATTCCCGTATTGAGGATACGCTGAATAAGGAGATCCTGTTCATCGGAAAGGTCAGAGAGCACTAGAGAGCAGTAGTCTACCACGGGAAAAAAAAGCGCCTGAATAAGGTGCTTTCTGAGCGCAAGGGTGGTGCTGCGCCTGAAATGGTGGAGGCGGTACATAAGCGAGTTGGCTTTTCTGCAGATAGAAAGAACATGTAGCCTCCAATCCAGTTTGGCGTCAATCACCACACCGAGGCTGCGTACAGAAGATTCAATTGGGACCGGGGTGTCATTTATCACTATGGAGTGGTTTTGTGCCGAATTGGAGAATTGATTGATGCAATAGCCAGTGCCAAAAACAATTGCTTCGGTTTTTTTAACATTGAGTTTGAGATGATTAAGAGCGGCCCACTCAGCGATACGAGAACCAACTCTGCTTAGAGCAGCAAGCGCCGCGTCAAGGTCAGACAGGTTGCACTGGAGATACACCTGAAGATCATCAGCATAGACATTATACTTAATATTAGCAGGTAAGTTTCTAGCCACATCACTTATATAAAGAGCAAACAGCAGGGGGCCAAGAACTGAGCTTTGAGGGACGCCACAGTTGACGTCACGAAAATTAGAGCGGTCGCCGTTCCGGCCTCTCACTTCCTGCCTCCTAGCGCCAAGGTAGGACCCAAACCACCTTAGCACGCCAGACGAAAAACCCATATCAGAGAGTTTGCGTAAAAGCGTGACGTGACAGACCGTATCGAAGGCCTCGCTGGAATCAAACAGGAGCATCGCAGTCACCATCCTTCTGTCCCTGCCGCAGCGGATGTCGTCAGGGAGTTTGAGTAAGGCTGTCTGTGTACTATGCCCGACTCGGAAACCAGACTGGAACTCATCAAGGAGATTATTTGCTTCAACGTAAGCAGTGATTTGATCTAAGGCAATTCCTTCTAGTGTTTTTGACAGGAAGCTAAGCAGAGAGATAGGGCGGAAGTCGCCCAGGCATGTGGGAGAGGGCACTTTGTTAAGAGCAAGCACAAGAGATTGTTCCCAGCTGCAGGGAAAAATGGACTGGGATAGCGAAAGATTAAAAATTTTGACAAGATGCGGTCCGAGGGTAGGGAGAGCCGCATGGACGAACCTCTGGGGAATTTCATCAACTCCCACCGCCTGTGTCCTCTGTCTGACGATGGCCCTCTCAAGCGACTGAAGCGTGATTTCAGTAAAGTTGAAACCGGTCGAGTGCTCTGGAAGCTCAGACAGGTAGTGAGCAAGCGAGGGTGCTTGAGCGTCATAAGAGGTCGAGGCAAAGTGATCATTGAGATCATCCACAGAGAAGTGCGACATGTTGCTCTCGTGATCCGGGCAGATTCCCAAATGCCTGAGTTCCTTCCAGACTTCCTTGGGGTCAGATAGGCCTCTGATCCGGTCATAGTAGTAGTCTTGTCGCGCAGATTCTACAAGTCGATGGGTCTCGTCACGTACCCGCCTGTAGTGGAGCAAGTCTAGGTAGCGTTTGGTACGTTTGTAGCGTCTGTAGAGTCGATTGCGTTCCTTAATAAGCTGGGAGTGCTCGTTGGTAAACCAAGGATGGTTGCGTTTCTTTCTATGTTTGACTATTTTTAAGGGCGCAAAAGTGTCAAGTGCAGAATTTATGTGAATATAGAGACAGTCAAAACCGTTTGAAAGTGAGCAGTCAGAGTCATCGAGGGCTGACCAATCGCAGCCACCAAGATATTCGTTAATCGGATCGATTGATTTAAAATCAATGAGTAGTCAGACTGGATAACCTTGGGAATAGAAATATCAAGAGTGGCGCTGATCCAGTCATGACCTGCAATGAAGGGGGTGTCAGATTTGTGGAAGTCAAGTACTGTGTCAAGTTCGTCGATGATGCAGCGATCAAGCCAGGTGTCGGAGTCCGGGATATGATGAGTGGCACCGTAGTGAATTAGTGCAAGGCAGTTCTCGTCCAAGAACCCACGTATGATATTTGCATCAGTGCTAGACGATAGTTCATCTGCGTCAAAATCGCCAAGTATGACCTTGGAGCTGTAGTCGTGCATATACATCGCGAGAATCTGGAAGAGGTTAGTTCCCTGCAGAAAAGGAGCATGGGGTGGACGGTATACCACACCAGTAAATATTGGATTGCCTCCCCTGGGAGTGATCTCACAGAGGATGTATTAAGGAAATGTTTCAAGTGGAGTCCAGATTTCTGTCGAGGTGCAGAGTATAGTGGCGGAGAGCAAATTATGGATGAACAATGTGACAGCTCCTCCAGTGGTTCTGCGATCCCGCCTGAACAGGGTAAAATCATCAAGAGCAATGATGTGATCCTCAATGTGGGGGGCGAGTTTGGTTTCAGTCACAGCTATTACGTGGAAATGAGGGCGAGAGGCTACGAAGCGCCTGATCGCTCCAATGTGAGCACTAATAGAGTTCGCATTGAAGTGCCAGACACGGAGTCCCTCCCTCACGGCCATCGTGGAGTTGAGCAGGGATTGATGATGCGAGTTAGTAAATGAGCTGTTAGGGGGTGATTTCGGCGAGGCGATATGCTGAGATGAGTGCGAGAGATCGGTGAGGTGAGTGCGAGATAATAAGTTGATGGGACATGAGTGAATTATTCCGGAGAAGATAAAAAACGTTCAAGATCAGAGATCGACGAAATGCGTGTGTCAGTGTCCCCTTTTCTCCTTCTGGCAAAGATGGCTCCTTGATGGATGTATGAGGTGCAATCATCGCCCTGACCATTGTGCTCCCTTAGCTTAGCACGGACGGTACGATGAAGTGCATGAGTTTCTTCAGGAAGAAACTCATTGACATTGAGTGGGACATTTTCTATAGGAAGAGGCACTCCTGCCGCCTCGAATAGATCATTGCTGATGCTAGAGGTTAGCACCTTACCTTTCCTGATTTTGGCTCGAATGATGTTAGTGACGTGTGCTGGGGAGGTAAGGGTGACCACCAGCAAAGTCCTGCGGTTTGGTGGTGGACTGCTGCACTGCCGAAGTCATTGGAGTAGGATGGTCACTAGAAGCAGCCTGACGAGGACGGATGTAGCGAGCGTCTCTGCCCAGCCCTCGCGCGGAAGCAAGAGGAGAGCGGCGTACCGCGTGGCGACGGTACGCCATTCTCGTTTCACCCGCCACACAGGAAAGCAGCCTCAACCAGAACTCGCCGATAAGAGCGAGCAGACCTCGTGGTGAACTAAACTCCACACAATTACGTACAAGGTAGTACAGGTGAAACCGAGCGAGTGGGCCAGTATCAGAATTCAATTGAATCCTAATCGGCCTGCGCATAGATTACTATCTGGTTCGCGTACGCGTCGAAAGTGCGGTTCACGTGTGTAATTTGAAGTTTTATTGTGATCGTTCAGCGTTGTTTTTTGGCAGACTGCCGTCGATGAAGGACCTAAGAACCAATGCGTCGGATCTGAAAGGAAATTCTCGAATCATAAGAGTTAAATCAATTTCACGCGATTAGTACACGTGAAAACGACGTCGGAAAATTGCGTAAATTGATCAAGTAAATTGCGCGATAAGTACTCGCTTCAATTCCGTAGGAAAATCCGTGAAGTTAGAATAAACCAATAAAATTCCATCAAATTCGACGAGAGCTTGCGCGACTAGGACACGTAATAACAACGTCGGAAAATCGCGTAATCAAACGAAATAATCTCTTACGCGATCAGTACACACCTAAATCCGTCGGAAAATTCGCGTAACTCAATTCAACTCCATTACGTCGATAATTCAACCAATCTAATAACTAACTCAAGTCATCCTTACATTTTTTCTGGACACATATTCGCGTAAAATTTTGTTTTGATTAATTCTACAGGAAACCGGATCCAATTCGGCAATTCCAACACGGCCTGACGACGTGAAAAACTGTCAGCAAAAACGTGGAGCTGTGTGGTTGTCGTCCACCACCGCCGCGCCTTGAAGGACGACTTTTTTCAAAACCTTTCCGCAAGCCAGTACGCGGGGTTTCCCACATATCATATTCTCTGCCAAAGGCGATACTCATATTTTCAATTCTTCAATAAAGAGAAAACCAGTTGAAAGAATTTTTTCAGTTGCGTTATCTATTCTCTTCCCTCATACTTGCATGTGTCTCTATAATTCTCTTTAAAAATAATTATGTATGCAACGCACCCAGATACCCTTGAAACAGTACATTTTTCAGTAATATAAATTTGAAATCAATTCAATTCACAAAGAAAGAAGCCGTTGCAATATATTGTCTGTATTGTGCTAAACTCCACAAGAAACTATTAAAAGAGTACATGTGTCATGAATTGCATTCACTTGATAAGAAAGATTAATCAAAAAGTAAATCATAAGCTTTGCATTACACGTACACCTTATAACACACTAGGCAGTGCGTAGATATCATATGATTTCTTTTGTTATAGCCCAGTCTTGCCCCGCCCAATTTTTTGTTTTTTTCCACCAATTTCCCCGATCTCAATGAAGATCCAGCTTTTATCATGCCCTCCGCCCCACACGAGTTATACAACGATGCGGCCAGCTCAGCTGTTCGACAGTGTAGAGAGTCGATGATAGTATGAATGAGTATATTGAGTGAGAGAGACACGGCGCAGGGTAAAGACGCGCTACGTTATCATCTGCAGGCGATGATTGCATTACCCTCCGTCGTGCATCTCGAGAGTGAAGCATGTCCCGGACGTGGCATATTACATAATAAGTTCTTCCAATTTATGTTTTATCCTAGAAATTTACAATGATATATAACCGATCCATTGATATCGTATATACAGATAACATCTTTGCATTACTAATAAAGCGACCTGCCCTATAATCAGGCAGCATACAACATCGATCGAGAGCTCATGACTCGAGATCATTATAACTGATGATTTGTACATTCTCAAATAATAGGAACAATGTAGCATTAAAGCAGAACCCTCCTTTATCGAGTAAGCCTTGCAGGCATGCATACAAATATGCATATTTGTCAAATATTATTAGGAATAAGTCAATCATGAAACGCCAAGTTATATATAATATATCTATATATGCATAAGGATATTATGGCGCAGTAGAATTGAGAAATGTAGTCTTTGACGCCCCGGTATTACTCCGCGCCTCATCCGAAGCCATCAGCATATGAGGAGCTGTTCGACCACTCGGATAGTGTCGTGGCACCTTCGAGGAGCGTTCCGCGATCCTATCTCTGTGACGTCACGAAGAGGATAAGAGAGCGAGCGGCGGCCGACCGCAGCAGAATTCCACCCACCACCGAAAGCAACAGACGTTCGCTACGCGTACCGCTCACATACAATTAGTTACGGAATTCGTGTTGCGTGTTGCGTTAGTTTGAAGACCATTCGTAATATAATTAGTGCTGATATTTAAAAAACATTAGTGAGATAGTGAAAAAAGGTGTCGAAAGTAGTTTTTGTTACACCACCTACCCACGAGGCGATCATATAGGACGAAATCGCTCGCCAGCGAGCTGCCGAGCCAATGGAACGCGCCTGCAGCCGAAGCCGAACTGGGGGGCCATAATTGGACACCAGCGTTTTAGGAGTATCCAGAAGCGTGAGACGGGTATCTGCTTCCGTTCCGCAGACGCGACGCGCTGTGCACAAGCAGCGCTCTCGCTCCCACCAACGTACTCTCACCTGAGCCTGCACACATAACGGTCCACGCGCCTCGCTTGGCGACGCACGCTGCCAGGGCCGTAACTGCCGCGCGCTTCGTGCATTTGTAGCGCATATCGAAGTAAGTTTGGAATATCAATCTCGAATAGCGATTCACCGCCACATAAATTGAACCGGTTCCCCCACCGCAAAATTTAAATAAGTCCCTTCCCTCTGGTCGGGCCTTAACAATACCAATTTCTATGAGAAACCTTTGAGGCAAAGAAACCGTTTGGCGCGCAAGCGTGCCATGCGTTGCTTCTGCGTCTCCGTTCTGCCACAGAGCACCTTCTGCGCCTTCTTCAGCTGCGCCCGCAGTCGTTGCTGCTCTTCGGCCGCCTTGTCCCGCAACTGCCGCAATTGCTCGGCTAGTGTCGCCGCGCTGCGCCTCGCCTCCTCCTCGCGCTCTTTCATTTCGCGCCGTTTGCGCACGGCGATCCTCGCGTTGTCGAGGATTTCCTTCGCCTCGACGATGACTCTTGTGGGCGCCGCCAGCCGCTCTTTGGCCACATCGCCGAAGAATCGGCGCACGGTACGCAGGGCGTAGCCGGCCTCTTCGATGGCCCTTTCATAGGCCTCCCCGAGCTCCTGCACCCTGCGAGCAGCCTCCTCCGCCTTACTGACCGCTTCTTCCAGCCGCTCTGATGGTGATCTGATGGTGCGGTTGAGCGGTGGGGGCTGGGCTCAGGCGATCGCTTGCGCCTGTTTGCCCTGCGCTGCCTGCGCTTTGGATGGTGCCGCATTGGCGTCGTCCTGCGCGTCTGCGCGCGCTTCGGTGCTTGGCCCGCTTGCGTGCTCCTCCGTCGTAATGCATTCTTCCTCCTTGCGTGCGTTCTGCCTGCACCTGCGTGCATCCCGTCTTCCGCACTCACGTGCGCACGGTCCATTGCCGCCGCTACTTCGTCCTCCACTTGTTGCGTGGTATTGCTGTTGTTTGGCGCCTCTACCACCGTCTCGACCCTCGTATCAGCCAACTCACCATCTGTGCTTAAGATGGTGGTATTGGCGTCGTACCACGTTTCAAGTGGTGTGACGGCGGGTGCGCTGGCGCATTTTGGGTGCCTGAGCGGTTGGGGTTGCGGTGGCAACGGCTCAATTGCTGGCGTCGCACTGGCTCTGACGTTTTCCTGATCCATCTGTAAAATCTATTTGTTAGTACTGTCCCTTGACATCATTATCATCAATCCACTGGGAGAGTAACCAAAATAAAAAAAAATTTTCCGTTTCCGTTTACGCATACGATTATTTACGTTGCGCTCGCGTCAGGCTCTTCAGGATCACTGATTCGCTATCCAGTTCCTTGTTCTTTGCACCCTTTGGGCGTCCGCGTTTTTTCCTCTCGCTGGCGGTTGACTCTGCCAGCCCTTGTTCGCTTATCGCCGGCAGTTCTGCCAAGTCCGGTTCCGGATTGTTCGTCCGCGTCCGCTGTTCATCTGTCGCAGTCTCTACTACTGGCGTTTGCGTTGGCTGTTCTTTCGTCGTGGTCTCCAACGCTGACGTTCGGGTCGCCACGTAACGGTTCTTTCGTGGTCTGCCGCGTTTCGCGCAAGGTGTTTTCTCCTTCGACGGGTTGATAGTCATTCCCTTTTCAGCCAATGATAGTACCTTGTTCAACTTGAGCACAGAGTCGCCTACGTCGAATTGTACGTCCCTGTGCTTCGCATTGTAGTACTGTGCATTCTTTTCGTGTGCGAGTGCCGATTTGTGGGCAGCAATTTCTCTCACATCGCCTGAATTATGCAAACGCTCAATCCATTGTTGGAGTTCTGCATCCCCCCCCCTGTTCAGCGGCTTGCTTATCTTCCGTTCGCCGCAGTGTTAGTGGCGGCATCGGATTCCGGCCGTACAGTAAAAATACCGGCGAGTAGCCGATCGCTTCATTTTCTGCCGTGTTGTACGCGCACATTGTTTCGTCAATACGCTCATCCCACGTACGATGGTCGCTCTCTATTTGGCATTTCAGCGACGTCATGAATGTTCGGTTGACGCGCTCAAACGGGTTTGCCTGCGGGTGATAAGGCGGTGTAAGCTTGTACTCCATTCCTCGACTGGTTAGAAACTCATCCATCAAGCGATTTTTGAATGGAGTTCCCCAGTCGCTCAGGGAACATACCGGTGTGTCATGACGCAAGATGACTTTATTTAGCTTGCATTTGACTAGGTCCGCATTTGCCTTGCGCAGCGGAATGGCCTCGATCCAGCGAGAAAGGGCGAGGTGGCCTGCCCACGCGGACTCATGGCATCCCTTCAACGCCGTGAGGTGCTTTTCCTCTGGGAGTACGAACTTCCACGTGTCGTCGTCCTCGATTAGGTCGTCCAGGTCGGCGTTGACGTCGAAGTGGTACATCTTCCCACCGACTACCGTGTACTTTCCGTGTACTTTCCGCCGGCTCTTATATCACTCGTCGGCGGTATCTTCCAGCTCGACTGCGGCAATCTGCATTGGGCAGTCGTCCTCGTCGGGTTGGTACATCCGCAAGAGTGCATCTGAGACGACATTATCTGCTCCCCTCCGATACTCTATTTGGAAATCGTGGTCCTGCAGCTCTAACGTCCAACGCGCGAGACTACCCGCAAGCTTCTTGTATGTACGCAACCACTTTGAGCTGATGTGGTCAGTTATCACCTTGAACTTATATCCTTCGATATAAGCTCGAAATTTTTGGATCGCCCACACGACGGCAAGACATTCACGCTCGGTGGTCGTATCTGTTATGTCTTGATCGTGGGTAAGGTTAATCAATGGTCTATCTGAATATGATAGGATATATATATTTATTAGAATCACATCATGCTATACATGCTCAAAGCGCAGCTGGAATGCAACTGCCGCTCGTGCGGGCGCGCCGAGGCTCAACGCCCGAAATGTGCTGACTCGTCAGTCACATGCATACACCACAACTCTCCGCCTCTTTTATATCTGAGTTTCCCTGAAAACGCGGAGAGCGTCTTAATTTTACATTCGTATTATTTCTCTTAATTATTTGATCTATGTGTCGTTTAACAGTCACACCTTTATCGTTCGATACAATGTACGTGGATGGTGAGACTTGTTTAATAATAGTACCGCTTGACCTTTTACCTGATCTCACACCATGCTCATCTATCATAACACTATCGCCTGTTGACAATTCAATCTTGCGCTTCCCTGCTCGAGCTACAATTTGCTCACGTTGCTTTTCCGCTACAGTTTCTATAACATTCGGTCGAAGCAAATCAAATCTCGTTCTTAGTTCCCGTTTTGACATCAAATACGCAGGGCTTCTACGCGTTGTACAATGTTCAATACTTCTATAATCATATAAGAACATATTAATTGCATCATCCAGCGACTCTCCCCCTTGACAATTTTAGTAACCTTATCTTTAAAAATTTGAACAAAATTTTCAGCTGCTCCATTTGTAGCTGGATGATAGGCTGGAGATATCGTGTGTAAAACACCATTTCTAGTTAAGAAATCATGAAATTCATTACTTCTAAACTGCGGTCCCCCGTCCGTTACGCAATGTAGCGGTAGACCGTATCTAGCGAATAATTTTTTAAATTCCGCTATCAACCTATACGCTTTTGTGTTTGTCTTAAAATCAATTATTTCTGGCCACTTTGAGTGTGCATCTATAATTATTAACCACATTTTTCCGTAAAATGGTCCTGCAAAATCACAATGAATACGGCTCCAAGATTTGTCCGGCCAAGGCCATGTAGTCAACGGCGTTTTAGGTGGTTTCTTCCGCTCAATCATACAAACTTTGCAATCATTAACTAGGTTCTCAATGTCTCGATCAACGTTAGGCCACCAAACATACGAGCGTGCACACATTTTGATTTTTACAATGCCTAAATGTGTAGCATGTAATTCGCGTAAAATTATTTTTCTCATACTCTCTGGGATTACCGCTCTTAGTCCCCAAAATAAGCAACCTTTTTCAACTGTTAATTCTAACCTTCTACTATATAAACTTTTCTCATCGCTCGTCATTTCCTTTGTATTATTCGGCCAACAACCTAAAACTCTTCTAATTGTTGTAGAAATTAATTCATCTTTTTTATTCATTTCCGCTAACATTTTATAATCAAATGCAGTTACGCCTTCATTGAAAAAATTTACATGTGAGAAATCAACGTCTATCATTTCCGTATCATCATTAATGGGCAATCGAAACAGAGCGTCGCAGTTCCCATTTGCTTCTGATTTCACATGTTCTATTTTGTATCTGA
Source organism: Aphelinus atriplicis (assembly GCA_020882685.1). Lineage (NCBI taxonomy): Eukaryota > Metazoa > Arthropoda > Insecta > Hymenoptera > Aphelinidae > Aphelinus > Aphelinus atriplicis. The sequence continues at coordinate 60,477,432 of CM037075.1, read as the reverse complement.
ATCCCGATAAATAATAAGCCCATCTTTGAAAACGATTATCGGCTGTCAATGGAATCCCCTTTCTCGGACCCAGTATACATTCTAATGCCTTATTATCTGTTCGCAAAATGAATTCTTTACCAAAAAGAAACTGATAAAACCTTTTAACTCCAAAAACTATAGCCATGGCTTCTTTGTCAAGTATTTTTTTGTTCAGTTCATTCTTTGCTATTTTTCGCGACGCATACGCGATTGGTTTTTCGGTGCCATCTTTATACTGATGCGATATAATCGCTGACAACCCGTAATCCGAAGCATCACATGCTAGAACTACTTTTTCTTTCGAGTCGTAATTTACTAAAACTTTTGGTGAAATTAATTCATTCTTAACCCATTCAAAAGCTATCGAACACTTTTCATTCCACTCAAATTTTTCTTTATTCAATAAATCATATAATGGCTTCAATTTTTCCGACCTTTTCTCTAAAAATCGAGCATAAAAAATTTATTAGCCCTAGAAAAGATGCTAACTCTTTATTATTTGTTGGTTGAGGCGCTTTAACCATCGCCTGTATTTTTGATTTTGCTTTATGTAAACCCTCTGAATTTATCACGAATCCTAAAACCTCTAGTTTCTCTTGCATGAACTTACATTTTTCTACGTTCAGCTTCAATCCACATTCTTGTAATCTATTACACACCTTATGCAGGTTTTCTAAATGATCCTTTTTTGTTTCACCAGTTACATAAATATTATCAATATACGCTATGGTGCCATCAATTCCTCTCAGACACTCATCCATTTTCTTCTGCACATCCGCAGGTGCAGGTGATACCCCTTCAGGTACCTTTGTGTACCTAAATAACCCCTTGTGAGTTACAATTGTCAATAATTTTGAAGATTCTTCATCTACAGGAAATTGCATGTATGCATGTCTTAAGTCCAATTCAGAAAAAAATTTACCGCCTTGCAGCTTTGCAAAAATATCGTCTATTGTATGCAGAGGATATTTATCAATTATTACATATGGATTTACCGTCATCTTAAAATCGCCACAAATGCGTATTTTTCCGTTATCTTTAAATACTGGAACAATCGGCGTGGCCCATTCGCTCACGTCCACTGGCTTCAAATGTCCTAAGTTTACTAATCTATTGATCTCTTTTTCTACCAATGGTCTTAAGGCATGCGCTACATTTCTACATTTCAGCGCAATTGGTCTTGCATTTTCTTTTAAATAGATTTTTGTTTGACTTTTATTATATACTCCTGGTGAGTCATCAAACAACTCTTTATATTTTTCTTTCACACTCTTCGCTACATTTTCAATATTTAACATATTAACGTTGTTTTCGCAATTTTCACCCAAAACTTAACGGCCATAAATTAAACGCTGCTAACCATTGCCTTCCCATCAACGATGGTCCAGTACCTGGTAGCACAAAACACTCCAATTCACTTTTTCTATTCCGAAATTGTACCGTTAAATTATTCAATTTACCTAGCGGTTGCAATATACTGTTATCGTACGTTTTCAATTTTCTTTCGGTTTTTATAATTTTAAATTTCCTCAAATTCTCATTATAACATTTTTCCGAAATAACCGTAGCATAAGTGCCTGTATCAATTTCCATTTTCACAATAACGCCATTTATACATACATTTACAAACATTGGATTACCTTCCATATCTTTATTATTCATTACCTGCTTACCAACAAATTCCTTTTTGTCATACCCTTCTATGTACAAAAATTCATTCTTGCCTTTTGACCACTGTGCAATTTCATTCGTCACCTTCTCGTCGTCATCAGTTCGTCCACTGTTGCCCGCTGTCTCTTCATCGTGCTGCATCAGCTGTACTCGTTGCTGCTCTCGATTTCCTTGGCTTTTGCAAACTTGCTTCAAGTGTCCCTTCCTGCCACACCCATTGCAAATATATTCTTTGAATCTGCACTCGATGCTTTTGTGATTTGGCTTTCCGCAACAGTAACAAACAATTCCTTTTTGATTCTTGTTTTGGGAATTTGTTCTACTATAGTCAGCAGGTCCCGGACGCCTTGCGCCTTGCTCTGGCTGCCGCTCCGGTTTCACTGTGCTTCTCTTCTTCCAATCTGTACGCTGATGTGTATTTTTTAGTGCAAACACTTCTCTTTTTGAGTCTTTACCCTGTAGTATATTTTGCGTACCTGATGCATTTCTTTCTGCATTTTCTTGAGACACTGCTTCTTTGTAAGCATCTTCGAAAGTCAAATTCTCTTTTTTGAATAATGCCACCCTAGTGTAATGGCTCCTTAGACCACAAACAGATTGATCTCGCAAAGCTGTATTCAAATTTCCTTCAAAATCGCAGCTTAGTGCTAATTTTTTTAATCTGGCTGAAAAATCAGCCACTGACTCAGACGCTTCTTGTCTAGTCATATTGAAATTGCATCTCTCCATCACTACTGATGGTTTTGGGCTTAGATGTTCACTCATAATTTTCACAATATCCTTGTACGTCTTTTCACTAATTTTTCCTGGCGATACAAGTTGCTTTGCTAATTTAAAAGCTTCTGTGTCTACTTGCATCAGCAAATGAGCTTTCTTCTTTTCCTCTTTGATGTCCTTTGCCTCAAAAAACATTTCCATTTGTTCGATGAATGTGTCCCAATCATCCTTATGCAGCGAAAATTCGATACGCGATCCCATTTCACCGTCTTCGTCAATTTCTTCACTGTTGACGTCAACTAAATTCTTCGCTCTTCCGAATACGTTTTTCTCTTCGTCAACTCTTTTGCTGGAATTTTGTTCCACAGTTGACGCGTCTTTACTTGCCACTTTTAATTTTTCTTGATAATCTTCTATAAGTTTCTTAGCAATTTTTCTCAAAACATCTATTGTCAAGAGTTCTAATATACCCTCTTGTTCGTAATTAATCAATTGTTCAATCAATCTATCTTTTGGTAATTTTCTAACTTCAGTTGAGATATTCCCTTTGGTGCATATGGTTCTTAATTCGTCTACGGGCAGTAAGTTTAGTATGCTCTCAAGTGTAAAATTATCTATGAACTCAATTAATTCTCTTTTGGATACTAAGTGTACCCACGTAGCATTTTTACCTTCAAATACCTCTTTTTCATCACCCATAAGTAATATATGTAGCCTGCACCTTTCTGCAACTACCTATGCACTTTAATCAGTTCATCAATTTTGAGTTGCGCACCTTACACATCAGCTACACTTTTCTGCAGCTGTACACGATAACTTGACACGTCTGCACCTTCCTGCAGCTCTATTAAGTCACTTTTTCACTATTTTTCCGAACATCCTCGTCGCCATTGTTGTCTTGATCGTGGGTAAGGTTAATCAATGGTCTATCTGAATATGATAGGATATATATATTTATTAGAATCACATCATGCTATACATGCTCAAAGCGCAGCTGGAATGCAACTGCCGCTCGTGCGGGCGCGCCGAGGCTCAACGCCCGAAATGTGCTGACTCGTCAGTCACATGCATACACCACAGTATCGTTCCACCGAACTTAGGATGCGGCTCGCAAACTCAAGGTGGTATTCTACGCCATCAACCGTCTGCGTGAGGACAGCGCCAAGGCCGGTATCGCTGGCGTCTGTTTGCAGGACGAATTGATGTTCATATGAGGGTCGGTGCATTACTGGTGCTGACGCCAGCATGCCCTTGAGAATGCCGAAGGCTCTCTCTTGTTCCTCCCCCATACATACGGTACATTTTTCGACGTCAAGCGTGTCAGAGGTTCGGCGATGGTCGCAAAGTTATCCACAAACTTGCGGTACCACGTGGCCATGCCTAAAAATCTCTGTAACGCCTTCCGTCTCTGGGGCACCGGATATTCCATAATGGGCCGGATCTTCTCCGAATCCGGACGGAATCCGTCACGATTAACCAGCACGCCGAAGTACCTCAATTCCGACTTACAGAAGTAGCGCCTCCCCCAGTTGATTACCAGGCCTGCTCCCAATATCTTCTTTAAGATATGTTTGAGCCATTCCAGGTGCTCCTCGCAGGTATCCGTGCAGATAATCACGTCGTCGAGGTAGGCGAACGCATAAGGCTCTAGCTCAGGCCCTACGAGACCGTCAATAAGCTCCTGAAATGTGGCCGGGCCACCAGATACCCCATACGGTAATCTGGTGAACTGGAAGAGTCCCATACCTCGTACGGTGAACGCCGTCATTGGCTTTGCCTCAGCGGCCATCTTAATCTGGTGGTACGCCATCTTAAGATCTATGGTGCTGATGTAGCGGGCCCCACGCAGCTTGCGCAGGATCGCATCCATGCGTGGCAAGGGGTAAGCGCTCACCCGCGTGACAGAGATTAGCTTGCGATAATTGACGTACATGCGGAACTCGCCGTTGGCTTTGCGCAACATTACGATAGGGCTTACCCAGCTGCTGTTCAAAGGCTCTACGATGCCTTCGTTGAGGAGGTCACGCACCTGTTTGTGCATTTCTTCTTCGATCTTCTTCGAGACCGAATAGGACTTTTGCTTGATCGGCTTGCACGACGTGAGTTCGATATTGTGTTCGATCAGGTCTGTGCAGCCGATCCGTGGGCCATTCACATAAGATACTTCCCAATCAAGTTCGCCAACGCCCGATCTTGGATCTCCGAAAGGTCGGCGAGTCCAATTGACGCCAGCTGATTGCCGGTGTTCAGGGCGGCATGTTGTGCACTACAATGCCAATCTTCACTGGGAGCGCGATTCGGGCAAGGATTCGAGCGGGAGCGCCCAAGGCTAGTCTCGCGCCTGGTCCATCGTATGGAGTCCATCGCAGGGAGTGCTCCTTCTGGCGTGTCCGTAAAGAGCAGCGGGCCAACTACGGTGCCCGGAGTGTACATCGGCTCATCGGAGGTCTGGGGGGTGGCGGGGGTATCGAGTGTGACCTCACTTACTCGACCCCCTATTCTCTTGGGGCCGGCGCGTAATGCAACTTGCATTCTGGACAGGTCCTTGTATAATAACCTGGCCACGCGCAGCTCCAGCACGTGCAGTCTTGCCATGGGCCCTGCTCCTTGCCCGCATTTCGCTGATCAGAGCCTAAGAGGGGCTTGATGAGCACTAAGCGCTCGCCGTTGTTTTTCCGGCTTGACTTCTTTTGATGGCCGTTTCGCGAGCCGGCATTTTGCGAGTTCCCGTTTGTTTTTTGTGGATTCGCATTCGCCGGCGGTGACGGCGTGCCGCTGTTCTTAGTCTCACTTTCGTGTGCAACCTTGAAAATCTTCAGCTGCTGTTGCACAGCCTGCGTCACGAGACGCGTGATGTCTTCGGCCGACAAGCCACGTAGCATTTCAACAGCCGCGATTTTTTGTTTCTGCTCAGGCTTCGTTGGGGCGCTTGAGCTTCGTGCTCTGGCTGCAGGCTTGTACGCAATAGGTCCGTTCCGCATCCATAAGATATTCCGCGCGGCGTGCTTCTAGTAGCAGAGAGCCAACATCCACGACTTTTTCTCGTGGTACGAGTCTCTGCCACGCTGGCAACAGATTCCGGTATAGCAGGTCCAGCTGCTGCGCCGGTGGCCACTTCGGATTCAGCTTCGTTCAAAATCGTTAGCAGCCGGAAGATGTAATCGCGCGCTGGCTCTTCGGGGCCTTGCGTGCGCCGTTCCGCCTCGCGCACAAGTCTCTGCTGAAAATGCTGGTCAATTCCGTAGCACAGTCTTGCCGAGTCGCAAAAGTCTGGCCATGTGCGCCACTTGTGCCTCGTACGTCGTGCCCACTGTAGTGCGACACCTGACAGTAGCTCCGTCAACCCGTTGAGCAACTCAGTGTCACTGAGGTTTGCCAAGCCATTACACTCCTCGACACGTTGGATGAACTCGTCGATGCTCATCGCGTTTAGCTGGTCTGAAAATCGGAGCTTCCACGCGTGAACCATCCGACCAACGTCCACGCTCGTGCCGTTTGCGAACGTCCGCCGCGAGCCTGAAGGCCATCCGTACGCGTGCGCGTTGGAATCTCCCCCCTCCCAGGCCGGGCGTACCGTCGAGTCGTTGACGGGTGGATGATGTGTCGCTGTTGAGATTTCCACCGACGCATTTACGGCGTTTGTCGGTCACGCCTGTGTCGTCGCATTCGTTTGCGATTCTACGGACGCGTTGAAGTAGTTGATTGCAAATATGTCCTGTATGTTAACGCTCCGTTTCAGCGCTCCGTTTCCATTCGCATTTTGTCCGTTTGGCCACCGTACGTTCGACATATCGAGCGTCTGTTGCGCGTACGTTTGCGCTCAGGGCATTGTCGTACTGTGCGCCAGTCTTCGTTGCTGCCTGCGTTCTTCTTGCAGGCGTCTGCGTTCTTCATCTACTTCTCTTTGTGCTTCCTGTAATCGCACGATTTCGGCCGCAATCGCGCGTGGTACTTCCTGCACTTGTCCGTTTATCGTGCATAGTACCGTATCCGTTGTTGCATGTACCGTTCGCGTCGTTGTGATTCGTGGCGTCGTGTAGGAGCTACCCTTGTGCGATGTTGTCGTCACGAGATTTGATGCCGTACTAATTGTTGGCCGACTGTATATTGTTGGCACGTCAGCTGTTGTGTGCATCGTCACAACCACTTGCGGTGTGAGTCCATTCGCCATTGCAGACTGTCTGCTCGAGTTCGCCAATCCGCAGGCGTTGTCCTCGATTGTGTTATCCCCGACTGCATTTGTTCGCTCAGCCGTCGACGTGTTTGCGGTATCACCTGTTATCTGTGAGCTCTCGCGCTCTTCCCTTATTTTGGCAACCGTTCTGCCCAACAGGTTGGTCGCGTGCGTTTTCCCGAGCTCTTCGGTGAATTCGATAAGGGCGTCGTCCCTATGCGCACGCAGTGCTTCCTCTGAATCGCACATCTCGTTCTCTACAAAGTTGCTCGCGGTGTACTGACCCATCAACCTACGCATTAACCTTTGCATTTTCTCACGCCCTTCTCCTGTTCTCATTAGTTTGAGCCTTTGGAGCGCTTCCTCGAACCTTTCATGGCTCAGCGTCTTAATCCATGGCGTCAGCTCGAAATATTCATCGCTAAGGTCCTCCTGGTTATCCATTTTTCTTCCTGATACGCTAGTGGTCGAACTTAAGGAAGACAGTTATATTCTAGTACGCGAAATTCGCTTTACGGTAATGGTCGCTTAGCTGTCGCTTAACTCGCTTGTATGTGAATGCGCAATTGCAAGTAGTCGTCTCTCCAAATTCGCAAATTATTTATAACTTATTCAATTATTCTTAATTATATTTCATAATGCTCCTTTCGGCGATTATGTACGAGCTGCGTGCGTGAGTCGGTTCCGAAATTCTTTTGCTCGAGTTCTCAACGTTCTCAAGTAATCTCAGCTTGATTGTGATTACTTGGCTCAAGTGGAAAAAATTTTGTAAAGGTTCAGCTTGTTTAACTTTACTCGAAAAAAAAATTGAAGAATTTTTCGTATGTATAGTTTTGCAATGTTACTGAATATATTCTTAATACTATTTTCCGTTCGACAATTTTGTAAATAATTGATTCAACGATATACGAATTGTAAATAATTAATTGAACGATATCGGCGAACAAGGCGAACAAGTATATCTCGCCGCCCCTGTGCGGGTCGCTAAATTAACCCATTAACGTCCAAAATGTTAAAATTTCTTGCACGTTTTCAAAGTGATTTTTTCCTATGTAATTGGCGTTAAAATTCTTAAACCACATATTCTGATGTAAAATTTCATGCTCTTTCAGAATCCGTTGCCAGAATTATGATAAAACTCACAGGAAAAGAGATATGCTCGATTGAAACATAAAAAACACCAAAATTTTTGAAAAACAAATTTTTAGGATTTTTTTTCGAAGTGTTACGGTGAAGATATCATCTTGCAACCGTGATCAAAGGTGATCATGGGAGTTGAAGTTTAACAGGGAATTTTTTTGTTGACCTTGAACCATCGCTTCTTTACAAAATGGCGGAAAAACGAATTTTTTTTTTCAATCTTCATGAACTTTTTTCTCAAAATCTTTGGACTTTAGGAAAAAATTCATAGAAACAAAAATGCCTTAGAATCGCTCGAAGGAACATTCTTGAATTTTTTCAGAATTTTTCGAGACAATTTTTGATTGTCCGGGAAACTTGGGAAATGGGATTTTCAAAAATGTCTCAAAAAATTCTGAAAAAATTTTAAGGATGTTTCTCGAGTGATTCTAAGGCATTTTTATTCTTATAAATTTTTTTCTAAAGTCCATAGATTTTGAGAAAAAAATTGATGAAGATTGAAAAAAAAAAAATTCGTTTTTTCCGCCATTTTGTAAAGAAGAGATGGTTCAAGGTCAACAAAAAAATCCCCTGTCAAACTTCAACTCCCATGGTCACCTTTGATCACGGTCGCAAGGTGATATCTTCACCGTAACACTTCGAAAAAAAATCCTGAAAATTTTTTTTTTCGAAAATTTAGGTGTTTTTTATGTTTGAATCAAGCATATCTCTTTTCCTGTGAAATTTATCATGATTCTGGGAACGGATTCTAAAAGAGCATGAAATTTTACATCAGAATATGTGGTTCAAAAATTTTTTCAACGCCAATTACATAGGAAATAATCACTCTGAAAACGTGCAAGAAATTTTGACATTATGGACGTTAATGGGTTAATTATTATATTCGGAAACGAAATGTTATTTAGGCTCCGTATGCCTACGCACGCTGTGTGCTACGATCCTGTATCGAGCAGCTGATCCCTTCAGATTGTGCGGGTTGAGCACCCCTGCGCAGGTTGCGTACCACTGTACTAGTTGGGTACCACGGCGCTGGTTGCGTGTCACTGCGCGCGCTGCGCACCGCTGGGCTCTGTGTTGATGCGCGCGCGCCCTTGCCGAATTTCACAGCACGCGCGTGGCCCGGCGGTATATGTGTTCTATATATACGCCGCTCGCTGCCGCGCCTTGTTGTGATGCCGGCATTCCAATGAGGAAACTCTTGCCGGCGTTCTGTTCATGCTGCGTGTCCTCGCATGGACAATATTCACGGCCCACGTCGCTTACGTGGAAAAATCCGTGGCTCGCTTGTTGCCGACTCCAAAAATTTCCGCTTGGACGCAGCGTCGCTTGGCGTGTTTCGCTTGAACGCGTGGTCGGGTCGAAATTTTTTCTTTTTCTTTCGCTCGCGAACGCGTGAATTTACTTTTTTACGGGGCTTTTATGCTTTTTACGATTCACCACCACACGTTAAGGGCGTCAATGTCACTGGCTCATGCCCATTAATAATAATTATTATTATTAATACTCAAGGGGACACGAGAGAGTGCAATCTCGCCCGGCTCTAATGCAGGGCGAGTTCTCAGAGTCGTGTGTAAGGAATTCAGGTGGTGAATCGGGGCCACAGAAACGCGCACACATAAAAGAAATAGTTCTTTATTGGCAATTACCGGGGTACAAGTAAAAAAGGGGAACGCGGCGCGGTCGATTGAGATAGATATGTTTTCTCTCTATATTAAAAGCCAGACCGCCGCCGCCGCCGCCGCCGCCGCCGCCGCCGCCGTGAAAGTTTTCGACCCCTTTTTGGCTCCCCTTTCTGGCTCCCCTTTCTGGCTCCCCTTTTTGGCTCCCCTTTTTGGCTCCCCTTTTTGGCTCCCCTTTTTGGCTCCCCTTTTTGGCTCCCCTTTCTGGCTCCCCTTTTTGGCTCCCCTTTTTGGCTCCCCTTTTTGGCTCCCCTTTTTTGCTCCCCTTTCTTGCTCCCCTTTCACACCCCTTTTTTTACCTCTTTTTTTACCCCTTTTTTTACCCCTTTTTCCGCCCCCTTTTTCTGCCTCTTTTTCCACCCCTTTTCCCCCCCTTTTTTCACCCCCTTTTCCACCCCCTTTTTTCACTTTTTATTCCACCTCTTCCACCCCTCAGTTGGAGATCCATTTTTGGAAATGTTGATGACTAAGAAGAAAGAACATCGAAGCTCCGACATTTACCATAGCAACCATTGTTTACGTCCTTAGCAACCGTTATTATGGAGTGGGAAAAGTCAGTTAGAGGTCCATTTTCGGAAATGTTGATGACGAAGTAAGAACATCGAAGCTCGGATATTTACCATAGCAACCGTTGTTTACGTCCTTAGCAACCGTTACTATGGAGTGGGAAAAGTCAGTTAGAGGTCCATTTTCGGAACTGTTGATGACGAAGAAGTAAGAACATCGCAGCTCGGATATTTACCATAGCAACCGTTGTTTATGTCCTTAGCAACCGTTACTATGGAGTGGGAAAAGTCAGTTAGAGGTCCATTTTCGCAACTGGTTGATGACTAAGAAGTCAGAACATCGAAGCTCGGATATTTACCATAGCAACCGTTGTTTACGTCCTTAGCAACCGTTACTATGGAGTGGGAAAAGTCAGTTAGAGGTCCATTTTCGGAACTGTTGATGACGAAGAAGTAAGAACATCGCAGCTCGGATATTTACCATAGCAACCGTTGTTTATGTCCTTAGCAACCGTTACTATGGAGTGGGAAAAGTCAGTTAGAGGTCCATTTTCGCAACTGGTTGATGACTAAGAAGTCAGAACATCGAAGCTCGGATATTTACCATAGCAACCGTTGTTTACGTCCTTAGCAACCGTTACTATGGAGTGGGAAAAGTCAGTTAGAGGTCCATTTTCGGAACTGTTGATGACGAAGAAGTAAGAACATCGCAGCTCGGATATTTACCATAGCAACCGTTGTTTACGTCCTTAGCCACCGTTACTATGGAGTGGGAAAAGTCAGTTAGAGGTCCATTTTCGCAACTGGTTGATGACTAAGAAGTTAGAACATCGAAGCTCGGATATTTACCATAGCAACCGTTGTTTACGTCCTTAGCAACCGTTACTATGGAGTGAGAAAAGTCAGTTAGAGGTCCATTTTCGGAACTGTTGATGACGAAGAAGTAAGAACATCGCAGCTCGGATATTTACCATAGCAACCGTTGTTTACGTCCTTAGCCACCGTTACTATGGAGTGGGAAAAGTCAGATAGAGGTCCATTTTTGCAACTGGTTGATGACTAAGAAGTTAGAACATCGAAGCTCGGATATTTACCATAGCAACCGTTGTTTACGTCCTTAGCAACCGTTACTATGGAGTGAGAAAAGTCAGTTAGAGGTCCATTTACGGAACTGTTGATGACGAAGAAGTAAGAACATCGCAGCTCGGATATTTACTATAGCAACCGTTGTTTACGTCCTTAGCAACCGTTACTATGGAGTGGGAAAAGTCAGTTAGAAGTCCATTTTCGCAACTGGTTGATGACTGAGAAGCTCGGATATTTACCATAGCAACCGTTGTTTACGTCCTTAGCAACCGTTACTATGGAGTGGAGGAAATGAGTTAGAGGTTCCTTTAGTTTTCTCAGAGAGTGGCGATTAATGCAAGTTGAGGTTCAATTGCAATACTTTTAGAAAGCACACTGCTGAGGCACTTGGTAGTGTTTTTTCCAACTGCACAAGATACAAAATCTTCCCTCTTTTTCCACCCTTTTTTCACCCTCTTTTTCCACCCATTTTTTTACCTTTTTCCACCCCCTTTTTTTCACCCCCTTTTTTCACCCTTTTTTTCACCCCTCTTTTTTCACCCTTTTTTTATCCGTCTTTCCCCCCCTTTTTCCACCCTCTTTTCCACCTCTTTTTTCACCCCTTTTTTCACCTCTTTTTTCACCCCTTTCTCCACCTCTTTTTTCCATCCTCTTTTTCCACCCGTGTCTTCGAATAAATTATTTATTTCCAATAAATATGCAATGGTCCGATCTCCTGGAAATTTTGCACACAGGTTAGCAAAAAACAAAAAAAAAAAAAAGGTTAGCACACAGGTTAGGTCGCGGAAAAATCTAGGCCGAGTTCAATTTTCAATAAAATCCGTTGTTTATTTGCCTAGCAACCGTTCCTAACGTGTTATCTCACGAATCTTCATAAGTGCTCATTGGGACTATGAGAGTTGATGAGAATCAATGAGAATCGAAGAGAATCGGATGAGATATTTCCCATAGCAACCACTGTTGATATCCTTAGCAACCGTTGCTTCGAAAGTTGAAAAATCAATTTTAAGTTACACTCGATGACCAAGAAAACTGAATTGTTATATTTGCTCCATAGCAACCGTTGTTTACCTCCCTAGCAACCATTGCAAAGGTTGGAAATGATCATTCTATGACCCATGTCCATAATTTTCGATTGCAAAGGACACAAAATCTCCCCACTTAGCTCCTCAGTAACCGTTGTTAAACGCCCTAGCAACCGTTGCCAAGGGAAAGAAAAAGTAAGTTTCGTTTCCAGTATTTTCAACTGCACAGGATACAAAATCTCCGTTTTACCCATAGCAACTATTGTTTACGTGTCTAGCAACCATTGCAATCTTACTCAAAATCTGCTGCTGAAAATCTGAAATGAAACACGCGGAATACCCAAACCAAAAAATATGATCTAGCACATGTCACTATTAACCTAAAGTTAAACCCACTATTTATCTAAAAAAAAACAAACGTTTAACATGAATATAGCTGTCATTAATCTTTTATTTTGATTCGAATCGTTCGTTCAGTATTCTTTTCAATCGAACAAAATCGATAGTTCAAGTTTAAAGTTTTATTGTTTTGAATGTAATTTTCTTTTAATTATCACTACACTTATTATTGAAATTATTACACTTATTATTGATTTCTAAAGAACACACGGGGGGTTGGCGAGCGAAGCGAGCAGGGGGGGTACCCCCCTAGTATTGTATAAAATATACAAAAATGGTAGTTACATAGTATCAGTCATCTTTTTAAAATATCAGTCATTTAGTTAAAATATATATCACATATCATCCTTGTCAGACTTCTCAAACTAATTATTACAGATAACGCGTCAGTAAAGGTATAAATTTATACAGCTAGTCATGAGATTTGAACTATTTAGTCGTAGCGTCAATCTTTATAAAATGTGTTAAAGACATTCATTCAGTTCTAATTCTAAAAAATAGTTTCTTATAGAACATTTAAAACTTAATAAGGACGGCAGGTTTCTATCAGAGGAGCGAAGGGAGTTCCAGAGGTGTGCCGCCTGCACCTGGAAGGAATTTATTCCGAAATCATTCCTCATTTTGGGGACCGAGAGTTCCGGTGCATCTCCCCTCGAGGGCCTTGTGGACACATACCTAGTGAAGACGCTCAGAAGGTACTCCGGCTGACGAATGCGCAGGATCTTGTACAAAAGTACAGCCATAAAATATTGCCTCCTAATATCCGTGCGCATCCAGCCAAGCTTGGCCCTGTAAGGAGTGATGTGTTCGTCCCTCCTCACACCAAAAACATATCTCACACATGAATTTTGTAGTACCTGTATTCTGTGTTTTTGTTCTTGAGATGCGTTGAGGTATACCGCAGAACAATAGTCAAGATGAGGGAACAGCAGAGCCATTGATAAGCGTCTACGAAGGATGTCAGTCGTGTATTTGCGGAAAAATCTCAGACTATACATGGTTCTATTGAACTTTGTAATTGCATCGGTGTTTTGACGCCAGGATAGAGTTTCGTCAAGCACCACGCCGAGATCCTTGACCGTATCAGAGAACGGCACGCGAGCCTCGCCGATCCCAATGCCGGATACATAAAGTGCTTCTTTGTGCAGAAGATTAATATAATATAAGGACCCGAAAGCTATGGCGTGAGTTTTTCCGGCATTAAGTACCAGCGAAGCCGCGTCAGCCCAACCCGACACGGCCGCAGCCGCCTTCTCAAGCAACGCTACACCCTCAGCCAATCTATTCAGTGGGACCTGAGTATAAATTTGTAAGTCGTCAGCATAAAGCATACGCTCAACGCCCTCAATGTCAAGTACGTCACGTAGGTCATTAATGTATATGCAGAAGAGAAGCGGCCCGAGGACCGACCCCTGTGGCACCCCAAGGTTCGTGGCAAGCCACGAAGATTTGCCAAAACTCTTTGTTATAACTATTTGCTGTCTATCCATGAGATATGAGTGGAACCACGAGAGAGCAGTCCTCGCAAAGCCGATATCCCTCAGACGCTTCAGCATTCTGGAATAAGAGATTTTGTCAAAGGCTTTACTAAAATCAAAAAGTAGAAGTAACGTCAGTTTCTTTTTGTCCATGCCTTTTCTTATGTCTTCCGTAAGTCTCAGTAGTGCCGTCTGCGTAGAGTGGTTTGGACGAAAACCTGCCTGTCTAGGGTCAAGGATGTTGTTGACTGTAAGGTAGTTCATGACTTGGTCATGAACTATCTTCTCAAGAACCTTAGAAAGGAAACTTAGGTGGGCGATGGGTCGAAAGTCTGACAGCGAAGACGGATGAGCACTCTTCTTAAGCGGAAGAACATGAGCCCTTTTCCAGGATGACGGGAAGATTCCTTTGCGCAGGGAGGAGTTGAACAGATTCACGATTTTATCGCCAATCACGGGCAGAGCATCAAGAATGGTACTCTTCGGTATGCCATCGTCACCGACTGATTGAGAAGTGAAATGAGAAATGCTCAGGATAACATCATTAATACTGATTTTCTGGAAGCAAAAGCCGTCTTCCTCAGAAGCGGAGGAGATAATATCCTGGTAGACCGAAGCATTCTCATTGTGTGAGATGGAGACCTTGGCAAAGTGAGCGTTCAGCTCCTCCGGGGTGATCCCGTTCGAGTCCTCCCTCTGCTTAGGTAAAAGATTCAGGTTACGCAGTTCTTTCCACACCGTGTTGTTATCAAGTGCTTCTGCCAATTTATTCGAAAGGAACTCAGTGCGAGCCTGAGTTGTCTTGCTATCAGAGAGATCGCGCAACCTTTGGAATTCGATGAGCAGGTTTTCGTCCCCTGTCCGAACATAGCGTTTATAAGTCGCGTCCGTTTTCTTGTATAACAGCGTTAGCTCAGCATCAACCCATGGCAACTTGTTCTTTCTAGGCTTGAATTCCTTCAGAGGAGCAAGCTCATCAATTGCCCCCGTGAGGTTGCGGCTGAGACAGTCAAGTGCAGAGTCAATGTCACCTACGTCATCGTGGTTAAGTAGCCCCCAATCGCATCGTTTCAGAGTAGAGACCAGGTCTTCCTGCCGAATACCTTTGAAATTTCTGTATTTGAAGGAGCCTGACCTCTCTCTGGGTTGTTGAATGGTGAGTTCAACGTCAATAATACGTCATTGTCGTCAACCAGTAAGAACGTCAATCCACGTGCGAGAAGTCGGGGTTATATGCGTAGCCCCATGCTGTATCAGACGTAACGACAGTTCTTCAGCTAATTTGCGAACAAATTTTGCGTCATCACCGTCTGTAAGAAGAAGATCGGCGTTCAGGTCCCCCATCACATCACAAACTTGTGGCTATAGTCGTAACAGTGTGTTTGAAGGTCGTTGATAAGGGAAGGATTTTTGGTGAAGGCTATGTGGGGTGGTCTGTATATGACCGCAGCAAGAATTGGTTGGGAGTTGCCGTGCTGTAATGAGCAAAAAAGGTACTCAGGTATGCCGGGTTTGCCTGGTCCTGTGGTGTTCGATGAAGCTAGAATTTCAACCTTGTAAAAATCCCGGACGTATAATGCAACCCCTCCACCAATAGTGTTGCGGTCATTTCTGATCAATTTGTAATTGGGGACCCGAACGACGTCATCCGGAACGTCAGAATTCAGCCAGGCCTCCGCAACCCCGTAGAGGTGGTAGGACGGATTCTCACTCAGAAACTGACGGACTTGCTCAATGTGAGCTCTAAGAGAGTTCACATTGTGAAAGCCCGCTCTCAATCTCCCAGAGGCGACGTTAGGGTTCAGCTCTTTTCTCGATAGTCAATCCGTTCCACTGTGGCATCCCTTTAATGTTGTTTCGGCAATGACTTTTAGTTCGGCCTCATTATCTATTTGAAACACTTTTTCCCCCACCGCTCGTCTTGACAGAAACCTGCCGTCCTTGTACCACACATACTTAATACCTAAGGACTTAGCAATTCTACGAAGACTAGAAAGTTTTTGGTAAATGGCAGTCGATAAAAATTCGTTTATAAAAACAGCGCTGTGAATTACATGCTTGGACTTGCTTGCATCCAGCAGAGTCAAGTCTAAGTCGCTCGTATTGAGGCCTGTTCGCTTGTGCTTTTCTTGTAAAACTTTTCTCTTAAGATCATTGTTTCTTAATTGCACTATAATGGACGGAATTCGGTGATTATTACTATTTTTATTGCTAGAACTAGGACTATGTACATCTTTGGTAAAGTTTGAATGACTAGAATGACTAGAATTAATTCGACTATTTTTACTATTACTATTACTACTCGTCGGTTTGATTTGGTGGGCCTTGACAATATCGCTCTCCCAGAGGCCCGGGCAGACAGTGCCGAGAACAACAAATGCTGCCCTCTCTGCTGAGACATTATATTTCATACAGTCAATAATACCAGTGACAAGCAATTTGTCACCCCCGTCACTATCCGCCCGTACCTCGGCTCGAGACGGCGAAACGATGTTATTATGCGAAGGTGAGGTAATGTGGCCCACCGAAGCGTCGACAAAATTGTCAGCCATTGCCAGCCCGGGGTCATTATGTGTATTGTGTGAGGTACTATTGGCTAAGTGTTGTGTTTGTGACTCTATATTTTCTATTTTTTGTAATATTGTGGTGTTTTGTGTGGTTGTGTTTTTAATGTGTTCGATTAAAGTGATGTTTTGAGCAAGAAGTGCAGAGATAGATTTTGCAGAATCTTCCAGTACTAGATTCTGCTTTTCCACAACCGCTCAAGTTCTGCCACACGCGAATCCAGCCTCGTAACGCTTCCACTCAGTACCGGGATGAGATCCAGCGACGGTTTCAGCGAGTCAAGTCCAGCAGAAATGAGCGACTTTTGTCCCGCACATTCTCGCTCAATCAGTTTTTGAGTGCCATTGGTAAGGCTGACAATGGCTGAAAGCATAGTACCCTTCGCAGTCGACGCTTCTACTAATTTAGATAAGCTGTAGCTAGCAGAGCTGTTGTCAATATTGCGGGTGGGGGGGACAACGCGAGCGGGCGGCTTTCTGCTACCGCTCTCGTTTGTATGCTTGGCGCGGCAAATATTGCAAGGCCCCTCTCCTTTCTTATTCGCGCATTTCGAGTGCCGAGGTTTTTTACACTCGGGGCACTGCTTGAGGAGGCGGTCAGATGACTCTTTGCACACAGCGCAAAGGATTGGTGCCATGTAGACCGCCCGCGCGAAATAAGTTTGAAGAGGGGACGTACCTGCTCTCTCTCTCTCCCGCTGTTGCGATCAGCTGTTGTTGTTGCTGCTGCTTCGCTGTGGCTCCGAGCTCCTGCCGCGTTCGCTCCTTGCGCTCCTAACCTCACTATCTGGATGGTGTGTGATTGAGGCTGGAGAAAATGCTGCAAGCCGAATTACACAGCAACTAGAGGCATGCTGCGACGACTTGCATAAGGGCGCTTGCAAGGTGCTGAAACAAAGTCGCCCGGAGGCACAATTGCGGCAGAAAAGAGGAGGAGTAGTCGAGAGAGCGTGCGATGTCGGTACTTACCGCGCCAAGAGAGAGAGAGATTAGATTAGATTAGATACGTTTATTTATGTACATTATGTTGTACAATAATATAAAGAGTGAAAAAGTATACAAAAGGTAATAAAGCAGAAATAGAATACAGAGTTGACTTAAAAGTAGGCGAAGTGAATTATGTAAGTGTGTTAGAGTGAGCGGATGCAGCGAGGATGCATGAAGAACAGTATAAGAATGCAATAGTTGGAATGTGTTATAACTAAGAAACTAAAAACTAAGAACTATGGGTGATACCTTCGCGGTCAAAAATATATTTGAAGATGTGGTGCTTGAACATGGCGAATGAGTCGATGGAGCGAATATGACTAGGGAGATTATTCCAAATGTAGGTCGAGCTAATGTAGAATGAGTCCCTAGTCGACTCCAGTCTGAACGGAGGGACGACAAGGGGCCTTTGACACACACCCCTCACAGGCCGATGGCTGGTGTAGAGCTGATAGCGATTCGCAAGGTAGGATGGCCTACCACTTGCAAGGATTTTGTAAACGGAGCATGCAGAGAAATACTCCCTGCGTCCAGAACTAGTAAGCCAGCCAAGCTGACGCCTGTAAGGAGTGATGTGCTCGCGCCTCTTTACACCATAGATGTATCTGATCCCCGTATTAAGGATACGCTGAATGAGGAGATCCTGCTCATTCGATAGATCGGAAAGCACTAGAGAGCAGTAGTCTACCACGGGAAACAAAAGCGCCTGAATAAGGTGCTTTCTAAGCGCAAGGGTGGTGCTGCGCCTGAAGTGGTGGAGGCGGTACATGAGTGAGTTAGCTTTTTTGCAGATGGAGAGAACATGCAGTTTCCAATTCAGTTTTGCGTCAAGCACCACACCAAGGCTACGTACAGAGGATTCGATTGGGACCGGGGTGCCATTTATCACTATTGAGTGGAATTGTGCCGATTTGGATAAAGCATTGACATAGAAATTGGTCCCAAAAACAATTGCTTTGGTTTTATCAACATTGAGTTTAAGATGGTTAAGGGCGGCCCACTCAGCGATGCAAGAACCAACACTGCTTAATGCAGCGAGCGCTGAGTCAAGTTCAGATAGGGCGCACTGCAGATACACCTGAAGATCATCAGCATAGACTATGTACTTAAAACCAGCTGGGAAATGTATGGCCACGTCACTTATATAAAGGGCAAAGAGCAAGGGGCCGAGAACTGAGCCTTGAGGAACGCCACAGTTGACGTTGCGGAAGCTAGAGTGGTTGCCGTTCCGGTCCCTTACTGCCTGCCTCCTGGCGTCAAGGTAAGATCCAAGCCAGCGTAAGACACTGGATGAAAAACCCATGTCGGAGAGCTTGCGCAGTAGCGTGACGTGGCAGACCGTATCAAAAGCCTTGCTGAAATCAAACAGGAGCATCGCAGTCACCATCCTTCTGTCCCTGCCGCAGCGGATGTCGTCCGTAAGTTTAAGTAGAGCAGTCTGAGTACTGTGACCGTTTCGAAAGCCGGACTGGAACTCATCAAGGAGGTTATTGGCTTCGACAAAGGCAGTGATTTGATCGGAAACGATCCTTTCAAGTGTTTTTGAAAGAAAGCTAAGCAGAGATATGGAGAGAGAGAGAGAGAGAGAGAGAGAGAGAGAGAGAGAGAGAGCAACGCGTGGAGACTAACCTTGATGTTGCTCGCAGGACGTGGACGTTGGTGGCATGGAGAGATGTCGGTTTTCGGCGGAAAAATGCCGGCGTTCCGTAGCCGGTGATGCTGGCGCTCAGCAGGCGGGCCTCGTCTCCGTCGGGACGCGAATAGGCTGCTTGGGGTGTCGGCGCTGCTGCCGGACACAGGGCATGTGGACACCGGCAGCACGGCACAGCACGTGGGCACAAGGCACAGGGTGAGAAAGTCATGCGGAGGACAGAGAGCTCGATTGCTGCTTATCGCGCTCGCGCTTGGGCACACACTGCCCGCTTCCACCCGGCACCTGTAACTGCCGCGGCGCGGCAGTGATGTCGCGCTGTTGTTGTCTCTCTCTCGCGCTCTCTCTGTCTCTCTCTTACCTTCGTGTATCGGCCACTCGGCCCTGCTGCCGATGTCTCGCTGACGTTACAATATGGGGAATGCTTGTTGGGATTGGGAGACCTCACGGTACGAAGTACCCGTGACAATATATATGTATATATATACAAGCGAGTTCGAGTCGATGCAAGATATCTCGCAGTCGATGGTCGTATTCGAGATTTCTCGGAGAAGAATTGAAACGAAAATATTTTCTGAATTTAACCTAAAAATCAGGACTCTTTACAAGAAAAACGTACCTCTCGGGAGGCAAATCAAGGTATGAAGTGGAGGAATTTCGATTTTTATTAGCAATCTACAATATTATCAGATCGGATTGAGCCTATCTGGGTGATTTCGTGAAATTGAAAAATCCATGACCCGATCTTAATGTATAAGTGTCACGCTGTCACCAGCTGGCTTTACTCACCAGGTGGTGACACTAGGGTGCCACTGGGTATTACTAATAGCTGGTCAGTGTGCGACCATTTTTGAAAAAATAAATTTGCCTGTCACGATTCGCCCTAGTTGTGAAATTTGCCCATATGCATCCCAATGCTCTGCATCGGTTAGAATTTTTACTTGAACATTCTTCCATTTCACTAACTACAGTCTCTGATGCAAGAGTTGAGTAGTATTCAGTATGTTTTCTCCATCAGTATGTTTCCTCCATTAGTGTTGAAACTATTAGTGGATACATTTTCATCTACATTTAGATCTTCGATACAATCAGCTTTGATCGTCAGCTCACATACATCTGCAGAATTCTCTATCTGACATTCAGAAGTATGCTTTCCATCATTTCCCTGATTTCCCCTTCTGTTCTTCTACTATTTCGTTTTTACTGCATCTTCGTATTCTTCTTTGAAGTCTTCCTGCGTTAACAGCTATTTATTTTTTATTGAGACTTGGAAGGTTGCATGAAGGTATGCCATCTTTTCTCAATCGAAATATTTCTGTTACATGTTCTGCTATAGTAAATTATCAAATTGTAAGGTGAATTTATAGATGACTGATACAAATTGATGAAAATACTGTATTCAAATAGGGGACAATTTATAATAGCATACCTGGGTAAATGTTATCTTGTTTCCTGAAATGTCGGGAGTCAAGGTAAACTTTGATACAATTTTTACACCTGCTGCTTCTTTCCATACTTCAAAATTGTTCATCGAAGTAGTCTCTAACCTCAATCATCCGTCAGTTAACGAAGCAGGGAAGAAGTGGAAGCCAAGATTGGTGTCTATATTTGCTCTGCTGCTGTAGTCTCTCATTGCACATACATTTTCTCGGTGATTAGGATATTGCAGAAAAAACTCAGCGTACTCCATGGTTTTAACACAATTGATAATCACTAAGCAGCTCTCGTTTACCTCAAGACATCACCCGGGCAAATCATCGACCATATTGGCTTGAGTAGCGGGGAGGAGATTTTACTTCCCAATAGGCATAGTCCGACGGCGAATCACCGCGGGCACACATTGTACACGTAGGATAGCGCGCCGACCAAATTCCGAGCGCGAACGAAAGTCGCAGTCAGTGAAATCCGGATGTGTCGCATTCCTTTTCATTCTCTACATCTCTTTCGCCGATAATTTCTTTCCATTGCTCGTATCTAATTCAAAATGACTAATCAACTCTCGCCATAAGACGGAATATAGAATACGTCATTTCATTGGGAATGTCATATCGAAATTGAATCAAGGACCCCCGAGACTTCCTCAGCGCGATTAAAATGGTTGTATCAAATATCATGAGTTAGATGAATTCAAACCCTATCAGTCCTTTTCGTATCAAAGGCAGTGCGTCTCACCTTACATGTGATAACCGAACGTAACCTCTTGATCTCGGCGCTTTTGAGAAGCAAGTGCGTATCGCCCTGCCTCTGTTATACACGGCTTAGCAAGCCTGTATACAGTTCATTTTTCCTACACATGATATTTCGAATACATACTATTGCCTGTTATTTTTCCCCCGAGCATATTTGTATCCTCTGTATGCTCCATATATAGATATATTCATTTCGATTAAGGATAGAAAAGTGGAGAAGATCGAGTTGTGATTACTCTACACGGTCTTGTTCTTTTTCTAATCCATGGTTTTTCTGGCAATGAAACTATTTCTCTCGTTCTTTTGCAAGTTTTGAATGGAATTGGTTCCAATTTTTCTCTTGTTTCGGGTAAAGGGGGAAATTTCTCCCGACAATCGAATCAGATGACGACACGATGATGAATCAATCCCTTATGATTATGGCTTAATACAATAATAATGTGTTGATAGATTAGGGGGGGGAGGCAGTGCGGACACCGAAAAACGAGGCGGCTCATCTTACATACAATAAACTGAAGTAGCCATTGATTCATTATATATGCAACTTGCTATCGCATTGGTCTAGTCCATCTGTATACTAACATATTACAATTTTGTAACCTTTGCTTATAGACCAAGTATCCATCGATATTTCAGTTAGATGCTGCTTGCAACTGTAGTGTTCGCTCAATTCTTCTCAATTCAGTATCTATCCAGCGTTACAAAGTTGATCAATAATAACTTCTTCTTCCTTCGGATATCCGATTCAACCGATTTTAAGGAATCGAAGTCGATTCACCAAATCGTTTGGATCATGCCAGTCCAAATAATCTGGAGTTGGACATCTTAACGGTAGTGAATCAAAATCAGGTTTCAAATACATCAATTTCCTCCTCTCACGAATTTTTCGATTTTCAGATAATCTCTCTGATGGTCGATAAAATCGTTAACTGTTTCTATTCATAACAAACCTCTCTGGGGATATTTCTTTGAGAAATTTGAAATCATCATTTTCATCACTGCCGATAATACTGGATATAACTCATTGATTGGGAGAGAGATCAGAGCTATGACTATCATCCCTCATTGCATAATCATTCTTTCTCTCATCAGTAACATGACAACTTTTTAATTCTCCAAATTAAAAATTTTCAGATTCATTATTGGAATATAAAAAACTAGTCTTGTCATGCATATCATTCCTCAAACATTCTTGAGATTCAGAGTTTTGCATCTTTTTCAGCTGCAACATTTTATCGACAATTCCGTTTCTCACGGGCTCTATAATAAGACGGCCTTTATGATTCCTTGATAAATCAGTTTTACAGTCAATGGTTCGATCGTGGTTAGTTACATCTTGTCGAGAATTTATCTGATGATCATCTCGACGACTACTAAGCTCAGAATTTAATTGAGGTTTTCTAATATTTTCCATTAATGGGCTGTGATTATGTTTTCTAACTGTTATGATATTGTTATCACATGTCACTATTCTACCTAGACATTTTTTCTGATAATCAATACATCTCCAAGAAATATTACTAGTAGTTTGGGCTCGTTTATGCATGACATAAGAGTATCCATTGAAGTTCAACTTATCCTGGCCTCCTTTACTCCTGACATACTCCATTTTCGGATACATGGTTTTCTCTTTTGTTGTTAACTCTTTTGAAGTTGACGACTGAATAACTTCTAAATGCATCGAGAACCATTTATACTAGATTCTAAGTATATGATGAATCGAGGATAAATCGGGTATGAATGGGGATGAATCGGATATGAAACGGGTATAAATCGGGTATGAAACGGGTATGAAAATCAGAATTGTGAATATTTTTTCACACTATTTATTATTCTCCATTCCTACCAATACAATGATTCAGACAAAAAAGTACGAACTGTCGATCCGATAAGTTTACGACAAACAATGAATTTCGGAATTTCTTCACTAGTTACTTTATCAGCACACTAGGTCCCTGTAGCAAAATAGCAAAATAGCAATGAACTTTCATATAATTAGTCACGAAGATGGATTTTGCATTGCTAAATCGTATTGCCGGTGCTGCAAACCTTCCTACAGTGAAAGTCAAGGATCTGCAGACGGACAAGACATTCGCAGTCACCGTATTGAAAAAAGTGAATACTTTATTTGGATTAAAGGTCCTTCGAATATTCGACCAGAACTCGCAGATCTATCTACCTGATCGACATTGCAAGGCGCTCCTCTCCAACGATAATTTTTTTGAAGAAATGGTTAAAAAAATCAATTCAAATGGAATGTTTATGGAACATCTGGCTGATGGTGAACTTCAATCGGTTAATAATCAAGAATAATAAATTATGAATGTTTGTTGAAGAGAAAGTGAGAAAGGATTCAGGAGGGGGAAATATTCTGATCCTATACTTGTTAAAATTATAGGGTTTTGTAACGAGTGTCAGTGGACACTCGTTATTGCACGATCGGAACGCGCGCCGCGTTCGCAGCAACCCCCGCGCGAGACACGTCAGGGTCCGGCAGGAAAGGAAGGGAGGGGAAGAGGGACGGCGGCCAGCACGCGCCGCAAGCGCGAGCCGGGGGACGAGCGCGCGACGGCTTATTAAGTCGCCGGCCCCGCTATCGACCACCGCGATCGACCACCGATCTCGCGCTGTCTCTCCGTGTCGCCGATCCCCGAGTGCGAGTGCGTGCGCGTGTGAGTGCCCGACGAGCCTGCACCACACTTGCCCCGCTGCGCTCACCCGAGGAGACGTCCTCGAGCCTCCGCCACCGAGTCGTGCGGAGGAGCAGCAGCGCACCCGCTCTCCCTGAAGAGCTGAGCGGCCGACCACTTGACGAGACGCGCCAGCTCGCTCCCGAGAAGCGAGCAGCCGGTGTGCGAGCCCAGCGACAACGACAGCGAGCGCCGACACGAGTAAGTCTCGTCTTTTGTATCTGCGAGCGTGCGAATACCCGATCTCGACGATCGAGCGGCCCTCTGCGCGATTACGCGCCTTAGACACCGACGAGCACCGGCTAGCCGGCGCACTTGTATTTGTCGCCTCAATAAGGAGGATTATCCTTTAATTTCTCGCGTCCCGTCTCTCTTATTTCGATCCCGACCTCGCACCTCCGAACGACCCCCCCTCTCCGCGCGCCCAAAAAACGTCCTCAGCTTTTCGGGCCAACTGAACGCCCCGCGCACGTGAGATCCCTCCCCGTCAGCGTACCAGCGCAGCAAGGGCCATCTCACGTGAGGAAACTCGCGGGCCCCAACAATCGGCGTGAGCCGCACGGAGGGACGCGCGCGTGGCGGAAGCCGATCCCCGATACCCCATTCCTCTTCGACTCCCGCCCGTTCTGCGTGGTCGTCTGCGCCGGTAGAGCTTCCCCGAGCAGTTCCCGCCCGCTGGTTTACACCCACGGGTAATCAGGGGCCGACACCGGCCCCTAACTTGGAACGTGCTCGTGGGCTGCCCCTGCCCGGTTCGTCGAGCTACGTGTGAGCGGGCCACCACTCCGCGACGAAGCGGCCGCGGAACGAATAGCTTCGGGGTACCCGCCGAAGCGGTCACGAGCTCAGGAAGCACCCCGATGCATGGCGCCCACACGTGATTTCGTGTGCGAGGTCTGTAGGTAAATCGCGAAAGAGAAGCGCGAAATTCCGATCCCGCTAACCGATCGAAATCAGAAAGCCGCGTACCGAGAAGCCGAGAAGGCACGCGCGCGAAGTTGAGTTCCCGCAATTCTCGGTAACGCGACTCAGACAAAGGCGGAATCGGAATTCCGAAATGATATTCGGGCTAATATTCCGAGTGGAGATTCTCCACTCAGACATAAAACCTGCGAGAAGCGTAGGTCGAGCGAGCGCAGAGGGCCACTGAACGTAAACAAGGTCGAGGCATTGTTGTGCGCCTTGTTCACTTCCAGCATATAGAGAGCAGCGAGCAGCTTATAGCTTCCGCTGCGGTAAGTTGCGAGAGCGAAAGAGACAGAGGGAAATATTCCCGATTGAAAATATTATTTGCGCTGTCGAGGGACAGCCCGGGGAGGGAGGGGAGAGTAATACCCCAGAGCCCTCGGCAGCAGCGCGCGCGAACGTGAGCTTGCAGCGGGGCGCGCCAACAGGTGTAGGCGCGTGCGGCGAGGGGCAAGCGAACGCGGCGTGGTGGGGGAGCCGGCTGACGAGACGGCAAAACCCGAAAGTAGAGAAGGGCACTGGTGGATGCAGATCAATGTGGCAGACTTCCGATTGAGGGGACTGTACGACACAGCAGGCTCCAGAACAACCATGGGCCAGCTGGGTCTACAGCTAGCGAGCGCGTGCAAGCGGAAAATAATGCCAGTGAAAGGCAGACGCACGCGCTGCGCAAACGGATCCTACTCGCAAATAGTAGGATACGCGGATCTGCCGTTCACAGTCGCAGGCATAACGAAAAACATCCGCGTGGATATAATGCCCGACTGCTGGATGGACTGCATTCTAGGTGCAAATTTTATTGATGCTTTCAATGCGGTGCACGAACCCAAGGATAAATCGTGCTGGGTCAGCACCGCCAACGAAGAATAGAACTCGAATTCACAGATTTGAGCGAAGGCATCAGCTCACTGTCGGCTATGGGTATCACCGAATTATCGGAGAGCGAGAGACTGCAAGTAGATGCCATGCTCGATGAAATACTCGCAGGTCCAAGCAAGATACTGGGAGCAACGAGCTTAATCGAGCAAGACATAAACATCGAGTCCGCTCGGCCGATAAGACAGCGCTACTACCCCGCCTCAAAACGAATCGAGAAAGAGATGCACCGGCAGATTGCGGAAATGCTCGGAGCAGGCGTAATCGAGCCTTCGACCAGCGGATGGTCGAGCCCGATCGTCATAGCGAAAAAGCCTAGCGGGGCATACCGCATGTGCATCGATTTTTGCCGGGTAAACGCGGTATCGAAACCCGATGCTTATCCATTGCCGTATATGGACAGCATATTGCGAAAGCTCCGAAGCGCACGGTACATCTCGACCATAGATTTGAGTAGCGTGTACTGGCAAATCAAACTGACTGAGAGATCGAGACCCCTAACCGCATTCACGGCCCCCGGCATAGGACTGTACTAATTCAAAAGAATGCCGTTCGGGCTATCATTCGCTGGTGCGACTTTCCAGCAACTGATAGACAAAATAATAGGTCAGGACCTCGATCCGTACGCGTTCTCATACCTGGACGATATCGTGATAGCGACTGAAACGTTCGAGGAGCACGTGAAGATCCTGAAGATCGTCCTTGAACAGATACGAGCCGCCAATTTGACAATCAACCGAGAGAAAAGCGTATTCTGCCGGTCGGAAGTCAAATACCTCGGCGTGCTCGTGGATAAAAACGGAATTAGGCCCGATCACAAGAAGATAGCGCCGATAATAGACTATCCGGCCCCCAGGAATCTGAAACAGATGCGCAGGTTCCTGGAAATGTCCTCGTGGTATCGGAAATTCCTGAAAAACTACGCCAGCTTGGCAGAGCCGCTGACCAAGCTGACGAGCCCGAAGTTCGGTTTTCACTGGGGTGAAGACCAGGAGCGAGCCTTTGAGGCGCTTAAGAGCCTAGTAGCCTCAGTGCCGCTCCTGCATAGACCAATCTTCGAGGAGCAGTTCGTGGTACAAACGGACGCGAGCGACACTGGACTCGGGGCCGTGCTAACCCAAAACATCAACGGAGATGAGCGGGTTCTGAAGTTTGCTAGCCGGGTACTGACACCGGCGGAACGCAACTACACGGTCACCGAACGGGAGTGCCTCGCAGTGCTGTGGGCCATAAGAAAGTTCAGGCCATATGTGGAGGGCTACGCGATAAAAGTGATCACAGATCACAGTAGCCTCCGCTGGCTGTGCAATCTAAAGAACCCCACGGGCAGACTGGCCCGATGGGCGTTAGAATTGCAAGGCCAAGAATACACGATCGAGCACAGAAAGGGTTCACTGAATCACGTGCCCGATGCGCTTTCAAGAATGTATGAAGGTGAGGAAAGCGAGGCGTCCGCTTTCTCACACACAGCACAGACCACGGACAGCTGGTACGCCGAAAAATGGCAGGAAGTAAGCGGCGATCCGAGAAAGAACCCGGATTGGAAAATCGAGGGCGGAAATTTATACAAATACCACCCGAACGACGAGCTCAGGAATATGATTGGCTGTAACGACCAAGCCTAGAAGCTCGTCGTCCCGAAAGAAAACCGTACCCGCGTGCTCGAAGAATGTCACGACGAGCCTTCCGCAGGCCACCAAGGCCGCGAAAAGACATTCGATCGAACATGCCAAAGGTACTACTGGCCACGCCAATATGCAGAGGTGGCAGACTACGTGCGTAAATGCCTAGTCTGTCAGCAATGCAAGGTATAACAAAGAAAATCAATCGGCCTAATGGGCCGCCGACTGGTTGAGCGACCTTGGCAAGTGGTGGCCTCCGACATCGCTGGGCCCTTCCCACGAAGCCCAGCCGGAAATGAGTATATACTCATTTTCGAGGACTTGCTCACACGTTGGATAGAATGTGTGCCAGTAAAAAGAGCCGACAAGAACCGTCTGGCAGCAATTCCAAGAGCGAATCCTGATGCGCTTCGGCGCGCCCGAGGTGTTCCATAGCAATAACGGAACCGAGTTTAAAAACAACTACCTCGAGACGCGTCTGGAGGAAGCAGGCGTGGACCACTCTTTCAACCCGCCCTACTACCCGCAACCGAACCCGGTTGAAAGAGTGAACAAGACCTTCAAGACGATAATAAAATCGTATTTTGAGGATAAACACAAGAAGTGAGACGCGAATTTGCCTCAGCTTTCTTTCGCATACAACACGGCGAAACACAAATCGACGGGATGGAGCCCCGCGATGCTCATGTACGGGCGGCAACCGCAACAACCAGGCACACTGCGCAGAGAGGCGGAGAGGCCCGCGCAGTGGAAGAGCCAGGTCGCGGAGCTCGAAAACTGGCAAGAAACGATAAGCAGTTTGCCAGGCCTGCAAGCGCGCGGCGGAGAACTCCACGCGCGCTCATGAGCGCCAGGCCCAGTACTACAACAAAGGCCGGAGAGAATGCGACTTTGAAGTAGGTGATCTGGTATGGAAAACCAACCGCATACTATCGAACGCGGCTGAGGCAATTTCCGCGAAACTAGCCCCCGACTTCGCTGGCCCGTTCGGAATAACAAAGAATTCGAACTGACTGACGAAGCGGGGCATACCCACATCCCGATTGTGGCAGCTCACTTGAAAAAGTATTATGGGCAAAAATTGGATGAGACCGTACGAGAGGATGAAAAGGACGAGGACCAAAGTCAGCCCCAGCAGCCAACGACATCGAAGGAGGCGAGCGCGCAAAGAACACCGGAAAGCGGCAATCCAGACAGCGGTCTGGAGGACGGTAACCCGCGTGCGCCCGTGGTGGGAGGGGGGGGGGGTAAGGGCGAAACGGCGCGGGAAACCACGCCGTGCGGTTCGCGTAGTGCAGGGCACCAAGCGAGCACGGGCAGATACGCGGGAGGCGTCGAGCGGAAGGGACAACGACGAAAGCCCGAAACCAAGCGCGGCGACGCCGCAGAAAGCAAGCGAGAACGGAGCGAGGTCCGTTCCGGAGAAGCTTGGTCCCGGGCGACCTAAAGGATCGCGCAAACAGCCTGTCGCGGCAGATCAGAGTGCGATATCGCCTCGGCGAACGGGAGCGCAGAGGCGAGCCTGATCGACCCACCCCATCCTACCCGCCTAACCCCACTGCAACCTTTCCTATCCTATGTTACAGAACGAACCTAAGAACAAGAAGAAAGATGGAGAGGAGAGAAGATGCCCTCAAGGACGAAGAAGCCAGCGCCACCACCAGCATCCGACGCTCCAACGGAGGAGCCCATGCAGGAGGAGGAGGGGGAACCCCTCGACCCTAGGACGGATGCAGTCCAGAAGCTCTGCGCCCGGCTTCTCAGCTGGGCCAAGCGCCAGTCACTCAGGGAAACAAAGCCCTGGCAGGTGGCCGAGCGGTTGTTTTAACTGCTGGCCGCCAAGCTGGACCCCACCAGCTGGTTCAGCGACCTCACCCCGTCCAAGAAACCGGAGCTGCTTGACGGGGTGCAGAGGGGGCTGGCGGACTGGGCCCTGGAGGTGGAAGCGCGGGAGCCCAAAGCCGATCCTGTCAGGATCGCAGAGCGATTGGCCGAGGGGGCTCTCCTCACGGTCCAGCCGCCCCTACCCCAGGAGGAGGTGGAGGAGCTGGCTATCGTCTCGGAGGTAGCCTCCTCCCCCCAGGAGAGGCTGAGGCGAGCCAGGGAGACAGCGCCGAAACCCCGCGACAAGCTTCCCCAGGAGGGCAAGCGCGAAGACGCTGGGGCCCCGGAACCTCAGCCCAAGGAGGAGAAGACGTGCGAAAAGACACCTCACGCACCCCACACCGAGGCGAGCCACGAGGCCCCGCCACACTCGACCCAGAGTGCACCACCCACGGGCCGCCCCGACGGGGATCCACCCACGCCGGAGCGCGAGTGGGCGGTCCTCAAGGCCCGCCTCGATAGGTTGTGGGACGATAACGCAGAGCTGGAGGCGTCGCAGCGCCAGGCGTTCCAGGCCGTGAGGATGTTCCAGGCGGCCCACCCCGGTAGGGCCGAAGCGCTCCTCGGAGACCGACTGCGGGACCTCGTCGACTGGGCGGACGAACTCGACAATCGTCAAAAGTTCCGCGCCGAGAGGGCCCGCAGCCGAGTGCGCCAGGAGGGCAACAGGAGCGCCGCGCTCGAACGACGCCAGGAGGCGGAGCGCCTCTTACAGGCCGCCAAGGAAAGGCTGAGGCGAGCTGAGGAGGAGGCCAGCAGGATGGTGGCGGAAGCGAGCAGAGCGGCGGAGGAGGCCAGCGCCAAAGCGGCCAGGGAGGCCGCCGAAATCTCCCGCCTGGAGAAGATGCGACGCGAGGCGGAGGAACACGCCCAGGCTCTGGGGACCCCGGAGGCCATTATCAGGAGGACGTGCCGACTGTGCGGCTTCCCCGGCGTCCGGGAGCCTCGGAAGTGCCCCCGCAAGGCGACGCAACCCACCGGCAAGGCTGCATACGGGCCCCGCAACCCGGTTGGTGGTCGTCCGCGCCGGTAGAGCTTCCCCGAGCAGTTCCCGCCCGCTGGTTTACACCCACGGGTAATCAGGGGCCGACACCGGCCCCTAACTCGGAACGTGCTCGTGGGCTGCCCCTGCCCGGTACGGCGAGCTACGTGGGAGCGGGCCACCACTCCGCGACGAAGCGGCCGCGAAACGAATAGCTTCGTGGTGCCCGCCGAAGCGGTCACGAGCTCAGGAAGCACCCCGTTGCAGTTTATATATATAATTTGGTGTTCCTCACTGGTAGAGAGCATGGTTGGGGCTCTCTTCCCTCTCTCTCTCTCTCTCTCTCTCTCTCTCTCTCTCTCTCTCTCTCTCTCTCTCTCTCTCTCTCTCTCTCTCTTTCCCTCTTCCAGTATTCAATTTTTGGAGACCTACAGCTTCAGATCAGTTTCAAGACAAAATTCATTCGGAACACACGCAACTCATCTATGGATTCATTTCAAGACTATCGTTTGGAAAAGATCAGACTCAATAGCTTCAATAATCGGTCATCCACCCCTGTAATTGTTACTCCTGCACAACTTGTAGCTGCCAGATTCTACTATACAAGACAAATTAATCGATTACGTTGTTTCGAGTGTCGTACAGAGATATGTCGATGGGAAGATGTTGATGATCCCATGGTAGAACATTAGCGCTGGGAAACCCGATGTCGTTTTATTCGCAATTCACCGTGCGGTGATGTACCGATCGGAGTGAATCCATCCTTCATTCAATGGCCAGCGTCAACTATGGGCTCGATCATTGACCAACTGCTGTGCCTGATACACAAGTGAAATCATCCATTCAACCCGGAAATTTACCATACAAGTTGAAATTAATATGGCAAGAACTTCACTATCTCCGAATGGATAACGCAGCAAACAAGTGCCAGAAGGCTGAAATCAATGATGACCGCATTTGTAAGATTTGTCTGAATGAAGAATGTGGAATTGTATTTTTACCGTGTGGACATTTTGCTACAGGGACCTAGTGTGCTGATAAAGTAACTAGTGAAGAAATTCCGAAATTTATTGTTTGTCGTAAACTTATTGGATCGACAGTTCGTACTTTTTCGTCTGAATAATTGTATTGATAGGAATGGAGAATGATAAATAGTGTGAAAAAATATTCACAATTCTGATTTTCATACCCGTTTCATACCCGATCCATTCCCATTCATACCCGATTCATACCCATTCCATACCCGATTCATACCCATTTCATATCCAATTAGAGAATTAAAAAGTTGTTATGTTACTGATGAGAGAAAGAATGATTATGCAATGAGGGATGATAGTCATAGCTCTGATCTCTCTCCCAATCAATGAGTTATATCCAGTATTATCAGCAGTGATGAAAATGATGATTTCAAATTTCTCAAATAAATATCCCCAGAGAGGTTTTTTATGAATAGATAGAAATAGTTAACGATTTTATCGACCATCAGAGAGATTATCTGAAAATCGAAAGATTCGTGAGAGGAGGAAATTGATGTATTTGTAACCTGATTATGATTCACCACCGTTAAGATGTCCAACTCCAGATTATTTGGACTGGCATGATCCAAACGATTTGGTGGATCGACTTCGATTCCTTAAAATCGGTGGAATCGGATATCGGAAGGAAGAAGAAGTTATTATTGATCAACTTTGTAATGCTGGATATATACTGAATTGAGAAGAATTGAGCGAACACTACAGTTGCAAGCAGCATCTAACTGAAATATCGATGGATTCTTGGTCTATAAGCAAAGGTTACATAATTTTAATATGTTAGTATACAGATGGACTAGACGAATGCGATAGCAAGTTGCATATATAATGAATCAATGGCTACTTCAGTTTATTGTATGTAAGATGAGCCGCCTCGTTTTTCGGTCTCCGCACTGCTTCCCCCCCCCCTAATCTATCAACACATTAGTATTGTATTAAGCCATGTGTATAATCATAAGGGATCCATTCATCATTCATTCATCTGATTCGATAGTCGGGAGAAATTCCCCCCTTCTACCCGAAACAAGAGAAAAATTGAAACCAATTCCATTCAAAACTTGCAAAAAAACGAGAAAAATAGTTTCATTGCCAGAAAAACCATGGATTAGAAAAAGAACAAGACCGTGTAGAGTAATCACAACTCGATCTTCTTCACTATTCTATCCTTAATCAAAATAAATATATCTATACTAGCCAGTGTCACTCACTCGCTATCGCTCGCTCGTGTCTTTCATTTGCTCTATCAAGAATAAAGGAAAATAATGAAATTTTTATTGGAATTATTGGTGAATAATGCAAAGTATCTACGGACGCTTTTACATCAACATGTATCTCACCTCTAGGCTATCAAAAATAAGGTCCCGATGTCTGATTTGAGATGTCAATTTTTACCTCATTCCAAAGCTTTGTCTTTGAGGAAGTAAAATAACATAATCAGAAATAGATTTTGTTATGATCATGAATTTTCGTCAAACCTCGAGAAATATCAATGGAAATAAATATAATTTCTACTATATTGCATCTTATTACTATATTGCAACTTAATAACTTTCGCCATGAAAACATGCAAATTTCTCATAAAATTAACGCCCACGCATCGACATTTTTCCATTTTTCACGATGGAAACGGGGAGCGCTCAATCAGCTATATCTATTCGTCAGATCAGAATTTCCGTCACGACGCTGATTCGTAGATTTTTTAACGATTTATGTTGCTCAACTTGCAAAAAGTCAGTTTTTACATATTTCTCGGACACGCATCGATTTTTCCAAAATTCTTCATTTCTTTCAAATATCAAGTATTTTTTTCAAACGAATTCTAACTTTTTACAAATTGAAACACCGAATTTTAAGTACATACTTCACGCCCATGCATCAATATTTTCAATTTTTCCACGATGAAAAATTAAAGCGCTCAATGAGCTCTAACGATCCCTCTAATCAATATTTTCATCGAGACGCTGTTTCATAAATTTTTTTAACGGTTTATGCGGTACAACTTGAAAACCGCTGCCAAGTGCCTTAGCAGTATGCTTTCTCAAAGATGCTTCAATATCACCCACAAACGCTTCCCAAACCTGTATTTTCACCTTTCCACTACCGTAGATACTATCATCTAT
Source organism: Aphelinus atriplicis (assembly GCA_020882685.1). Classification (NCBI taxonomy): domain Eukaryota; kingdom Metazoa; phylum Arthropoda; class Insecta; order Hymenoptera; family Aphelinidae; genus Aphelinus; species Aphelinus atriplicis. Next base: position 60,443,974 of record CM037075.1, on the reverse strand, counting down.
TTTTCAAAAATTACAAAAAAATTATTTAATCAATTCAATTCGTATCTTTGTGACTGTGTAAAGTGTCGTTCTTTTTCAATTGACCAAACTATGTTGCGAGTGTTGATGTCTGCCCGGGCTCTCTTATTATTTGATCAAATGCAACAAAGCAAATGGTTCTAGGTTCTACACGATGCGAGACATTTGGACCTGCATAATTTTTCGATCAATTCATCTTGTGACTGTCATACGGTTTAATAGCGGTCAAAATCGATCCGCCCTGCCCTTAAGGGGGCTTCAGCGAGTTCGTTTAAAATTATAGAATGAGTTGAAACTTCCACAGAATGTACCTAGCAGAATCAACTTTCAATTGCAGCAAAGAAAATCATGGGTCAAAATGGTCATTTCCATATGATCGCCATAATAAAAATGACTTTTTATACATGGGCTCTTATGGCGAAAATCGATTAATCCCGTCTGAACCGAATATGAAATTATAGAAAAATTTGAAAAAATTCTAAGTAATAGGTATTCATAAGTAGATTATAGTATGCTCGGAAAAATGGTATGTCACCATCGATTTAAGATCGTGAAATTAAAAAAAGTGAATTTCGATAAAATTGACAATTGTTTATGTGTAGATCGTGACTTAGTTACAATTTATTTATCCTTTTCAAGCATCCATAAGTGGTCTAGGATAAGATTTGTCTACTCTAAAACGATAGAATTGGAATAATTTAGAAGAAAAATTCAGGCACCCCCAGTAGGGCCCCGCATAGGTACGGCACCTAACGCTGAAGCCCCCTTAAGTCAGTTTTTGATCATTTTCGACGGCTGAGGTTGGAAATTATCAATTCAAAATCTATTTTGATCATTTTCGACGGCAAAAGACACCAGATTTTCCCAATTTTCTCTATAGTACGTTGAAAATACTGGAAACGAAACTTACATCAATTTTTCTCCCCCTTAGCAACGGTTGCTAGGGCGGTGAACAACGGTTGCTAAAGAACTAATTGGGAAGATTTTGTGTCCTTTGCCGTCGAAAATGATAGAAATAGGTCTTAAATTAATAATTTCCAACCTTTATAACGGTTGCTAGGGAAGTAAACAACGGTTGCTATGAAGGAAATAGAACAATTCAGTGTCCTTGGCCATCGAGTGTGACTTAAAACTGATTTTCCGGCTTGCCCCAATGAGCACTCATAAGGATTTGTAAAAAAACACGTTAGAAACGGTTGCTAAGGAAATAGCCAACGGATTTTGCTGAAAATTGAACTCGGCTGAGATCTTGCCACAACTAACCGGTGTGCAAAATTTCAAGAAGATCAAGAAACCATGGATTAGAAAAAGAACAAGACCGTGTAGAGTAATCACAACTCGATCTTCTCCACTTTTCTATCCTTAATCGAAATGAATATATCTATATATGGAGCATACAGAGGATACAAATACGCTCGGGGGAAAAATAACAGGCAATAGTATGTATTCGAAATATCATGTGTAGGAAAAATGAACTGTATATAGGCTTGCTAAGCCGTGTATAACAGAGGCAGGGCGATACGCACATGCTTCTCAAAAGCACCGAAATCAAGAGGTTACGTTCGGTTATCACGTGTAAGGTGAGACGCACTGCCTTTGATACGTCCGCCGCCTACGCGGTAATTCTCTTTGTGCTCGCATTCTTCGATAGTAGCATGATTTATATTTCCTTAAAAGCTCGAGGGATTCTGGCTCAATGAGCCAGAACCCTTCTAGTTACTCTACTACAAGTCGAAGTACTTACCACTCTCACAGCGTTCTTCTCACAGTATTCCCCTTTGAAAGATATGAAAACTGAGGAGTGGGGAGGCAAACATCGAACCACCCTTCCGAAGTTAGATTGAAAATAGGGTAAAAATAGGGTGGAAAGGCAGGTCGATCAAACGCTCCACCACACGCCGTAACATTGTGGTTGACACTTTCGTAAAGATCACGAGTACTGCACATAAAGGAACCATATTCAAATATTTAGAAGGAAAAACTTTTCGAATGTTAGATTGCAGAGTGAGGATAGGGCACATATCGCTATAGAACTTGAAGCTCGGTAGAAAGAAGAGCAGACAATCGCATTAAATAATCTACCCTCTGACAAACACTTATTTCACTCACACACAACAACAACTATAGTCACTAGAGTCACCAGCATCACAGGAGTCGCACAATGTATGTAGTCATCGCAGTCATTGGGGAGTCACATGTCACTCAGCCGATAAGGTAGCGCACTGGTTCGACGCTGGTACTCGATCCGGTGCTCCAAATTCGAGCGCCAGGTAGGCTACTGAGTGTGGCAAAATTTTGAGGTTATCCAGGCATTTTTTGGGAATCCCAGGCTCAAAAGAACGAGCATTGCTGTAGTTTATTGATGTGTAAAAAGCCAACGGGATCCCGATCCACCTGAAATGTCTCACACCTCACAGGTGTGCAGAATGGTCAATCACATGTCGAAAAGTGACAGCGTGGAAAATAAGAGAGAGAGAGAGAGAGAGAGAGAGAGAGAGAGAGAGAGAGAGATTTATTAAACTTGTTACATTATGTTGTACCATTATATAATGTGTATATATGAGTACTATCATATATATTCATAGCTAATTATATGGAGAGAAACATTTTTTGGCAGAACTCATAACTATTCACACTTAGCTTGGCTATTTTCACTATGACTGATATTATCAAGTACAGAGCAATCTCTCACCACGATCGCAAGCTAAAAGGTGTGAGAATAGTAGTTTTTGGAATATTGGGAGAGATGAGGCATTTGTAATTACATGGGGGAGAAAGTTCCATAGATAGGATGCACTGACGTGAAACGACCTCTAGAGAAATCCCTTGCCGAAGCTGGGGACAACAAGCTGCGGTCGATGGCCACCCCGACAGGGGTGAGTACTGGTGTTAATAAGAAAGTACTCAGCGAGATACTCAGGGCAGCCGTATCTAAGGATCTTAAACACCATGCAGGCCATGAAGTAGCATCGCCGAGTAGATGTCTTGAGACAGTTTAACTCGTCCCTGTAGGGAGAGTTAAGTTCGCTCTTCTTCACACCATAGATGTATCTTATCCCAGTATTAACAAGCCGCTGCAGGGCCTGGTTATACTCCTCAGAGAGATCGAAGCACTCCAAAGAGCAGGAGGCAATGATCGGAAAGAGAAGTGGCTTAATAAGATGACATCTAAGCTGATGGATGGTACTCATCCGGAACGGTACATGAGGGCGTGTGATCGGCTGACGATCGAGGCTACATACTTCCTCCAGGTGAAAGAGGAGTGAAGGAGTTAAGAGTCACTCCCATACCCTTAACTGAAAACTCAAGTTCAGTGGGCAAACCGTCAACAACAAGTCCTTGTGATGCCTCCACGGGGTGCCGAGCAATGAATGGCTCGCTGCCGAAGATGATAGCCTTGGTCTGAGTCGCATTCAAGATCAATCCATCCAGCGATATCCATTGGAAAATCCTGGCCGCAACCTCGCTCAGAAAGTCAAGTGTACGCAGAAAGTCGTCAATGTGGTAGTGGTCGTAGATTTGAAGGTCGTTCGCGTAGAGTTAGTAATGCACATCAGGTCTCAAGCATAGCGAAAAGTCACTAATGTAGAGGGCCCAGTACAGATCTCTGGGGTACCCCGCTGTTGAGGCCACGAAAATCAGTGTACGTTCCAACCTCGAGCTGAACAGACTGCTCCCTTCCCGTCAGATATGAGGCAATCCACTTTAGCGAGTCGACAGAGGAACCGAGCTTTGATAGTTTGCGCATCAACTTCCACAGACTGCGAGAGGGACCGACTAACGGCAAGCGTCACTTCACTTGCGGTGACGCTCGCGAAATGGAACCTGAGGTCACCGGTCAGCTCACCACGCAGAAGCTCAAATGTGTCATTAAGATTAGGAGCCAGTGGTCACTTGCAATCCGAGCAAAGTGGGAGTTGATTTCCCCCTCATCAAACCCCCTAAGATTGTTAGTGGACTCAGAAACCAGTCCTAGATGTCTAAGAGAGATTAGATTTGAGTCGATTAAATTAGATTGTTTCATTTCCTGAACATTATGTTGTACAGTGTAGCCATAGGGCTTCTGATATCTAGAAGAACAATGATAATAATTAGCTCAATTTAATTTAGATTAATTTAATTTAGTTTAATCAGATTAAGAGCAGAGCAAGCTCTTACCACAGTTTCAGGCAAGAAGGAGAAGAAATAAAAGTTTTTTGAAAAGGGAGCGTTCATAAATTACGTAACGCTTGTTGGGAGGGGGGAGGGGTCTGAGGTGCTTATTATGGAAGCGTTACGATGGGGAGGGAGGGCTCTCGTGGCGTCGTTACGTTACGCTAAAAATCTTATAAAATTTTATTTTGAATGGAAAAGCGGATCTTCAATCAGATCGGTCTTCAATTTTGAATTTTCGCGCTTCATCGGCACTGACGAGTTCAGTGACGTATTCATACAAGTCACTTCTTCATAGTAGAGTGCTTATGATTGGTGGACAACTTTTTTCCAAACCAATCAAGTATCGTTAATAGTATATCCGTTCCTTGAGATCCGTAAGAGGGAGAGAGATAGTGTGAAAGAAACGGTGATTGTTGTGACTGTTAATTCCATATTGATGGTCGAGTCGAGACACGTTTCGTTCTAGAGTTTTTGATTAATTTTGAGTGCTGAAACAAAATGCGGTTGATGAAAAGTAAGTACTTGCCGAATCTAAACATTCACATTCAGAATAAAACGACATGATGTTTCACATGTATTGTTTGTAGGTTAAGAATAAACATTGGATCTCAATTCAGACCAATATGTCATCTACTCTCGGCGATTTATATCAATCTTTATCCAAAGAGTACAGACTTCATTACTGTAATGATAGTGTAGCTACCGTGCGGTCTAAATTAAATGAGCGATGGGCAAGTACTGTGCGAATGGAAAAGAAGGAAGATCGCGTCATGGCTGCCAAAATATTGTTGCAAAAAATGCAACAGAAGACAACCAAACAAAAAGCTAAAAATCTTTTGAACTATTTCCAGGTATTAACAAATTTTATCACGATATAAACATCGTTATGAACACGTGAAATTCTCTCAAACTGTTCTTCTTTATTTCAATTTATTCAATTTTTCGTTTACACTAAACTCGATGACAACATTTTTCTATTTCTGTGATTGAAATCATTTTCTCTAGATTAGTGAAATTTTTCACCGTTACGTACCATTTCTGAGGGGGGGGGGGTCTAGCAGCTTTTGTTACGGAAGCGTTACGCTGGGGGAGGGAAGGTCTGAAATTTCTTCAAATTTGCGTTACGTAATTTATGGACGTTCCCAAACAAGGAGAGATGGGGCGTTAGTTATTACAGCGGGGAGTGAATTTCGAAGATAAGTAGCACTGACTTGAAACGACTTACGGAGGAAACCCTTGCGGAAACTGGGGACAACAAGCTGCGGCTAATAGCCACCCCTACAGGGACGACAACTGGTATTTATAAGGAAATACTCCGCGAGATACGACGGGCTGACATACCTGAGAATCTTGAGCTCCATACAGGTCATGAAGTAGCTATGCCGAGTAGATGTCATAAGCCAGCTCATCTTCTCCCTGTAGGAAGAGATATGCTCACTATCCCTCACCCCATAGACGTATCTTATGCCAGTATTGAGAAGCCATTTGAGAACTAGGTTTCGCTCCTCAGACATTACAGTATAAAGCAGAGCAGCAGTCAATGATGGGGAAAAGGTGCGACTTGACGAGGTGGCATTTGAGCTGGAGATTCGTACTCCTCCGGAATTCATGTAAGCGGTACATGAGAACATGGGATCTGCCAGTGATCGAGGCAACATGCTCCCTCCATGAGAAAATAGAGTCGAGAATCACCCCCAAGCTCTTCACTGAGGACTCAAGTTTAATTGGCGAACCATTTATGTCGAGCAATGAAGGGCTCACTTCCAGTACCAATAGCTTCAGTTTTTGACGCATTTAGGACAAGTTTATTCATCAGGGCTCACTGTACGATCCGGCAGCGGCTTCGCCCAGCATGTCGAGCGTTCGTAATAAATCGCCAAGGTGACAATGAATGTAGATTTGATGGTTGTCAGCGTAAAGTATGTAAAGTACATCGAGCCCTGGGGTACTCCCCTATTGAGACCACAAAACCCACTGAATGTCCCGTCCTCACGCATAACACACTGCTCTCTTCCCGTCAGATATGAAGCAATCCACTTTAATGAGTCGATAGAGAAACCGAGTTTTGAAAGTTTGCGCAGCAGCGTGGAGTGACAGACCGTGTCGAATGCCTTGCTAAAATCGATGAGGAGTAGAGCAGTCAGCTTTTTCGTGTCTTTGGCCCGACGGACGTCATCAGTAAGTTTGAGCAAGGCAGTTTTCGTGCTGTGACCCCGTCTCAAGAGAGAGAGAGAGAGAGAGAGAGAGAGAGAGTGAGAGAGAGAGATTTAGATTTAGATTTAGATTTAGATCTGTTTATTTTCCTGTACATCATGTTGTACAATTTTCTAATAGTAATATCTAATAGTAATATCTCTCTATATTAAAAGCTGAACCGCCGCCGCCGCCGCCGTCGTCATTTTGCTCCCCCTGGTTGCTCCCTCTGGTTGCTCCCTCCGGTTGCTCCCTCCGGTTGCTCCCTCCGGTTGCTCCCTCTGGTTGCTCCCTCCGGTTGCTCCCTCCGGTTGCTCCCCCTGGTTGCTCCCTCCGGCTGCTCCCTCTGGTTGCTCCTTCTGGTTGCTCAGTTTCACTCTCTTTTTCCACCCACTTTTTCACCCTTTTTTTCACCCCCCTTTTTTTATCTCTCTTTCCACCCCTTTTTTCCACCCTTTTTTCCACCTCTTTTTTCACCCCTTTTTTCACCTCTTTTTTCACCCCTTTCTCCACCTCTTTTTTCCATCCTCTTTTTCCACCCGTATCTTCGAATAATTTATTTATTTCCAATAAATATGCAATGGTCCGATCTCCTGGAAATTTTGCACACAGGTTAGTCGCGACAAAATCTAGGCCGAGTTCAATTTTCAATAAAATCCGTTGTTTATTTGCCTAGCAACCGATGACCAAGAAAACTGAATTGTTATATTTGCTCCATAGCAACCGTTGTTTACCTCCCTAGCAACCATTGCGAAGGTTGGAAATGATCAATCTATGACCCATGTCCATAATTTTCGATTGCAAAGGACACAAAATCTTCCCACTTAGCTCCTCAGTAACCGTTGTTAAACGCTCTAGCAACCGGTGCCAAGGGAAAGAAAAAGTAAGTTTCGTTTCCAGTATTTTCAACTGCACAGGATACAAAATCTCCGTTTTACCCATAGAAACCATTGTTTACGTGTCTAGAAACCGTTGCTGTAGTAGAAGGAAAGGACTAAATATTATTTTGGACAATTTTTTTTCAATATAAATCCACTTATTCGTCGAAACTACCGTTTATTTACATCCCTAGCAACCGTTGTTTTGGAAGCTGGGAAAACAGTTTTAAGTCACACTCGATGGCCAGAGGCACTGAATTGTTATATTTGTTCCATAGCAATCGTTTTGCTTTTTTTACCTCCCTAGCAACCATTACGAAGGTAGGAAATTATCAATTTATGACCCATTTCCATAATTCTCTACGGCAAAGGACACAAAATCTTCCCAATTAGCTTTTCAGTAACCGTTGTTTACCGCCCTAGCAACCGTTGCTAAGGGAAAGAAAAATTCACGTATGTTTCGTTTCCAGTATTTTCAACTGCACAGGACACAAAATCTCCGTTTTACCCATAGCAACTATTGTTTACGTGTCTAGCAACCATTGCAATCTTACTCAAAATCTGCTGCTGAAAATCTGAAATGGAACACGCGGAATACCCCAAACAAAAAAATATGATCTAGCACATGTCACTATTAACCTAAAGTTAAACCCACTATTAATCTAAAAAAACGAACGTTTAACATGAATATAGCTGACATTAATCTTTTATTTTGATTCAAATCGTTCGTTCAGTATTCTTTTCAATCGAACAAAATCGAAAGTTCAAGTTTAAAGTTTTATTGTTTTGAATGTAATTTTCTTTTAATTATTACTACACTTATTATTGAAATTATTGATTTCTAAAAAACACATGGGGGTTGGCGAGCGAAGCGAGCAGGGGGGGTACCCCCCTAGTAACAGTAAAAAACATAGTAAAAATAAGTAAAAATAACTAACTTTAATGTATATATAACTAGCGCGTTACATTAAGGTCAGTACTTGAGTCATTAAGAGCAGTGCTAGCTCTCCCCACGGTCGCAAGCAAGGAGATGAATGAAAAGGAGCTTTTTAAAAACAGTAATTGAGGAGGCATTTGTGATAATATAGGGAAGAGAGTTCCAGAGATACGATGCACTGACATGAAACGACTTTCGGAGGAAATCCCTACGGCAAAAGGGGACAACCAGCTGCGGGCGATAACCCCCCCTGCAGGGGCGAGTGCTAGTGTTGATAAGAAAATACTCAGCAAGATACTCTGGGCAGCCGTATCTAAGTATTTTAAACACTAAGCAGGCCCTGAAGTAGTCACGCTGCGTAGCTGTCCTAAGCCAGCCAAGCTCCTCCCTGTAGGGGGAGATATGCTCACTCCTCCTAACACCATAGACGTATCTTATCCCAGTGTTGATAAGTCGCTCGAGGACTAGATTGCGTTCCTCAGACAGATCGCAGTATACGACCGAGCAGTAGTCGATGATGGGGAAGAGGAGCGATTTAATGAGATGAGTTCTGAGCTGTTGATTAGTACTCCTCCGGAATTTGTGTAGGTGGTACATAAGAGAGTGGGCTCTGCTGCAGATTGAGGCAATATGCTCCTCCCACGAGAAAGTGGAGTCAAGAATCACTCCCAAGCTCTTCACCGAGGACTCAAGTGGTATTGTGGAACCATCAATTACCAGACAGTGAGACGCCTCGGTAGGGATGCGAGCGACGAAGGGCTCACTACCAAAGACAATTGCCTTGGTTTTAGAGCTATTGAGAAGGAGCTTGTTACTCCTCGCCCAGTGAACAATTCTGGCAGCAGTCTCATTTAGCAGATGTAGCGCAAGTATTAGGTCGTCTATGTAACAGTGTATGTAGATCTGTAGGTCATCTGCGTACAGTATGTGATGCAAATCAGGCCCAAAGCACTGAGAAACGTCACTAATATAGAGGGCAAACAGGAGAGGGCCCAAGACAGAGCCCTGGGGGACTCCCCTATTAAGGCCGCAAAAACCAGTGAACGTTCCATCTTCACGTTTAACACACTGCTCTCTCCCCGTCAGATATGAAGCAATCCACTGCAGTGAGGGCAGGGAGAAGCCAAGTTTAGCAAGCTTGCGAAGTAGTGTTGCGTGGCAGACCGTGTCAAATGCCTTGCTAAAGTCAAACAGGAGAAGAACAGTGAGCCTTTGCGCCTCTTTTGCCCGACGTACATCATCAGTGAGTCTGAGTAGGGCAGTCTGAGTGCTGTGTCCCTTTCTGAAGCCCGTCTGACGCCCATCCATTAAACCCTTGGTATCAACATAAGCAATAACCTGATTGAAAACAAGCCTCTGAAGGACTTTTGAGAGAAAATTAAGCAAGGAGATAGGGCGAAAATCACTCAGAGACCTCGGAGAGGGAATTTTGTTAAGGGCAAGGACTACGGCTCTTTTCCAGGATGAGGGAAAACAGGACTGTCGGAGGGAGCTATTGAAGATATCTACAAGGACAGGGGTGATGACAGGAAGTGCCTTGGCAATGAAGATCTGAGGAAGACCATCGACCCCCACAGACTGGGATCGCGACTGTGCGATGGCCAGCTTTACCTCGTTGGCGGTAACATCCGCAAACTGAAACCCGGGATCCCCAGAGGGTTCCACGCGTAGGAGGTTAAGGGTATCGTCTAGATTCGGAGCTGAAGGATCACTGGCGATCCGTGCAAAGTGGGAGTTGATCTCCTCCTCCTTGAACCCGCCAAGAGTGTTAGTAGACTGGGGAACCAATCCCAGGTGTCTAAGTTCCCGCCATATCTCCTTACTGTCAGACAGGCCCTCTAGTCTAGTTTTGAAGAAGTCAAGTTTAGCATTTTTGATGCTAACATGGAGAAGGTCACGAGCCGCACGGTAGGCGTAGAGATCTGTATCAAGACGAGTTCTTTTAAACCGTCTGTAGAGTCGGGTCCTGTTGTAGTCGAGACTGTCAAACCAAGGCTGCTTTTTCCCATTGACCTTGAGGGTTCTGAGAGGAGCGAATTTGTCGACAGCCGCACGGAGGTGTCCGTAGAGCCTGTCCATATCGTCATCAGTGGTACGGGCCACGCCCTCAAGCCACGACCAGTCACATACAGTAAGGAAGTCACAGAGTTCATTAGATTCAACCTTTTTGAAGTTCCTGTAAGTAAAAGTGCGTTCCTCTGGCCTTCCCACCTTCATGTCAATGGTCGCAGTGATGAGATCGTGGCCGTCGATGAAAGGTGTCTCAGTCTTCCAGTAATCAATTAGAGTGTCCATTTTATCAATTATGCAAAGATCGAGCCAGGTGTTTGCATTTCTGCGATGGAAAGTAGCTCCGTGAGGTACCAGGCTTAGTGACTGCTGTTCCAGAAAGTCACGAACGAAAAGGGCATTAGGTGAATCAGACAACTGATTGGCATTAAAATCTCCTAGGAGGACCTTGGTGCTGTAGTCGGGTAGGTGAAGAGTGAGCTTGGGGATGAGGTCCGTCCCATCAAGGAAGGGAGCATGCGGCGGTCGATAGACCACACCAGCGAAGAATGTCTCAGTTGAGGAGTTGATCTCACAAAACAGAAACTCCGGAAGAGCCCTACCATCAGCCCAGACATGTGAGGAGGTGCAAAGCACCGTTGCAGTTAGCGATCGATGAATGTATAGCGCTACACCACCGCCCCGGGTACTGCGATCATGTCTGATCAGCGTGTAATCCTCAAGCATGACTTCCGGGTCATTATTCAGCACACTAGGTCCAAGTTTGGTTTCAGATACGGCCATCAGATGAAACAAGGGCTGTGAACGCAGAAAACGCCTGACATCCTCAATGTGCGCTCTAATCGAGTTGGCATTGAAGTGACAGACGCGCAGATCATCCACGATCACCGAGGGACCCACCGGTGCCGTATATGGCAGTGCACGTAAATTAGGCGAGGAAGGAATAAAAGTGCAAGTGAGGGAGAGGTTGCACCGCTCTTGTACATTGGTATGTGGCGCAGTTACGACGCTAGGCGAGCTAAAAAAGCGTCCAGATCCTCTGGAGTGCTCACAAGAACCGGCGCCTCACCCCGACGCCGAATGAAAATCTTACCATCCATGTGATAAACCGAGGGCCTCGGTGCCAGCGTTTTCGTTTTGTAACGCGCCAATTGATGGAGCTTAAATACATGAGATGGGAGAAATTCATTAACGTTGATGTAATTCGGGGGGTGAGGCAATTTGGCCCCAGCAGCCAGTAGAAGCGCAGGATCAATTGCCGTTGTGTGGACCCCTCTCACGCTAATTTTGCGCTTGATAATAACTCCGACTAGAGCCGGAGAGATGAGCGTGACAACAATTGATACCCGATTTCGCTCAAGGGGAGTAGCGGGGGGTACATTTTCATTTTTGCTGGGTGGGGGCTGTGTAGCGGGAAGGATAGGACGGCCCGATTGAGTGCGCGACTTCAGCAGCCGAGCCGACACGATGTCATGCTGCTGAAGCTCGTCATATATGTTATGCAGCGCGGCAAAGGCCAGCTTCCGCAGATCTGTGGCAGTGTCAGGTGTAAGACCTGATAAGATGATGTCAGCACAGATAGGTTTAGCCGCCACAGACAGCGACTGAACCCTGGCCGCGAGCTCTGCATTAAGGGAGTGGAGCTGCTGGAATCGAGCATCGTCCGCCGCTCCAGACCTGACCGAGCAAGCACCAATGTGTTTCTCCAGTCTGTGCTGCAGTTCGCCATGCTGGGCAGCCAGTGACGCGACGCCCGACTCCACCCTCTCGACCCGGCCGACCAATGCAGGAAAGTCGTCCAGTACTGCCAGTTTAGCCGTAAGCATGTCAAGTTTTGCATGCAGGGAATCGATCCCATCCATTCTTTTATGCAGCACTGCAACCGCATCCTCCATTGACGACGAGGCCGAGAAGCAAGAGTCCGTGGACAATGAGTTCGCCGAGTCCGGACGAGACGCAGGGGTGGAGGGGGGTAAATCAGACGGGGACGCGCCCCGCTCCGAGTCAGCAGGCTTGAGGGACGCGGCGAGGCACTGGCCACAGACCGTCGCCGACTCATCATTTACTCTGGTCCCGGTGAGTCCACCACACTTGGAGTGGAAGGCTATCTTGCACAGTACGCATGCATAAATGTAGACGTTAGGACGCGAGGGCTGTTTACAGCGGAAGCACACTCCACCCTCAAGCGGGGTAGTAGCTCGGTTGCGCTTGGCTTTACCGGAGTCCGACATGTCTAAAGCGTATAGTACACGGGATAGAAGTAGTAATAAAAAATAATAATAATAATAGTAAACGCAAAAATAGTAGTAATAATAATAATAGCGGAATAAATAGTAATAAATATAAGAAGAATATAGTGATGGATGAAAATGAAAAGACTAAAATACAAAAAGCACAAGCAACGGATGCAGAAAAGGCCTCAGCTGGAGGAGTGAAAAAGCGGCGCGCAAGCAGAGCAATGCAGGATCGGCCTGCAGCTACGCGGTGGGCGAGAGAGGCAAAGCGGGAAATGGGCGGGGCGCCAGCAGAGAGAGGGGCACAGCTGGGCGCTAGAGCGCGAGACGCGAGGTCCGGAGTCGGAGACGGAGGGGAGGGGGGGTACTCAGCTGAGGAACCGAGCCGAGAGCCAAGAGTTGAGGCAGGAATAGGCGGCCGAGAGCTGCTGCCACCTCGCGCGCAATGGGCAGGCGTAAGAGGCCGGCAACTTACCGTCTGAGTCGTGAGTCCGTGCGGGTGTATAGGTACAATTGTTATAATTGATACTTGGCAAATAAACTAAAATACACCCGTCACAGGACACGCACACAGACAGCAGCAGTAATCGCACGTAGGAATTCGCTCACTTTCACCTCCCACACACTCACTGCACACGTCGAAAAAGCCAGATCAGTCAGCTGCAATACAGCTGGGCAGCGAGGAACAGCACGCAGGTGTAGCCGCGTTGGGGCAGTGGAGGGGGCAGGCAGGCGGGCCGGCTAGACAGTATGGCGCCTTGAGCTGAGGTAACCTCCAAACTTCCAGGAATTTGCCTGATGAATTGTAGTTGCAAGCAACGCGGTGCTATAATAATTATTGCACCCCGCGTTAGCTTGCAAAGTTGCGCACAAGCACCTGTAATCACAAGGCCCTTGCGGGCAGGAAAAAGCAGAACGAGCGGTTCTTGGACAGAGCAGTAGAAAAGGCGTAGTGAGCCGTTGCTTACCAGAGAGAGAGAGAGAGAGAGATAGATAGATAGATAGATAGATATGTTTTATTGTATAAAATATACAAAAATGGTAGTTACATAGTGTCAGTCATCTTTTTAAAATATCAGTCATTTAGTTAAAATATATATCACATATCATCCTTGTCAGACTTCTTAAACTAATTATCACAGATAATGCGTCAGTAAAGGTATAAATTTATACAGCTAGTCATGAGATTTGAGCTATTTAGTCGTAGCGTCAATCTTTATAAAATGTGTCAAAGACATTCATTCAGTTCTAATTCTAAAAAATAGTTTCTTATAGAACATTTAAAACTTAATAAGGACGGCAGGTTTCTATCAGAGGAGCGAAGGGAGTTCCAGAGGTGTGCCGCCTGCACCTGGAAGGAATTTATTCCGAAATCATTCCTCATTTTGGGGACCGAGAGTTCCGGTGCATCTCCCCTCGAGGGCCTTGTGGACACATACCTAGTGAAGAGGCTCAGAAGGTACTCCGGCTGACGAATGCGCAGGATCTTGTACAAAAGTACAGCCATAAAATATTGCCTCCTAATATCCGTGCGCATCCAGCCAAGCTTGGCCCTGTAGGGAGTGATGTGTTCGTCCCTCCTCACACCAAAAACATATCTCACACATGAATTTTGTAGTACCTGTAATCTGTGTTTTTGTTCTTGAGATGCGTCGAGGTATACCGCAGAACAATAGTCAAGATGAGGGAACAGCAGAGCCATTGATAAGCGTCTACGAAGGATCTCAGTCGTGTATTTGCGGAAAAATCTCAGACTATACATGGTTCTGTTGAACTTCTTTGTAATTGCATCGGTGTTTTGACGCCAGGATAGACGCCAGGAGAGAGAGAGAGAGAGAGAGAGAGAGAGAGAGAGGGAGAGAAAGAGAGAGAGAGAGAGAGAGAGAGAGGGAGAGATTTGATATGTTCATTAATGTACATTATGTTGTATAATAATAGATACATTGGATTAAGAGTGATGCCTCTACGATCAAAATTATATGTAAACATGTGGTGCTTGAACATTTTGAATAAGTTAATGGTACGAAATGATTGGGGAGATTGTTCCAAATGTAGGTTGAGATAATGTACGTCCAGACAACAAGTCCACGATGAGCAGCCAGCATTGGAGCCAACCAAACAGCATTGTGGAGGCAACAAGAAGGCAATGGCGAGCAGAGCGAAGGAGATGGTGACGTAACCTCAACGTCGCTTTATTGTATAAAAGTACAAAATTTGTATTTTAAAAAGTATCAGTCATTTTTTGAAATCATACGTCATTCACATAAACATGTTCCGCATATCATCTTTGTCATCATCATAAATATATATATATATATATATATATATATATATAAAGCTAATTATCACAGATAATGTGTCAAGGTACTAATATACTAGTTATCAAAGAATTTAGTTAACCAAGTTATCACAGATGACGTGTCTTTTCTTATATTCGGAAAATATCAGAGGTCATTCGGTTAGTTCTAAAAAATATAACTTCACGAAACGATTGAAACTTGACAAAGACGGCAAGTTCCTATCTGAGGAGTGGAGGGAGTTCCAGAGGTGTGCTACTTGCACTTGGAAGGAATTTATTCCCAAGTCGTTCCTCATTTTGGGAACCGAGAGTTCCATTGCATCACCCCTGAAGGGCCTAGTAGACACGTACTTAGGGAAGAGGCTCAGAAGATACTCCGGCTATCGAATGCGCAGGATCTTGTACAAAAGTACAGCCATAAAATATTGCCCCTTTATATCCGTGCGCATCCAGCCCAACTTAGCTCTATAAGGAGTGATTTATTCGTCCCTCCTCACACCAAGAACATATCTCACACACGAATTCTGCAGTACCTGTATTCTTTTTTTTTGTCCTTGAGATGCGTCGCGGTATACTGCAGAACAATAATCAAGATAAGGGAACAACAGTGCCATTGATAAGCGTTCACGCAAGATCTTGGTGGTGTATTTACGGAAGAATCACAAGCTGTACATGGTTCTATTAAATTTCTTTGTGATTGCATCAGTGTTTTGACGCCACGATGGAGTTTCGTCAAGCACCACGCCGAGATCCTTGACCGTGCCAGAGAATAGCACACGAGCCCCACCGATCCCAATGCCAGATGCATAGAGATCCTTGTGCAGGAGATTAATATAATATCCTGATTCAAACGCGATGGCCTGAGTTTTTCAGCATTGAGTACCAGCGAAGCAGCATCAGCCCACCCCGACACGGCCGCGGCCGCTCTCTCAAGCAGTGCTATGCACTCAGCCAGTCTATCCAGGGACCTGTGTATAAATTTGTAAGTCGTCTGCATAAAGCACACGCTCAATGCCTTCAATGTTTAGTACGTCACGTAGGTCATTGATGTAAATGCAGAAGAGAAGCGGCCCAAGGACTAATCCCTGTGGCATCCCCAGATTCGTGGCAAGCCACGATGATTTGCCAAAACTCTTAGTTAAGATTATTTACTGTCTATCAGTTAGATATGAGTGAAAGTTTGAGAGAGCAGTCCTAGTAAAGCTGATATCCTCCAACCGCTTCAGCATTCTCTAGAATTCTAGTGCGAAATTTTATCACAGGCTTTACTAAAGTCAAATAGCAGAATCAACGTCAGGTTCTTTTTGTCTATACCTTGTCTTATGTTCTCTGTTAATCTCAACAGTGCAGTTTGGGTGGAGTGGTTTGGCCAAAAACCGGCCTGTGCAGGATCAAGGAATTGGTCATGAATTATCATGAACGTCATGTACGACAATAGGGCACTCTTCTTCAGTGGAAGAACATGAGCCTTCGTCCAGGATGATGGGGAGATTCTTTTACGCAGGGAGGAGTTGAACAGGTTCACGATCTTATCTCCGATTACAGGCAGAGCAACAAGGATGATACTCTGAAGTATACCATCATCACCGACTGATTAAGATGTAAAATAAGAAATGCTCAGTATGACATCATTGACATTAATTTTCTGGAAACAAAAGCCATCTTCTTCGAAAGCGGAAAAGATGATTCAAGTCATCCCTTTGCTTAGATAGAAGATGAAGCTTCTCTCCAAACCGTGTTAGTGTCAAATGCCTCCGATAGTTTACTCGAGAGAAACTCAGTACGGGCCTGAGTTGTTTTGTTAATCGGAATGATCGCGCAACCTCTGAAATTCAACGAGCAAGCTGGCGTCCCCTGTATGAGTGTAGCGTTTGTAAGTCGCGTCCATTTTTTTGTATAGCAGTGATAACTCAGGATCAATCCACGGCAACCTATTTTTTCTTGGCTCAAACTCTTTAAGAGGTGCCAGCTCATCAATGGCCATCGTGAGATTATTGCTGAGACAGTCGAGTGCAGAGTCAATGTCATCCACGTCTTCATGGTTGAGCAGCCCCCAGTCACACCCCAGTCACAATTTCAAGATAGTGTAACGGGTCAGATTTGCACGTTATGATTTTCAAGTTCTTTTTCCTTCCAATGTTTGCAAGTATGAGTAGATAGAATTGTTTCCAAGAAGTGCAATACAACCCAGACAACAAATTCTATCAATGACAGTCTTTACCAAGAAGCGCACTGCGACCCGGTCTCAGACTTGAATGAATGTAATGAGTTTTGGTTATCGAGAATGATACTCCAAAAGCGCACTGCAGTCAGAGCTATCAATCTCCGTTAGTATAGTAGGAATCTAATTATGCGATCATCAAAAAGTACAATACAGTTAAATCTCTCACAGTCATTGGTCCGTGTGATAGTGATCACATGTATCTGATATGAATAGATCTCCGTAATCTTCCAAGAAGCGCACTGCAACTCAGACAATACTTTGAACTATGATATCTTTACCAAGAAGCGTAATGCGACCCAGTCTCGGATTAGATGAATGATTGAAATGTATAAATGTTTGTGTAATATTGAATAGTCTTAATTTTATTAATAGAAAATTGAGATGAAATTCGAATATTAAGATTTTGTGAATTTACTCTAGAACTTGTTCGTGAGAGAATTTATAAATTTAATAAATCTCTGAGTTGATTGGTATTGATCATTAATTAATATAATCAGATGAAGTGAAATATCCTCTTCGATTGTATTTTCTTTTAATTTGAATTATTTCTAAGATCAGATAGGAAGAGATTCTTAGGCACTTTTAAGTTGTGACGTACCTATCGGTTTTCAGGTACGTTTGGGAATTTTTTCACGGTCGCCAGATATACTCGCGGAATATCAAATATTTCAATTTACTTTATCATGTAACGTTATCTTTTAAAGAAATGGCCATGTATCGTATTCATCAAATCGAAGTTGCAGGATTTCGTACAGGACACTCACTTACATAGATTGTGTGTGTATTATGATTTGTAAGTGTAAAATGCATGTGTTTGGCATGAAAACACCGGCATTGGGCAATGAACCACAACGCTTGGTTTAACAGCCGTGTCACCTAGCTTGGCCCCTTCCAACGTGTGGTTAGGCCAGCCGGCTAATGTGTATGTGTAATGCACTCAAATGCAGCATCACTTCCTACGAGAGGTTAGATGCTTCGCAAGTGAGTGATTGTAGAACGCTACTGCCAACATGTGGTTAAGCGCTTGTGATTGAATATGGTTTGGACTCGGTAAAAATTACGAAGAAATTGATTAAAAAGAAAGATACTGATTCATTATGTACTAAGGAAATTATTTACAAAGATGCTACAATTGCGCAAGTATAGAATTCGCGGTCGCTCGCAATACATGATGTTATATGCGCGGAGACGATCGTATTCCGATAAGCGCTCTACCGATGCTCGCGAAAGGATGACCTGATTGAGGACGCGCGGCCCCTTATATAGTCTAACGCACCTTCGCAGGGTATTGCGTTAACTCGTTTTTTAGCTTACTTATTTTCTGAAAGCCAATGAACGTCACAGTGTGCGCACACACGTTGGATCCTTATTTGCCTATGATGGAGATATTCACATTTGCTCTCATAGTTCGTTTTTTATGGAGTTCGCTAATTTCGATAAATTGTTAACTCTAATTATGCATTAACTATTGTTGCTACATACGCGTGTTCGCCGCCTATCAAAGTCTGAGAATAACGTCAATTGCCTAATGTCGAGATATTTTTGTCAAGTTCAATAATTCATAACAATCAACTAATTATTTATAATATCCTGGTATTTTCATCTATATTTAACAAAAACTCAACATCAGACAATCAAGGCATTAGTTCTCGTAGTGTATCTGCAAACCGTTTTGAATTTCATAATAAATCAATGGCACAATTCGTGTTAACATAATTAATCAATAAGCTGTTAACAATGTTTATTAGCGATGCAATAATTCGATTTTCATATTTCAACTTGTATTGGATTCTGGAGATCACGTACGAATGTCTATTGTAACGTTTTTTTGAAAAATATAATGTGTAAATAATTAACAATAAACAAATTGCGTTATTACATGATGAGTTACGATTCATTCGCATATCTCCACATAAGGATCTTGGTGTTATTAAGGCAATCTCGAATTTAGCTTGAATCACATTTTCGCATAATAAACTACGCCACAAATGCAGTTAACAGATCGCGTAATTTGTTGACTCGTATTGCAGTGTATCTAGTTTGTCTGGATAGTTCGCTCTTTTTCTACTGATCTCGGAATAATGGCGTCTCGTGCCGTATGTCCGCATAATTCGATTTTTCATAGTGCTACGCATCATTTCGGTATCATTGATATTTTCATATTCTTCGCATATGGTTAGATATATCTATATATATATACATTTTGAATCTACCCGACGATTCATGTATACCGCGTCACGCGCGTGCAGGTGCATATATCTACGCACTCTTATAACTAATATTTTCATGCTCCCTTCAACCAATAATTATTTATAGTCATTTAACATTGTCATGCTAAAGGCTTGAGTTGCCCTTACAAAGTGTATTAAAAGTGACGATAAATAAATTCAAATGGATATACAAGTCAATGAAAAGAGATGTATTTCAAATTCAAAGTCGCATTTATTAGGTTATATACAAAGATATACCCATGCCAATCCCAGTTCGGGCAGAGCTTTCGCTCGTCTGATCGCTACCAGTGTTATGATAGATTTTGTTCATTCGCAGGGCTATTTATACTGGAGATTGGCATAGGGCGTCAACGTGTTAGACAGAGAGGTATCGTCGCTCTTACTCGCATTCATCGCAGGTATAGGGAAGCGTGCGAATCCTGTGCTGGCGCGCGGGAAGTTTTCCCGCATAAACTCTTGTTTTGGCGCGTAACCCATTTCCTTGTTTTCTGCTGGTCGTAGACGTCGTGATACAGGATGCGCGCGGAGATCCATAGCGCGCTTATTTGAATATACTTATATCTATATGCTACCTCTATTGATTCTCGATCGGTAATTTGTACCACCCAGTCGATAACCGAATCTATTTTATATGCGGAAATTCTGCTATTCTGACCTGACCCTCACAATAGAGACCAGATCTTCCTGCCGAACACCTTTGAAATTTCTGTATTTGAAGGAGCCCGGACCCTCCCTTGGTTGTTGAATTTTGAATTTAACGTCAATGATATGATGTTTACTGCGAAATGAAGCTGGGAAGTTTCG
Organism: Aphelinus atriplicis; assembly: GCA_020882685.1. Lineage (NCBI taxonomy): Eukaryota > Metazoa > Arthropoda > Insecta > Hymenoptera > Aphelinidae > Aphelinus > Aphelinus atriplicis. The sequence goes on along the minus strand of CM037075.1, from coordinate 60,423,991 downwards.
TTCGTCTATGTGATTGTCGTCCACCAGCATAATGTCAATCCATATGCGAGACGTTGAGGTTATATGCGTAGCCTCGTGCTGGATCAGACGTAACGACAGTTCATCAGTTAATTCGCGAACAAATTTTGAGTCATTACTGTTTGAAAGAAGATTGGCATTCAGATCACCCATCACAAATTTATGGCTGTAGTCAAAGCAGTGTGTTTTCAAATCATTGATCAGCTAAGGAGTTTTGGCAAAGGCAATATGTGGTGGCTTGTAGATGACCGCGGCAAAAATTGGTTGGAAGTTGCCGCGCTGTAAAGAGCAAAGAAGGTACTCAGGTATGCCGGGCTTACCTGGTCCAATGGTATTCGACGATGCCAAAAGTTTAACCTTGTGAAAATCCCGGACGTATAGTGCAACCCCACCACCAATCGTGTTACGGTCATTCCTAATCAATTCTTAATTTGGGATCTGAACGTCATCCAGAATGTCAGGACCCAGCCAGGACTCCACAATACCATAGAGGTGGTAGGACGGATTCTCACTCAGAGACTGACGGACTTGATCAATATGAGCTCTAAGAGAGTTAACATTGTGAAAGCCCGCTCTCAATCTTCCATAAACAATGACAGGGTCTCGCTGTTCACTCGACAGTCAATCTGTCTCGCTGGAGCCACCCTTCGAGATCACTTCGGCGATGACTTCTAGGTCAGCCTCATTTTTAATTGGCAACACTTTGTCCCCCACCAGCTCGTCTTGACAGAAACTTGCCGTACTTATACGACACATACTTAATACCTAGAGACTTAGCAATTTCACGGAGACTAGATGATCTTTGATAAGTTACAGCCGACAGAAATTCATTTCTGAAAATAGCGTTATGGATCACATGCTTGGACTTGCTGGCATCTTACAGTGTCAAGTCCAAGTCACAAGTATTAAGGACTGTCCTCTTCTGCTTTTCATAAGAAATTTTTTCAGGAGATCATTATTTCTTAGTTGGACTATAATGGCCAAAAGTTTGTGACTATTACTATTTTTATTACTAAAACTAAAACTAGGACTATTCACATCTTTGATATGATTTAAATGACTAGAATCAATATAATTGATACTACTACTATTGCTATTGTAGCCACTGGGTTTAATTTGGTAGGCCTTGACGATATCGTTCTCGTACAAGCCCGAGCAGACGGCGCTAAGAACGACAAATGCTGTCCTCTCAGCTGGAACATTGTGTTTCGCACAGTCGATGATACCAGTGACCAACAATTTGTCACCGTCAGCGCCATCCACCCGATCCCTGGCTTTAGACGGCGAACCGTTTTCAGCCCGGGATCTTTACGTGTGTTGCGTGAAGTACTTTTGGCTATGTGATATGTTTGAGACTATGTTTCCTATTTTCTGTAATATTGTGGTGTTCTGTGAGGTTGTGTTCTTAATGTTCACTATCCTCAAAAAAACCTCTTTTGAAAAAAAAGTAAAAATGTTGCGTCAAGCATATGGCAGAATTAATTTATCTCTTACATTGCTTAAAGGAAAATGGAATCCATAATAGACACATGAGTCAATTTATTATTTCATCAGAATTCATTCTGATTAATTCTCATATTGTTGGAGTATCACGTATTCTTATTACAGTTCACATACTATAAGAGACGTTGTCAACTCTAACTAACCAATTACGAAAAAACTTGCCGAAATGCTTGTTAAGTACCTCATCAATTATTTGAAGAACTAATGACGAACCAAATTGACACCACTTGGTAGGCATTTTCAACGTCTTAAAAATAACAATATACCAATTCCGAAATTAACTTTACAATTTCTTTAATCTTACTGATTCGAGGGGTGCTCAACCCGCACAACCTGAAGGGATCAGCTGCTCGATACAGGATCGAAGCACAAAGCGTGCGGAGGCATACGGAGCATAAATAACATTTCGTTTCCGAAAATAATAATTAATTTACCGACCCGCACAGGAGCGGCGAGATATACTATGCCCCTTTTTCGCCGATATCGTTCAATTAATTCGACAAAATTGTCGAACGGAAAATAGTATTGAGAATATTTTTTTTTCTTGGAATGTTAATTATTTGGAGGTATTGAGGCACACACTCAATACGAGTTTCGCGTGTGAGTTGGACAAATTTTTTTTACACTATTCTTGCAAATTTTTAAAAATTTCACATTTTTTTCAAAATAAGTTTGGAAAAGTTGTCGGCACTATCGAGTGGGAAAATTATCAAAAAGTTTAGAATTTTCGGACGACAACAAGGAATCGCCTTGTGTTATTTTAACAAATTTGCATACAATTAAATTTAATTCAGGGACATTGCAAAACTATACATACAAAAAATTGAGAAAAATTTTTTTTCCAAGTGAAGATTAAACAAGCTGAACACTTAGAAATTGTTTCCGCTTGAGCCAAGTAACCTCAATCGAGCTGAGATTTCTTGGTAACGTTGAGAACACAAGCAAGAGGATTTCGGAACCGACTTACGCAGGCAGCTCGTACATAATCGCCGAAAGGAGCATTATAAAACATAATTAAGAATAATTGAACAAGCTATAAACAACTTGCGAATTTGGAGAGACGACTGCTTGCTATTGCGCATTCACATACAAGCGAGTTAAGCGACAGCGAAGCGACCATTACCGTAAAGCTAATTTTGCGTACTAGAATATAAATATCTTTCTTAAGTTCGACCACTAGCGTATCAGGAAGAAAAAATGGATAACCAGAAGAACCTTAGCGATGGATATTTTGACCTGACGGCATGGATCACGACACTGAGCCATGAAGGGTTCGAGGAAGCGCTCCAAAGGCTCGAACTAATGAGAACAGGAGAAGGGCGTGAGAAAATGCAAAGGTTGATGCGTAGGTTGATGGGTCAGTATACCGCGAGCAACTTTGTAGAGAACGAGATGTGCGATTCAGAGGAAGCACTGCGTGCGAACAGGGACGACGCCCTTATCGAATTCACCGAAGAGCTCGAAAAAACGCACGCGACCAATCTGTTGGTCAGAACGGTTGCCAAAAAAGGGGAAGAGCGCGAGAACTCACGGCCGCTGAGGCAAAGCCATTGAAGGCGTTCACTGTACCAGGTATGGGACTCTTCCAGTTCACCAGATTACCATATGGGGTATCTGGTGGCCCGGACACATTCCAGGAGCTTATTGACGGTCTCATAGGGCCTGAGCTAGAGCCTTATGCGTTCGCCTACCTCGACGACGTGATTATCTGCACGGAGACCTTCGAGGAGCACCCGGAATGGCTCGAACATTTCTTAAAGAAGATATTGGGAGCAGGCCTGGAAATTAACTGGGAGAAGAGCCACTTCTGTAAGTCAGAAGTGAGGAACCTCGGCGTGCTGGTCAATCGTGACGGATTCCGTCCGGATCCAGAGAAGATCCGGCCCATTATGGAATATCCGGCGCCCCAGAGACAAAAGGCGTTACAGAGTTTTTTAGGCATGGTGACGTGGTACCGCGAGTTTGTGGATAACTTTGCGACCATCGCTGAACCTCTGACACGCCTGACGTTGAAAAATGTACCTTTTGTATGGGAGGAGGAACGAGAGAGAGCCTTCGGCATTCTCAAGGGCATGCTGGCGTCAGGACCCGTACTGCACCGACCCTCATACGAACATCATTCCGTTCTGCAAACAGACGCCAGTCATACCACCCTTGGCGCTGTCCTCACGCAGATGGTTGAACGCCCCCTTGAGTTTGCGAGCCGCATCCTAAGTTCGGCGGAACGCAACTACACAACTACCGAGCGTGAATATCTCGCCATCGTGTTGATTGTCGCGGCAGATTGCCGCAGCCGAGCTGGAAGATACCACCGACGAGTGGTATAAGAGCTGGCGGAAAGATGTGCTGGAGCGTCCCGGCGAATTTCCGATCTACAAGGTAGTCGGTGGGAAGATGTACCACTTTGATGTCAACACCGACCCTGACAACCTAATCGAGGACGACGACGCGTGGAAGTTGGTACTCCCAGAGGAAAAGCGCCTCACGGCATTGAAGGAATGCCATGAATCCGCTTGCGCAGGCCACCCCAGCCGGTACAAAACGTTCATGCGCGTGAAGAGGTACTACTTCTGGCCAAAAATGAATTGGGATGTTGCCAAATACGTGGCGCACTGCGAACTCTGCCAGCAGATGAAGGTGGAACAGAAGAGGCCGGCAGGACCGTTCCCACGCAGCAAGCGCGGCCATGAACATATTCTGATCTTTATGGACGTGTTTTCTTGCTGGATCGAGACTCCGTTGCGCAAGGCAAATGCGGACCTAGTCAAACGCGAGCTGAATAAAGTCATCTGTGTCATGGCACACCGGTCTACTTCCTGAGCGACTGGGGTACTCCATTCAAGAATCGCTTGATGGATGAGTTTTTAACCAGTCGAGGGATAGAGCACAAGTTTGCACCGCCTTTTCATGTGCAGGCGAACCCGGTTGAGCGCGTCAACCGAACATTCATGACGTCGCTGAAATGCCAAATAGAGAGCAACCATCGTACGTGGGATGAGAGCATTGACGAAACGATGTGCGCGTACAACACGGTAGAAAATGAAGCGACCGGCTACTCGCCGGCATTCTTACTGTACGGCCGAAATCCGACGCCGCCTCTAACACTGCGACGAACGGAAGATAAGCAAACCACTGAACAGGAGGGGGTTGTAGACTCCCAACAGTGGATTGAGCGCTTGCATAATTTAGGCGATGTGAGAGAAATTGCTGCCCACAAATCGGCACTCGCACACGAAAAGAATGCACAGTACTACAATGCGAAGCACAAAGACGTACAAATCGACATAGGTGACTCTGTGCTCAAGTTGAACAAGGTACTATCATCGGCAGGAAAAAGGAGTGACCGCGAAGTTGGCGCTGAAATACAATCGGAACTACGCGGTCGTTGAAAAGGTCGGCACGAACGTGTACAAAATCGCCGACGAGTCAGGAAAGGACGAATCGGTCGTCCACGTAAAGTCGTTAAAACCGCAGCTCTGCGATGAGCAACGGGACGACCAGACAACGGAAACAGCAGCCGCTGTTGGCAGTACAGAGGTGAGTGCGCACGATCACCAGACTACCAATCCGTCGAAGGAAAAAACACCCCGCGCGAAACGCGGCAGACCGCGAAAGAACCGTTACGTGGTGACCCGAACGCCAGCGTTAGAGACCGCGACAGAAGAACAGCCAACGCAAACGCCAGTAGTAGAGACTGCGACAGATGAACAGCGGACGCGAACGAACAATCCGGAACCGGATAGCGAACCAGTAATCCTAGAGAGCCGCACGCGAGCGCAACGTAAATAACCGTATGCGTAAACGGAAACGAAATTTTTTTTTACATGAAATTTTTTTTCATCTCTGTTACTCTCTCAGTGGATTGACGATAAAGATGTCACGGGACAGTACTTACAAATAGATTTTACAGATGGATCAGGCAAACAACGTCAGAGCCAGTGCGACGCCAGCAGATGAGCCATTACCACCGCACCCCGAACCGCTCAGGTGCCCAAGGAGCGCGAGCGCACCCGCCGTCACACCACTTGCAACGTGGTACGACGCCAATACCACCATCTCAAGCACAGATGGTGATTTGGCTGATACGAGCGTCGAGACGGTAGTAGAGGCGCCAAACAACAACAATACCACGCAACAAGTAGAGGACGAAGTAGCGGCGGCAATGGACCGTGCGCACGTGAGCGAGGAAGACGGGCCGCACGCAAGCACGGCGGGGGAGCAAAGCGGGCCAAGCACCGGAGCGCGCGCAGACGCGCAGGAAGACGCCAATGCGGCGCCAGCCCAAGCGCAGGGAGCGCAGGGCAAACAGGCGCAAGCGACCGCCCAATCCAGCCCCCACCGCCCAGCCGCACCATCAGATCACCATCAGAGTGGCTGGAAGAGGCGGTCAGTAAGGCGGAGGAGGCTGCCCGTAAGGTGCAGGAGCTTGGGGAGGCCTATGAAAGGGCCATCGAAGAGGCCGGCTACGCCCTGCGTACCGTGCGCCGATTCTTCGGCTATGAGGCCAAAGAGCGGTTGGCGGCGCCCACAAGAGTCGTCGTCGAGGTGAAGGAAATCCTCGACGACGCGAGGATCGCCACGCGAAAACGGCGCGAAATGTAAGAGCGCGAGGAGGAGACGAGGCGCAGCGCGGCGGTGCTAACCGAGCAGTTGCGGCAGTCGCGGGACAAGGCGGCCGAAGAGCAGCGACGACTGCGGGCGCAGCTGGAGGAGGCGCAGAAGATGTATTGTAGCAAAACGGAGACGCAGGAGCAACGCATGGCACGCTTGCGCGCCCAACGCGTTGGGCGTCACTGACCCTTCTGCGGATCAGCAAGGTCTGGCAACCCCGACCGCTGCCACAAGCGCCAACTGCACCACCTGGTGCTACACCGCGCACGTGAGTACGAAAGGGAGCAGGAGAAGAAGCGCCGGCAGAAGCAAAGGGACCAGCCGGACGAAGAAGAGGACTGAGCGCACACGGGTGTGCAGTGCGCACACAGGCGTGTGAACGCACGCGGTTGTGTGAAGCGCAGCGGCGCGAAGAGGCGATTCAGCGGAAGAAAGGCCTAATAGCCATAATTTGTTATAGATTGAGTATTAATGATGTAAGTCAATCGAAGGCTGCAAAGTGGGTAAATAGCCACTCAACCAATGTGATTATAGAGTCGAGTGGAGCGCTAACCACTATAAAAAGCTGCCAAGTCGTGATAGTTTCTTTTTTCTTCAGTTCACTTAATTTTGAGAGATTTTGTTTTCTTTCTCAGTTAATTTTCTCTGATTGAAATAATTTATTATCTAGTTAATTTTTTGTGATTGAAATTATTGATAATCTAGTTAACACCCTTGGGTAAAGTTCTACATTGAATTTAGAGTTTTTGTTTTCAAGAAAATAGTTCCTTAAGTTTCGTTTTAGCTTACATTTAGCAAAAATTTTGTATTATTTTGCGATAGCACACACGTGATGCGACAGAGCGCACGCGTCAATTATAATGCACACAAATGGGATAGAGCGGATATGACTAAATGACTGACGAAAATGTATAACGATTGTGTGAAGAGCGCCGACCGATTCGCATGGTAAGAACCCGTGCAGATTATTGTATACGCACGCACCCAGTTGCTCGCAGATAGAGAGACAGAGCACCGCGAAATAAAGGTCGAAAGAAAAGTGAATCGTAGAATCATTTTCCCAGTACACATAATAGTTAAGTATAATAATTTTTTTTACTTTATTTTGAAGTTGATCGAATTGGATCACATTGGCCTTTATATAGGAGACCAATTCATCGGCGCTTTCTTTTGTGATAAAGCGCGCCTGGAAGGGGGGTGTCACGGGTACTTCGTACCGTGAGCTCTCCCTATCCCAGCAATCATTCCCAATATTGTAACGCCGACGAGGCATCGGCAGCAGGGCCGAGCGGCCGATACACGAAGGTAGAGAGACAGAGAGAGCGCGAGAGAGAGACAACAACAGCGCGACATCACCGCCTCGCCGCGGCAGCTACAGGTGCCGGGTGGAAGCGGGCAGTGTGTGCCCGAGCGCGAGCGCGAGTAGCAGCAATCGAGCCCTTTGTTCCCCCGCACGACTTTCTCACCCTGCGCCTTGTGCCCACGTGCTGTGCCGTGCTACCCGTGTCCATATGTCCCTGTGTCCGGCAGAAGCGCCGACACCCCGAGCAGCCTACTCGCGTCCCGACGGAGACGAGGCCCGCCTGCTAACCTCCAGCATCACCGGCTGCGGAACACCGGCATTTACCCCGAGCGCAGACACTTCTCAACGCCGCGAATGCTGCGAGCAACACCAAGGTTTGTCTCCACGCGTTGCTCTCTCTCTCTCTCTCTCTCTCTCTCTCTCTCTCTCTCTCTCTCTCTCTCTCACACATACCGCGCTCATAAAAATCACGGACGAAATTCGAGCCGCTGTGGATGCGGGAGAAATTTTACTGCTGGTCGCCGTTGACTTCACTCGGGCTTTTGATATGGTGAATGTCGAGTTGCTTATTGGTAAGATGCTTGCCATGGGCTTATCAGATACGGTTTGTAACTGGGTTCGTTCCTATTTATCTGGCAGATCGCAGAGGGTTTTCTCCACGGATGGTGATGAGTCGGGCGATATTTACAGGGAATTCGGCGTTCCGCAGGGCAGTCCCTTGGGTTCGCTCATCTTTTCTATTTTTATCAACGATGCACCTTTGGTCTTATTGTTCTGCTTGTATCACCTGTATGCCGATGACTTGAACATTTTCCTACGCGGTCGATTGTGCGAGATTATGGACATGATCAACAGAGTCAATCGCGATCTTCATAGGCTTGCTCTTTGGGCAGAAGCAAATGGATTGTCGATTAATGCAGGCAAGACTCAAGCGATCTGGTTTGGAGATAGAAGTTACCTCAGCCGTCCCATATCCGATGTGATCCCAAAGCTCGAGATTAATGGGCAACCCATTGAGTACAAGAGCGTGGTTAAGATTTTGGGACTCACGCTTGATTCCACTCTCTCGTGGACACAGCAGTGCATTGTCACCTCAAATAAGTGCTTCTCAGCTCTCTCTAGGCTTCGCAAATGCAACGACTGTATACCCAAAAGTACCAAACTAGTTCTAGTAAAGGCACTTGTATTTCCATACCTAGATTATTGTGCGGGAGCGCAACTCAATTTGTCAGCTGAGTTAACTTTAAAACTGAGTCGTTGTAAGAATGCCGCTCTCCGCTTTGTGACTGGGTTGAAAAAATCGGACCATATTTCGCATGTATACAAGGAACACGATATTCTCCCTTTTTCCGCTAGGAAAGACTACCTCTGTCTATGCCTCTTAGCTCGAATATTGTCCGAGAACGACCCACGTTACATCGCGGATGAACTGGAATTCAGACCGCCAGACAGATATGGCTCTAAGCGCTGCTCCCCGTTGGACCTCGTAGTTAGACGCGCACGCACGAAGTTTGGAGAGTACTCCTTCTCAATAAAAGTGGCTAGGCTCTGGAATGAGATCGCGCGGGATATTAGGTCAATTTTTACAACGCCACGGTTTAAATGCGAGCTGGAGAGGTATTTTCTGTCAATCCAGATGTAATAATTGTACTTAGCTTAAGTTGTATGTTGCGAGCGTTGAATGGGTTATGTGTTTTGTGTGTGGATGTGTGACTGTTGCGCGAGGATTGGCACTGGCAATTTTACTCTTTCATAGAATTTAAGACTGTTTTTAATTTCTGCCTAGCCATTTTATTTATTTATTTATTCATTTATTGTAATTCATCTTTTTTCTTTTATTTATCGTTTCTGCGTGAGTGAGGGTGCCGATTAGTGTATGTAAGTTAGTGTTTAAGCTACCTCGATGTAGATACGGTAATGTGCTTGCCGTGACTATGTAGGACCTTGAGTCCTTAGTCCTAAATAAAATGCAATTCAATTCAATTCAATTTAATTCTCTCTCTCTCTCTCTCTCTCTCTCTCTCTCTCTCTCTCTCTCTCTCTCTCTCTCTCTCTCTCTCTCTCTCTCTCTCTCTCTCAATCGACCGCGCCGTGTCCCCCCTTTTTACTTGTACTCCGGTAATTGCTAATGAAGCACGATTTCTTTTATGTGTGCACGTTTCTGTGGCTCCGATTGACCACCTGAATTCCTTACACACGACTCTGAGAACTCGGCCAGCATTAGAGCCGGGCGAGATTGCACTCTCTCGTGTCCCCCTTAGTATTATTGATAATGATTATTATAAATGAGCATGAGCCAGGGACAAGCGTTACATAAAAAAATATAAATAACCAGGAGAAATCACTTAATTTATTATCCTAAGACAAGACAGATCAAAATTCATCCCATGTATTTTAACTTGGAGAAGCTGACCCTGGACCCGAACGATGTCCAGGTAAGCAGGGTTACCGATGATGATGTTTTGAAGGTGGTCTCCTGGTATTTTTGCTTGGGAAAACTGGCTCTGGACCCGAACGATGTCCAGGTAGTCAGCGTACCCGACGACGGTGTTCCAAGAGTGCGCTCTTAGTATTTTTGTTTGAAGAGGCTGACTACCTTGACTACCTGGACATCATTTGGGACCACGGTAAGCTGTTCCAAACTAAAATTCCAGGTGTAAACCCTTGGAATACCCTCATGAGGTACCCTGACTACTTGGACATCGTTTGGGTCCAGGGTCAGCTACTTCATCGAAAAATACCAGGAGCGCACCCTTGGAATACCATCATCGGGTATCCTGACTACCTGGACATCGTTTGAGTCGAGGGTCAGCTACTCCAACGAAAAGTACCAGTAGCGCACCCTCAGAACACCGTCATCGGGTACCCTGACTAGCTGGACGTCGTTTGAGTCCAGGGTCAGCTAGTCCAACGAAAAATTCCAGGCGCGCAGCTTGGAACACCGTCATTGGGTATCCTGACTACCTGGACATTGTTCGGGTCCAGGGTGAGCTTCCCCAAGCTGAACACCCAGGAGCGCACCCATGGAATACCATCATCAGGTACCCTGACCACCTGGACATTGTTCGAGTCCAGGGTCAGCTACTCTAAGCAATAATCCCAGGAGTGCTACCTTAGCACACCGTCATCGAGTATCCTGGCTAGCTGGACGTCAATTGAGTCCAGGGTAAGCTACTCCAACGAAAAATTCCAGGAGCGCACCCTTGGAACACCGTCATTGGGTACCCTGACTAGCTGGACGTCGTTTGAGTCCAGGGTCAGCTACTCCAACGAAAAATACCAGGAGCACACCCTTGGAACACCGTCATTGGGTACCCTGATTACCTGGACATCGTTCGGGTCCAGAGTCAGCTACTTTAAGCAATAATCCCAGGAGCGCACCCTTGGAACACCGTCTCGAGTACCCTGACTACCTGAACATCATTCGGGTCCAGGGTCAGCTTCCTTAATCAAAAATTCCAGGAGCGCTACTTTGGAACACCGTCATCGGGTATCCTGACTACCCTGACGTCGTTTGAGTTCAGGGTCAGCTACTTCAACGAAAAATACCAGGAGCGCACCCTTGGAACACCGTCATCGGGTACCCTGACTACCTGGACATCGTTCGGGTCCAGGGTCAGCTACTTCAAACAATAATTCCAGGAGCGCACCCTTGGAACACCGTCATCAGGTACCCTGACTACCTGAACATCATTCGCGTCCAGGGTCAGCTTTCCCAAGTCAAAATACGAGTAGCGCACCCTCTGGACACTGCTATCAGCGACACTAGCCACCTGGACATTATCGGGTATAAGGGTATATCGGGTATATTCTTACTCATTCAAATGAAACTTCAGTCGACACGCCAACATGGGCATCCTAAACCACCATTTGCCCATGTAAAATAAATTATAAAAAAAAAACATGAAATAAATTTTGATATGTCTTGTCTCATCTTCTGTGAGTTTGAAAAAATCAGCAGTACTTTTCGTGGAATTTATGGGACACGGCCAATAGTTTTCCCATAGTCTTCCAACAATACATTAACAATTTATTCAAAAAAATTTTCCCATGTTTTCGAATCTACGCGGGAAGCAAGAGCATGTAAACGTTGTTACGTTGGCGTTCTGGACCATGCATACACGTCTCACTATGCGTGAACATAGCTGCTTTATCAGGCTACCGCGGCTAAGTTCATGGTCATAAAAAGAATAGATCTGAACAAAAATCTGGCCGGGAGTATTGCAAACGAGTTTTTGGGTATTTCTTTTTGTCAATTGCTCAATTGAGATGCTAGATGATCATGAAATCCTGTTTTGCGTCCAAAAAAGTCGTTTTGGCTAAATTAATGCCAATGTAAAAGTCAAGCGTGCAATATCAAACATTATATGGTGCGGTGTCTTCTGCTTGACGCATGGAACACTACCGCGTTCCGTGATAAATGTGATGTTTTGAGCGAGAAGCACAGATATAAATTCTGCAGAATACTCTAGTACTAGATTTAGATCTTTTACAAGCCGCTAAAATTCTGACACAGATGAATTCAGCTTCGTAACGCTTTCACTAAGTACTGGGAAGAGATCCAGCGACGATTTGAGTGAATTAAGTCCGGCAGAGATGAGCGACTCTTGACCCGCACATTCTCGCTCAATGAGATTTTGGGTTCCGTCAGTTAGACTGACAATGGCTGAGAAAATTGTACCTTTCGCAGTTGACGCTTGAACTAATTTAGATAGGCTGTAGCCGGCAGAGATTTTGTCATAGTTACTTGTACTAATACTACTACTACTATAGCCGGAAGTGCTGGAGTTTTCGCTGCAGTCGGTATTATTATCATTTTCATTACTGAAACTAGCAATAGTCATACTACTGTGTCCTGCAAAAACATTTTTCGAGTTGAAGCGCGGCGTATTCGATGAAGAGTGTAAATTATAACTTGAATTCGCCGCGCTTATTTTCGAGGCGCACGCAGCCGGCGTTGTTGAACGTAGAAGAGCCCTGCGAGCCACTGCGCTAGCACTGAACAGCAGCGGGCGTGAAGCTGATGAGCGTGAGGAATCCCTGCCTGCTACGCTCGCTGGCGGGAGTTGGCGGGTGGGGGGACAGAGTGAGCGGACGGCCTTCTGCTGCCGCTCTTGTCTGCACTCCTGGCGCGGCAAATATTGCATGGCCCCTCTCCTTTCTTATTGGTGCATTTTGAGTGCCGAGGCTTTTTGCACTCAGGGCACTGTTTGAGGGGGCGGTTGAATGACATTTTGCACAAGGCGAAGGTATTTAGAGAACCTGTCGCCATAAAGACCGCCCGCGCAAAGTGAGTTCTGAGAGGCGATGTACCTGCTTTATGCCGATCAGCTGTTCTGGTTGTTGTTGTTGCTCCGCTGTGGTTCCGTGCTTTTGCCGCGTTCGCTCCTTGCGCTCCTAACCTAACTATCTGGGTTTAGTTTGATTGAGGCTGGAAAAGGATGTTGGATGCTGTGACGACTTGCATTAGGGCGCTATCAAGGGGCTGAAACAAAATCTCCTGGAGGCACGATTTCGCCAAAGAATGCACAGGAAGGAGGAGCAGTCAGAAGAGCGTGTGATGTTGGTACTTACCGCGCGCAAAGAGAGAAAGAGAGAGAAAGAGAGAGAGAGAGAGAGAGAGAGAGAGAGAGAGAGAGAGAGAGAGAGAGAGAGAGAGAAGAAGAAAATATCTGGGGAAAGGTGCTGTCCCTACACTTCGTCATATATTTTGAGAAAATTATCATGAGTAAATAAAGCGTAAACATTATCTAATCCCCAAGAATGTTCATATTTGGATGGAACAGTTTTATCTGTCCATGGTATTATCTGGATTTGAATCAAAATATCTCATTCGATCTTAGTCTGATAGAAAATAGAATCACCTCTCCATTTTCTGGAGGATCGCCGTTTCCAAAGGTTGATGTCACTACCAGAAGCAGGGCTTCATGTTCCAGATTGGTGATGTCGTAGTCTGCCATACTCAGCACCTGTCGTGAACAAACGTATTTTATCCTACTATCAGATTCACAAGAAGTAAGATTGATTGAATCAATCAAATTTTGAAAGCAAATATTCAAATATCATATCATCACCTGGGGGGGGGGGAAGAAAGGATTCATTTTAAAAAAGCGCTAAAGAAAAATTCATTCCAAAATAAAAAAATGAATCCATAAATCGAGTAGTATAGAAAGATCCTTTTCAAATCAAAACTGACCTCAGATTTTCTCTAATTCAAATTAGAGCCTCTAAGAATACCGGCCGGAAAGTTGAAAAGATACTGGATCTGGATGGAAATCGTTTCACATAGGTTTATGAGATCGCTCATGACGAAACTTTGGAAAGTTATTGGATTATGTTGAAAATTCATATGCATGGATTTTCGATGTCGCTGTTACAAATCTGACCTCAGATTTCCATAGTTCAAATAAGCTCAAACCTCTAGGATATCCAACCAAAAATTATAAAAATACTGGATTTCAGTGAAATTCGCTATGCATGGGTTATTGATGTCGCTTTGACGAATCTGACCTCAGATTTCCATAATTCAAATAAGCTCAAACCTCTAGAATATCCAACCAAAAGTTAAAAAAATACTGGATTTCGATTAAATTCGCTATGCATGGGTTTTTGAGGTCGCTGGTCACGTATCCAGCCTAAGAATGAAATGAGCCTTGACCCCAAATACGGTTGACTGGAGGAAAGAAGCATACATTTCGAAGGTTACCTGGATAAAAGGTCATTTCACACGTATGAGAAAATATCTATGAGAAAAGCCGTTTCTAACGTAATTTCATTTCTCGTCGTTTTATCGCGTTCAGATTTGATGTCCACGACACAATTGTTTGTATATTTTTCCAAATATAATTATATTCGTTTGGTGAAGTTCCTTCGTAGAACATATAAAATTTGACTAATCACTGTATTCGTTAAGTTGACGCACTAATCTGTTATGTTTTTCAGTCATTTTTCACTCACTGCATTAAAAGAGACTGGTAGGAGAAAAGTGACCGCGAAAATTCGCATATATATTGTCACGGGCGGATAATTACATTGTCAGGCCCTGTGATATCTCTCTCCACAATATTATATTATTTGTAAATATTGAGTCATGTTTCAGCGTCCAGCGAGAGAGCCAGCGCTGCCGACAAAGGTAAGAGAGAGAGAGACCGCGTCGCGAACGAAATTCGAGGATCGCGCCGCGTGACGTCAGCCGAAGACGGCCGAAGTAAGCTCGGCCGGCCCAGCGCACTTATCAGTTTATTGCCGGCCCTCGCGCGCGATACCACGAGCCCTCGAAACCACGAGACCGCCCGGGCTATCGCGACCACGAGGACACTAGCGGACCGATTTCCCACGTCATCCCCTTCGCCACCGCACGCCGAGACCGAGCCGAGGACGAGCCTCGCCTAGCGCCGGAGCACATCGCCAAGTAAGTGCCGTCCGATCGCCATCTCTCTCTCTCTCCCGGCCAACACGCGTTCACGCTCTCTCTCGCTCCGGCCCGCGAGACGCGACCCAGGGCTCGCTGCCCTTCTGTGTAACTTCCCCCCTAGAGTTAAATAAACATTGTGTTCGTCAGAACCGTTTGACTCTTTATTTGCCACATTGTTCCCGCTCAAGATCCTACTCCCGCGCACACGAGTTTCACCACCTCGTGTGCGCATTTGTTATCATGCTCCAGGCCCTAAGGCCATTACAGTATTAATTATTAATAATAAATACGGCGGTGATAATATATACCACAGATATGTATAGAGCCATTCCAGGAATTTGCGTCAATGCGTTCCTTTCTATTGGCTTCATGGATACATAAATATCTAGAATATATGGGACGTTCCACGTCAAGTGAGCATGGTCAAAAATTTGTTCGCAATTCTGCATTGACAAATTGATTGGTATCCATCCCCAGAATACTCAAAAAGTTTTTCAGATATTCAGGTGCATGTATGTGGAAGTTAGTCTATGCACTCAAAACCTAAATTATTCAAAATTTGACTTTTTTCTCAATTTTGAGAGCCCAAATAATCTTGTATATATGTGAAAATGAAAAAAAGTTGAGAACAAAAATTATGCTGAATACTACAAAGATTATAAAAAAGAAATGTTTGACACCAGAATCCTCCATCCGGATAGGCTACTCTATTAATTAAACATGTTTCAATCAGTTTGGCTATGTTCGCCCACTTATTTTTGACCTTTCAAGTTATACGTACAGACCTCTGTTCGATAGCTTGAAAATGGTCTCATACATTTTTTGGAGAAATTCCAAAATTTCCTGGAATTAATTGTTTAAATCTGCAATATCACAATCCCCTTCTTATTAGTTTTAACATATCAGGTCCACGATGAAGCTCACAGTCAGGATATCATGCCTTCGGGTCATCAATCTCAGCCAAACTCTACAGATATGTTCCCTGACACTGGATCAAGCTACCGGTAGAGTTTGGAGTTCCAGCGCTGCCTTGTTATAGAGCTTCTTATGACTTTAGTCTGAGGCAGCTATATATAAATATACATATCTGCCTTGATTTGTCTAAAATTCACATAACTTTCATAATTCCATCAAGAAAATGATGTATTTCACCTTGTTTGGTATTATGAATAAATATTAACTCATATAATTGACTTACATTGTGTAAACTGCAAGGCTAAGGTTGAAAAAGCTATTGACGGGCTGTTTCAAATCACATTCCTGGTTAATGTTAGCCAATTCCATATGTAAATAACTTGCAATGTGATTTGAGACCACCTGTCAACAGCTGTTCACACAATATAAGTGAAACCATAGTTAATATTCATTCATCGTACCAAACAAGGTGAAATACATCATTTTCTTGGTGGAATTATGAAAATTATGTGAATTTTATACAAATCAAGGCAGATATGTATATCTATATATAGCTGCCTCAGTCTAAAGTCATAAGAAGCTCTATAACAAGGCAGCGCTGGAACTCCAAACTCTACCGGTAGCTTGATCCAGTGTCAGGAAACATATCTGTGGAGTTTCGCTGAGATTGATGACCCGGAGGCATGATATCCTCACTGTGAGCTTCATCGTGGACCTGATATCGTCGCCTGGGGGGAAAAAGCAACGATCTCAGAAACGCGCTAAAGAAAGATCTATTTCGATTTAAGCGAAATAAAAAGATCTATTTCAAATTGAGCGAAATAAAAAGATCGATCTCGAATCGAGCGGAATAAAAAGATCTATCTCGAATCGAGCGGAATAAAAAGATCTATTCCGAATCGAGCAGTATAGAAAGATCGTTTTCAAATCGACTTTTAAAGAAAGATCTAACTCAGATTTTACATTATAGAAAAATCTATCTCAGGTTCAATTTTATTTTGCGGCGTTTTTTCGAGTTCGGAGTTGATGCGGTACGCGCGCACTTGAGTGCGATTGCTTATTTGCGTGTGTGTGTATGTAAATATGTGTGTATTTGTGTGTGTAAGGACACATCTGAATGTAATATGCCAAGTTAACTATTTACGTTAAACAGTTTTTGCCTCGATGGTTTTTCGTAGAAAATTGTATACATGTGTTTTTGAGGTCGCAGATAATGAATCCCGCCTCAAATTTTGAAAATTCAAATTAGAGCCTCTAAGATCACCTGACAAAATTTTGGAAAAAATTAGAATTTTTTTAAAAATCGGTATTCATGGATTTTTGAGGTCGCTGATTACGAATCCGGCCTCAGATTTTGAAAATTCAAATTAGAGCCTCTAAGATCACTTAACATTTGGAAAAATTGAACTTTGTTGAAAATTGGTATACATGGATTTTTTAGGTCGCTGATCACGAATCCAGCCTCAAATTTTGAAAATTCAAATTGTTGAAAACATTATGTTGGTTACACGTTCAATATGACTCTCGTCTCTACGTGCTCAAGGTTAAGGCTGATTTCAATCTGAGGCCGGATTCGTAATCAGCGACCTAAAAAACCCATGTATACCAATTTTCAACAAAATTCAGTTTTTTTCCAAATTTTTGACAAATGATCTAAGAGGCTCTAATTTGAATTTTCAAAATCTGAGGCCGGGTTCGTGATCATCGACCTCAAAAACCCATGTATACCAATTTTCAACAAAGTTCAATTTTTCCTAATATCAAGTGATCTTAGAGGCTCTAATTTGAATTTTCAAAATCTCACGCCGTATTTCAATCAACAATTAATCAATTTTCATAGAGATTCAATAACTCCACAATGTAGTCATAGCAAACCTGGAACAATTGATAGATGGTTCTATAACCATGATATTGGTTGTTTTGAGAAAAAGCGACATCTTCTACAAATTATTAATGTGACCCTGGATATTTCTCTCCCAGGATCGGAAACTCTTTGAGATTGATTCACCATGTTCCAACTGTCGCAACAAATGAATCTTATGACCGTTAGATAATTGTACATAGGGCATGAGTTATTCAATTCTATTTGAATCAATGTTATATTTTTCAAAAGTAGCAACATTGCTGACTGCTACTGAAGTTTGAATAATAATTTTTATATCTGAATTCGATCATCTGAGAATAAATTCATGCTCAACATTCACTACTATTTTACGATAAACTTGAGCGAAGCAAATTTCATCGTTGTTATAGCTCATTGATGTGTAAGGTCGATGAGCATGAATCTTATAATGAGCCAATGCAGAGAGCCACTGGAGGTCAACAAAGTCGAGGCATTGTTGTGCGCCTTTTTTACTTCCAGTACATAGAGAGCAGCGAGCAGCTATTAGCTGCCACTGTTGTAAGATAGCAAGAGTGATAGACAGAGGAAAATATTCCCGAATAAATATTTTCATCAAGCTGACAAAAGGACTGCCCTAGAAAGATGGGGCGAGATCGTACCCTAGAGTCCTCGGCAGCAACGCGCGCGAATGCGAGCTTGCATCCAAGCGCGCCAACAGGTGTAGGCGCGCGCGCAGCGTGGCGGGAGAGGCTGACGTGCAGTGGTGGCGTGCGGCGTGGATAGCTACCGCACGAGCGTTGCGCACCACCAGCGCGCGAGTCGGGACGCTGCCGTTCCCTTTCAGGTGCCGCGGCGATGCGCGTTTAGGTACCGCAGTCGTACTGAATTGAGAAATGGTGCGGATCAAAATCAGAAACCACAGCTGAACCGAATTTGAAACCAGGGTGAATCGAATTTTGGGACAGGCACCTGTCAACCGGAAATCTGTTTTATTCCTTTTATTCTCCCTTTTTCCTGTAATTCCTCTTCTTTTGCAATCGAGTAGAAATCAATAGGTGACACTAAAGTTTTCCAATAATCATTTTTGTCTCTAAGACCGATAAAAATGAATTCCGGATTCGAGTTAATCCTTATTTCGTTTCTCTTTTCTCTCTGTTTCTTCACATAAAGTACAATACGCGGTGACTACACGCTGTAGAGCTACGATTCATTCCGAATCGACGAGTGAGAAACCCTACATTTTTCACCCATCGACGGCCGTAATACGAATATCGGGAGAAATTTATCGACGTGGTAACGTGGTCGCGAACATCGTCATGCAGCTGATGGATAGCACAATAGCGGACCTTGACGTGCAGCTGAATGAGACGCACCCGCTGCAGAAAATTCTCGACGACTAAGAGGTCTCGTGCAAGCTCCAAGCTGGACTCAACAGACCCGCAACGGGAAGCGGGCAGAGCACGGCAGTCCCACGGGACATTGACCAGCCACGGTCGGGAACAATAGACCGAACAACAATACATGAACAGGACAGTAAACAGATCCCCGCCTGACAAGCGTGGAGAAACCATTAGCGAGCAGCGACCGTATGAAAAGGCCGACGCGAACACACGCGATCGGTCAGCCAGCCAGCACCCGGAACAAAGTCACAAGCCGATCAACGACAAGATCAGCGAGTAGATGAACCTGTGACGTTGATATTCGCGGGGAAATTCCTCGCGCCCCGTATCCGTCACGTGTTCTCGGGTCGGCTCCCGATCCTCACACAAAATCTCAAAAGAGGGGGATCGCCGGGCTTGTTTCCACCGGGGTATAGAAAGGGGATTGAATTGATTTCACACGCTCTCACCGGCACACCTCAATCCTCACACATACATATACACACTCTCTCAGAACTATCCACTCGGCGCGCGCCAACCATCGCGCGGTTACCGCGAATCGGTTGTGCCGGCCCGCGTTGCGCGGCCCTTGACAACTACGCGGCGCCGCTGCGCCGCGATGCTACCGCTAACCTCACTCCTCCAACCAACTCGTTGCGTGGGGGCTTCGCCCGGATCAACCTGTTTCACGCGCGCGGTGCTGTTGCGCCGCGGGTCCACCACTACCTCGCGTCGCGATCCGATGGCCACTCGACTTACGAGCTGCCTGCGTTTCTTCCCGCACGTTGTCAACACTCTCCGTCTCGACACACTTCACCTGCATACACACACACGCATACGCTTACACTCTCTCTTTCTCTCTCTCTCTCTCTCTCTCTCTCGTTCGATCTTGACACACGCATATACTGCACTCGACTGCTCTCGCTCTCTCTCCCTCTACCCGCGCGGCGCCGGTGCACCGCGATTCCACCACTACCGTTGACCAGGAAGTTCGTCGCGCCCGCGGAGAAGTTTGCCCCGTCTGTCCCCGAGATTTGGCGGTTGCCCTCCGACGACAACGCCAATAACCGCCTGCCTTTCACGGTCTCGGTACTCCGTCCCCCTCGCTTCTTCTGCCGCCGCGCCAACAAAACTCCCAACCGTCGACGTTCCGAGAATCGCGCCGAGTCCGCTCGGCAACGACTCCGCCGGCTCGTCAATGGCAGCTCGCGCCCGCCTCGCGTTCTCTTTCCTTTCTCTCTTAAACCCGCGCGTCACGTCCTCCGCGCCACTTTCTTGCACTCACTCCGTATCTCCGACTCACGAATCGTAAGCGTGGTCTACGCCACGCGGTCTGCCACTACCCGACCCAGATGCACATGCCGCCCTTACGCCTCTCCCACCTGCTCCTGGACGAAGACGCTCGTGGCTCGGCCTTCCTCTCGTCTCCGCTGCTGTTCCTCTCCTCCTCTCCCTGCACCGGGTCTCTGGGTCGGCCTCGCGTTCGGCTGTTCTCCTCTACGGACTGCTTCGCTGCACGGTCCGCCTCCGAATGTGTCGCAGCGCGCGCGCTCCCCACACCGGCGCGCTCCCCGCGATGCGCGCGCACATTCCGACAGCGCAACCTGCCACGACGCGGCCGTTCGTAACTCAACCGCTCGCGACTTCCACTCCGGCTCACGCACACACTCTAGACCCTCACAGTTTCCCACGTCACAACCCCCCTCCCCTAGACCGAAAATAGTCTTTTCCCACGATTTCATGTCTCGGAAAGCTATTTTTGGTATAACCTACCGCACCCTTACTCACCCGAAGGGAGTAAGCCCCCACTTCTCGCATGCATTGTCCGCCTCTCTCTTCACCACCATTAGGTCGGAAAATCACACTTACGGTTACGCCACCCCCCCTCTCGCGTTTCCCGAAGCGTTACGCGAAAAATCGCAAACGGGACACGTCCGCACGTTATACCCGATTTTCCCGCAACCTTGACATCTTTCCTCCAT